>OX457024.1:106190545-106748707 GCA_949752745.1 Protula sp. h YS-2021
GGGTTTGGTCACGGGGGGTTTAGTCCCAGGGGTTCTGTCCTAGACCCCATACATAATGAAGGATTGGAAAAGCAGAATACATCAGAGGGTACCTGTGTTGTTATATCTACTGTGTGATCACAACGAAAAACTGCGGAAAACTTCGCAAATGCTCTAAGTCTTTTCTTTTGCAGCGGCTGGCTCACAGGGTTCGAACCCTTGCGCCTCCTGATGCCCGAGGTGACTTTTTTTCCTTTTGCCTTTGGCGAACAACTTTTCTGACGTGGTCGCCGGTCGTACGACAGAAGCTGTACGGCATTAGATCAAGCATACAATGATATCGGTGCAAGAACAGCCAGAGATGGGGCGAATAGCCTATACTTTCTGGCGATTCAAGATTGTTGTTAATAAAATCATTTTGGTACATTTTACCTACTGAAATGCCAACGGAGAGTTGTATCTGTAAAAAGCAAAGCTTAAAAATAAAATAAGCCCAGAAAAACAAAGATAACATCAAAGAATTTGTTTTCAAAAGAGAAATGATTTTGAACTAAGGTAAGCTAAAAAGGGTCCCAGTTAACTCCTATTTTTACTGATAATTTAGCCACGAAACTTGTTGGCACGGCATTCGGCTGAGTTGGACACAGTATCACTGACGTCAACTGCCATTTACACAGCAAGACTTGAGATAGGGGTCTGAATGCCACCACATTTAAATACAACACCACGAAACAAGCTCAGCCTATTTTCTTTGGATGACCTTATTGGCCACAAAGCAAGGCACACCATTCAGATGCCGCAGTAATTATGAAAGGGTAAACTCACTGACTCGTACGAGACTGGCGTCAGTCTCCACAAGGCAGTCTCCATAAAAAGGCTTGACTCGTTCAGGTAATGGCTCAAAGACACTTGCTAAAAACCCAGCGCTTCCAGGTGGCAAGGAAAATTGAATTCCCTGCCTAATTTTTTTTTTTTTTTTTTTGTGGGGGAGGGGGGGGGGGGTGGGGGGTGGAGCGCTGGTAGTAAAAGTTCCTGTTTTTGAAATAAAATGTTTATAATACGTGCTTGCATTATAACCACTGCATTCTAATCTGCCCACCCCGCCCCCTCCCCACCCCAACTTTACTTCGCTGTTTCAGTCCACCCTCTGAAGCAGCTACTCAGCCTGGGCAGGACTATGTTACCGTAATATTACCGTAATTTTCCGTATATAACACGCATTTTTTTCACCGATTTTTGAACAAAAGTAGGGGTGCGTATTATATATGGTAACACTGAGACAAAAAATTTTTTACTCACTTTATATCCATTTCTTGAATGGCTATACTCTCTAAGTTGGGATATATAATACAAGTAACACTATTTCACACTTTAGTCAATACTTCTCAATACCAATACTTCTAAGTTAAGACTTTGTTACGGGGTCGTCTTGCTGATAAACATAACGATTGAGTATTTGTAATTTCCAGTAAGGTCAACAAAAGTCGCTTAAAATAAGAGTACATTATAAAAAAAATCACCCATATTTTGGGGGTTTTAGGGGTGCGTTCTATCTATGGTAATATAGGAATTTTCTTCAATTTTGGCCCAAATTTTGGCGTATTTATACACGGAAAATTACGCTATCACCATGATTTGACAGTGGTCTTGGGATGAGAACGTGGGTCTAGAGAATAGAGACGGATTTGTGATATCATAAAAAGAAACATATCATTCAGGAAGTCAGAAGGGGAAGTAAGTCACATCATAACCAGAGGCAGGAAACCTGTGACCTACACTACTGTATATATATATATATATATATATATATATATATATATATATATATATATATATATATATATATATATATATATATATATATATACGTTACAGTTGATCTGTCCCATTAGGGACTTCACAAAGTCGATGGCATTTTTAGTGAATCTGTCAAGCCTCCATTTTGCTGGACGCGCTCAAATTCCAGAAAACGCCGATGGAATGCTTCCAGATATGGTCAAAATTTGCACCATATTCTCAAGGCATTCACCATCAAATCACAAATGTAAGAAAATAGCAACAGAAGAAATAGAGAAAACAAGTGTATTTCAAGTCAGAAAAAGTATTATTATTATTATTATTATTATTATTATTATTATTATTATTATTATTATTATTATTATTATTATTATTTATTTATTTATTTATTTATTTATTTATTTACTTTTCATTTACAGCATTTCTTAGATTATATCTCATTGCACATTTTAAGCACTGCCCTGGACACACACATAAAAAAAAAAACAACCAATCAGAAATAGCGGCCAGAAATACTGAGGGAGATAAGTATTGGTGACATCAATCAGCGTAAACAGAAATAAGGATTGGTGACATCAATCAGCGTAAACAGAAATAAGGATTGGTGACATCAATCAGCGTAAACAGAAATAAGGATTGGTGACATCAATCAGCGTAAACAGAAATAAGGATTGGTGACATCAATCAGCGTCACTGAAATAAGGATTGGTGACATCAATCAGCGTCATACAAATAAGGATTGATGACCTCCATCAGAGTCACAGAGATAAGGATTGGTGACATTAATCAGCGTCACAGAAATAAGGATTGGTGACATCAGAGTCACAGAAATAAGGATTGGTGACATCAATCAGAGTCACAGAAATAAGGATTGGTGACATCAATCAGAGTAACAGAAATAAGGGTTGGTGACATCAACCAGAGTCCCAGAAATAAGGATTGGTGACATCAGAGTCACAGAAATAAGGATTGGTGACATCAATCAGAGTCCCAGAAATAACGATTGGTGACATCAATCAGAGTCACAGAAATAAGGATTCGTGACATCAATCAGCGTCGCAGAAATAATGATTGGTGACATCCATCAGTGTCACAGAAATAATGATTGGTGACACTAACTGGTGACAGTAACAGAAATAAAACACGTCTCAGACGGCGCTTTATTTTCAGGTTCCTCGAGCCCCCTTTCTTCTCCCAGGCAGCAGCCTTGCGCGTCTCAGACGGCGCTTTATTTTCAGGTTCCTCGAGCCCCCTTTCTTCTCCCAGGCAGCAGCCTTGCGCGTCTCAGACGGCGCTTTATTTTCAGGTTCCTCGAGCCCCCTTTCTTCTCCCAGGCAGCAGCCTTGCGCGTCTCAGACGGCGCTTTATTTTCAGGTTCCTCGAGCCCCCTTTCTTCTCCCAGGCAGCAGCCTTGCGCGTCTCAGACGGCGCTTTATTTTCAGGTTCCTCGAGCCCCCTTTTTCCTCCCAGGCAGCAGCCTTGCGCGTCTCAGACACAGCTTTACACTGGAAGCAATGTCGTCACTTGAGCAGGCGATTCTGTCCTCTATCCTGCGCGGAGACAACTGACGGGGATGGGGGCACAGGACTTAAATAGTCTAGCCATGTGTATTTTACTTAAGCTTTACCTGGACGTTTTTCCCAGATACGCCTCTATCAAGGTATTAAGTTTTATGTCTTCATTACGACTGAGAGAGCCAAGCCGCTTAACGCGGCGAATGAGGCAAGCACCTGTCTTCTGGCAACAACATAGGGCTAAACATGCTGTGTCAAGACCCCGTGCCCTTTTTTAAAAATCAATAACCAAAAACTGATGTTCAGCGTTCTGTCTCATGACGAGTCGACTTACCTATCTGTCAAAGAGGGCAAAAGCTTAATACAGAAACAATGAGAGCGAAATTGTTACCAGAACCCACCTCAATGAGCTGTCCTCATTTTAAATTTTCAACAGTATTTCGAACACAACATCTATGATCAGCCCACTCCAGGAACGTCGAACATCGTTTCAGTATCATTTTGGCACGTCTCGAGGGCGAGGCGGGGGAAGGGGGGAAGGGGGGGGGGGTTAGGACAACATCTGGACTGGTGCCGAAATGGTCAGATTAACATTTCGGGGGGGGGGGGCGGATCATTTGACCGGTCTTCTTTGGTCTGGTGGTTGTGGTCTGATGCTCAGGTGACCGCTGATGTTAACACAATTTTGAGTGGTGATCATTTGGTATGGAGACCGGTGGGGGGGAGGGTGGAGGGGGGGAGAAAAAGGGCTATTTGCATGCTGCTGCTTCACTGTGACAGCTCAAGCAATTACAGCATAACTAGCATGCACTCAGCTACCAGTAATTCAATAACCTAGCCTAAGGATCTCACAGCATTCCCTCTGAGCTCAGTCCATGTTGTTTCAAATCATTTCCGCTTACGTTGGGTCTGTGGTAATCTACTTTACAGCAAAGTGTCAAGGGAAGCGGTTTTTTTTAGCGATAGTACCCACCGAATGACATTCATGAAGAAAACCTGTGCATTAACGCCAACCTTCTCTCCGATCCACGCACACGTAAACCTGTGCATTAACGCTAACCGCCCCCCCCCCCCCCCCCCGCCCTCCAACCCACATGCACTAACGCCAACTCCTCCTCCGACCCACATACACCTTAACCTCTGCAGTAACGCCAACCCTGCCCCCAACCCACGTAACGTAAACCTGTGCATTAACGCTACCACCCCCCTCCGATCCACGTACACGTAAACCTGTGCACTAACACTAACCCCTCCCTCCCTCCCTCCCTCCCTCCCTCCGACCCACGTACACGTTAAGCTGTGCACTAACGCTAACCCCTCCCTCCCTCCCCCCTCCCTCCCTCCCACGTACACGTAAATCTGTGCACTAACGCTAACCCCTCCCTCCCTCCCTCCCTCCGACCCACGTACACGTTACGCTAACCCCCCCCCTCCCTCCCTCCCTCCCCCCCTCCCACGTACACGTAAATCTGTGCACTAACGCTAACCCCTCCCTCCCTCCCTCTCACGTACACGTAAATCTGTGCACTAACGCTAACCCCTCCCTCCCTCCCTCCCTCCCTCCCTCCCTCCCTCCCTCCCTCCCTCCCTCCCACGTACACGTAAATCTGTGCACTAACGCTAACCCCTCCCTCCCTCCCTCCCTCCCTCCCTCCCTCCCACGTACACGTAAATCTGTGCACTAACGCTAACCCCTCCCTCCCTCCCTCCCTCCGACCCACGTACACGTAAACCTGTGCACTAACGCTAACCCCTCCCCCGATCCACGTACACCTTTGAAGCCCACATACTGAATTACCCTTTTCATTGAACCTCGTCAGGACCAACAACTGTACGGACAAAAAAAACAAACAAACAAACAAAGCCACTTTGAAAAGGGCAAGTCGTAAGTGATTCGACTCAATTGATCGAGGATAGTCTCTTCCAGGGACCAGACACACACATTTTATGCATTAGTCACAGTAAGCTGACATCTTGCATAATTCTTTTCAGTAAGATTCATTTTCTCTATTTCTGTTTCTGGTAAAAGAAATCTAAAATAACTGCGTGACGATGTCTGGTTTATGACACCGCGCAAAATTGGGATTTACAGCTGTAAGAAATCAAATTAAAGATTCCAGAAGGGTCTCGTGCTGTGACACGGCATGCGGAATCGCGGGCTGACACGGCATGGGGAATCGTGGGCTGAAGGGCTGACACGGCATGCGGAATCGCGGGCTGACACGGCATGGGGAATCGTACTGCTCTAACTCCGTATTTAAGAAAGACAAGTTACTAAGTTTATGAAATACAATGAGTTTATGAGAAAGTAACGCAATGAGAAATAATCGAAATTAAAGTTTAACATGAAACCAGGCAAAATGCGAAAGTGAAAGCTGAAAAACCTGTCACAACACGGAAGTGACGGGTCAAAACCTGTCACAACACGGAAGTGTAAGGCTCCAAGTTCTTGGGGTTAAAGTCACCATCAGATGCAGTGATTATTCTAGAGTGGGTGATTGGGGGATCCCCCCTTTTTTATAAAAAAAATTTTCTGGGCAACAATGGACAAAATGGCTCGATACTTTTTCCAAAATCCCCCTTTTTTCCTAGACCCAGGAATTTTTTTTTTTTAAATCTCTAATTTGCAAACAGTATTTTTTCAGTTTATTGTGAGATTAACCATAATTTGTAGCATAATAAAGAGTTCTACTGCTTTGAAAACAGCGTATCTTTTACTTGCGCATGTGCATTTTGCTAGTTATCTAGTAAACTAGAAATCTCACACATTAATAAAAAACACAGTTAAAAAAATCCCCCACCTCTGTTCCGAAACCCCCCCCCCCCCTAAAAAGTTTAAAACTGGAGACAAATGACCCCCATTTTTCATCCTAGGCTAATGACTGGGATGCATTGAAGTTCTCGGGGCAAAACTCGCTATCAGATTTACTACTGAAGTTCATAGCCATACATCTCGGGCTGTAAATGAACAACAGATGCCACACATCTCGGGCTGTATGTGAACGCCAGATGCCACACATCTCGGGCTGTATGTGAACATCAGATGCCACACATCTCGGGCTGTACGTGAACACCAGATGCTACACATCACGGGCTGTATGTGAACACCAGATGTCACACATCTCGGGCTGTATGTGAACATCAGATGCCACAGATCTCGGGCTGTACGTGAACACCAGATGCTACACATCACGGGCTGTATATGAACACCAGATGCCACACATCTCGGACTGTATGTGAGCAACAGATACCACACATCTCGGGCTGTGTGTGAACACCAGATGCCACACATCTCGGGCTGCATGTGAACATCAGATGCCACACACTTCGGGCTGTATGTGAACATCAGACGAAACACATCTCGGGCTGAATGTGAACACCAGATGCCACACATCTCGGGCTGTATGTGAACACCAGATGCCACACATCTCGGGCTGTATGCGAACATCAGATGCTACACATCTCGGGCTGTACGTGAACACCAGATGCCACACATCTTGGGCTGTATGTGAATTTCAGATGCCACACATCTCGGGCTGTATGTGAACACCAGATGCCACACATCTCGGGCTGTACGTGAACACCAGATGCTACACATCACGGGCTGTATATGAACACCAGATGTCACACATCTCGGGCTGAATGTGAACACCAGATGCCACACATCTTGGGCTATATGTGAACATCAGATGCCACCTGATTTACTGAACGCACCTTTCCTTGTGAGACCACGCCCTTTCGAGGCAGGTGATATTTGATTGAAAATGTTTGTACCCTGTGAGTTTCCTCAGACAGCAATACGAGCTGGGGAAAGGCAGAAAATGTGTTCCCTCTAAATGACCAAAATTTTCATGAGAATATTTTTCATATGATCCCAACCATGAGGGTAATTTGATAACGCCAAAGTAATACCCCAGCAGCCTCCATGAAACCAAATTTGACAAACATAGCCAGCGGTATTCTGAGATTACTGAGGCGTTAATACAATCAATCCAATATCCTGGTCGGCAAATAGGAATTGACCTTTATTCCTAAAGAACATCCGTTTGCAAAACATGGCCCTATAAAGCTTTTATTTCAATTCCAGGCGGGGTTGTTACAGGCGGAGACTCAAAAGAAGTCGTTACGATGGTCACGAGTTGGTATGCCGCAAATGAATAGCGTAATCGGCAGACTGATATTAAGTACGGGTGCACCCTGTAAGTCAATGCCTCTCAGCCAGAAGCACCTTCTCATCACAGTGAAGAAACACAAGAATGATTATAAAGTGACGTATATGCTCACACGAGAGCGAAAATTCACTCACTGAGTCACTGTATACTGAAACGCACACTGTTGAAAAAAACTTCAATTTATCAGCCACGATTATATACTTCTCATGAAAAACTTTTTTATGAGAGAATCGGTGTTTTAGCAGTTTCAGTATTTTTTTTTCTTTTTTTCTTTTTTTTTGTTAAGTATATTCTTACCTTTTCCATTTCCACGAAGTCATCGTCAAGTTCTGTTCCCTTTGCCCCACCAATCTTCTCGCTCATGTACTGAAAAAAAAAACACACACACAAACATTAAGTATGTGTATAAAACCAAAAGTTCAACTAACACAATCTCCAGAACGAAAAGAACGACTTGCACAGTCTACAAAGCAAAAAGAACGACTCGCCTAGTCTCCAAAACGAAAAGAACGAATCGCCTTGACTGCAACAAAGTGGTTTATTTAGGAACTAGAAAGCTGGTGTCTTATTCAATATTTCACATTTGGTCTTTTACAAGACAAGATTTTTTACCCCAGACTCCTCCCCCCCCCCTTCCCCAAACCCATGAGCCTGCATTTCTAGCAAGGATAAAACCTGGCCGGTTATTCAAGATGTTTTTTTTCACAAATTTACTGGTTTGGTTGTGTCCAAAAATGGTAGAAATATCTCACTCCTGATTCTTTCAGGTCGAGCAAAAAAAGTCACCATCTCTGTTTCACAGCATCTCTGCACAACAACATGTCTGTACAACATCTCTGCACAACAACATGTCTATAACAACATGTCTGCACAACAACATGTCTATAACAACATGTCTGTATAACAACACTTCTGTTTTACAACATGTCTTTATAACAACACCTCTGTATAACAACATCTCTGCTCTACAACATCTTTGTATAACAACCCTTGAAAGATTTGGAGGCGAGATTTCGAAAATGGATCAAAACAATTGTCAAAAAACAGCACGCCAAGAACCACAACGATAAAACCGAACAGGAACTCTGACCCACAATATGACTACTGTAACTCTCACCCATAATGTGACTGACAACAGCCTCATTGTCTAGTTAGGAATAATCGGAAAGCTATTTATAGAACGCCGTACATTTCCATTTTATGACTCTTATGACGAGAGGATTTTACGTGATACCTCGCAGTTACGTGATGAGAAGAAGGAAGCACTTGACAACTTCTTTGCCAAGTCAAATTGTAGCTTAGTAACTGCACAAAATTACAACACGAAACAAGGACGGTCCACTACGACAGTAACACACGGCGACAGAGATTTTAGCAAAGACACACTTTATACAGTGCTGGCGTATTTGAATCCAGCTGCCCTCAGTGGCCCATTTATACATCATTTATACGCCATATATACTTGGGCCTCTTGGGCTTGGTTCTTTTCTCTAGCTCTTTCAAAATCAGCCACGAATAGTTGTCAGAAATTCATGAATTTATGAACTCTCCGTCACCAATCAAAATACAGAGATATCCGGCAGGAGATCAGAGGCCAAAGGATAGCAACACGACTTTCTGCGTAATATTTAGTCTTCTTTGTGTTATCGTTAGCAACTGTATGAATCAGAATTAACAAGGCGTGATTGAGGTGACATTTACAAGACCGTGCACTTCATGTTTATATACTTTTTTTAATACTTACACAGGACAAGGTTTATGTGAGCTGCATCGATCACACAACTACGCTAAAATCTGCAGTTATCTCAAAAAGTAGGGGGGGGGGGGAGGGGGGGAGAGGGGGAGGGGGGCGGTACAAACAACTTCACGACAACGCAGTAAAATGCAGGAAAGAAAACTGTTTGCAAATATGTTTTTATGTCAATAACTACAATAGACTTGACATCAGTGATGTGGTAGTGATACTTTCAGCTGTTTTATATTTGTCAAAAATGTTATAAGTAGGCAATACTATGAGATTCAACTCGTACAGGAAACATGATGATAAAATGTCAACAAATGGGCGATCTCGATGCATAGGACAAGTGCAAGTGTCACCTGCTCGAGAAGGCTATCTGTGTTGTGACGAGTGTCACCTGCTCGAGAAGGCTATCTGTGTTGTTACGAGTGTCACCTGCTCGAGAAGGCTATCTGCGTTGTTACGAGTGTCACCTGCTGGAGAAGGCTATCTGCGTTGTTACGAGTGTCACCTGCTCGAGAAGGCTATCTGCGTTGTTACGAGTGTCACCTGCTGGAGAAGGCTATCTGCGTTGTTACGAGTGTCACCTGCTCGAGAAGGCTATCTGCGTTGTTACGAGTGTCACCTGCTCGAGAAGGCTATCTGTGTTGTTACGAGTGTCACCTGCTCGAGAAGGCTATCTGCGTTGTTACGAGTGTCACCTGCTCGAGAAGGCTATCTGCGTTGTTACGAGTGTCACCTGCTCGAGAAGGCTATCTGCGTTGTTACGAGTATCACCTGCTCAAGAAGGCTATCTGCGTTGTTACGAGTGTCACCTGCTGGAGAAGGCTATCTGTGTTGTTACGAGTGTCACCTGCTCGAGAAGGCTATCTGTGTTGTTACGAGTGTCACCTGCTCGAGAAGGCTATCTGTGTTGTTTCAAACGATCCACACAGAGACAATCAAGACTCACTTATTAATAAAAATCACGGGGGTGGGGGTGCGGATGGGAAGGGGGGATACTAACAAGTAGCAAGAGGATCCGCCCCAAAGTTGTAGCGCAAGATGCTAACACACATGTACACGTACATACGCACATACAATGGACTCAGGCCAGATCACATACAAACCCCTCCCTCCCACCCCTCGGGCTAAAATCACTCTCGATCTCACTGGGCTGTACCCAGCTGAGAGACGCTTACGTTCACGGTGTACACAGCTGTCAGCGACAGAGCGAGATCTAAACGTAGGCTAGATCACAAAAAAAATGAAAAAAAAAATAAATAAACAATATCAGTCTGAAGACCCGAAGCAGTCGACTTGAGCGTCATGAAAGCAATTCCAAATCTAGACTTTTTCACACAATGTGCGATAACTTAGCTTTCCTAAGAAGCTAACATTCAATACAACGACCAATACAAGATCCAATACAACATACAACTCAGGGTGCCACTTCCCGAAAGAGTAAAACGAGGTCATTCACCCGCATGGAAGACCGCGAGGGATCTTATGGCAAAGCCCTTTATCCACAGCAATTATAGGGGGCCGGGAGAGGGGGGAGGGAGGGGGTATCCCCGACCGTTCAGCAGTCAAATCAGGACCCTCACTTCCAAGCCAAAATCAATAGAGCTGCTGCAGTGGAAATCAATCAAATGGGTCAATATGTGTCGGAATGTTTCCAAATAGTTCTTAGAAGCCCCAAACACCCCCGCATAGATTCACTTCTGTACATACACACAGGTCTGTGATTTGCTGCCCAACTGAGGCAATATTACGCTTTGGCGGTGTCAAACCACAAAATCAAGAGGTATTTCTTCGGCAGTGTTCATTTAAGCAATGTGAATTTGCTCGTTAAGATAAAACCATAAACGGAACAGTGGACAGTTCGATTTAACGGTCTCACAACATTTTCTTCACCAGACTGCCTCCTCCCCGGCCCCCTCCACCCCCCCCCCTCCTCATCAGCTGCACGTACTAACACTAAAGCCTGGCTGTTACATTGCCATCTGTTTTCAACATTTAAACCTATTGGGTTGTGCTGTGCCCAAAATGATCAGAACGATACCAAAGAATACTTCGAAAAATCGGCCTTTTACATTCTTTTAATAATATCATAAAGTATCCTAGGATGTGACTTGCCATACACACACCACACCACCCAGATTCTTACCATGACTTACCATACACACACCATCACCACACCCAGATTCTTACCATGACTTACCATACACACACCACACCACCCAGATTCTTACCATGACTTACCATACACACACCACCACCACACCTAGATTCTTACCATCACTTACCATACACACACCACACTACCCAGATTCTTACCATGACTTACCATACACACACCACCACCACACCCAGATTCTTACCATGACTTACCATACACACACACCACACCATCCAGATTCTTATGATGACTTACCATACACACACCACCACCATACCTAGATTCTTACCATCACTTACCATACACACACCACACCACCCAGATTCTTACCATGACTTACCATACACACACCACCACCACACCCAGATTCTTACCATGACTTACCATACACACACACCACACCACCCAGATTTTTACCATCACTTGCCATACAAACATCACCACCACACCTAGATTCTTACCATCACTTACCATACACATACCACCACCACACCTAGATTCTTCCGATCACTTACCATACACACACCACCACCACACCTAGATTCTTACCATCACTTACCATGCACACACCACACCACCCAGATTCTTACCATCACTTACCATACACACACCACCACCACACCTAGATTCTCACAATCACTTACCATACACACACCACCACCACACCTAGATTCTTACCATCACTTACCATGCACACACCACACCACCCAGATTCTTACCATCACTTACCATACACACACCACCACCACACCAAGATTCTTACCATGACTTACCATACACACACACCACACCACCCAGATTTTTACCATCACTTGCCATACACACATCACCACCACACCTAGATTCTTACCATCACTTACCATACACACACCACCACCACACCTAGATTCTCACAATCACTTACCATACACACACCACCACCACACCTAGATTCTTACCATCACTTACCATGCACACACCACACCACCCAGATTCTTACCATCACTTACCATACACACACCAGCACCACACCTAGATTCTCACAATCACTTACCATACACACACCACCACCACACCTAGATTCTTACCATCACTTACCATACACACACCACACCACCCAGATTCTTACCATGACTTACCATACACACACCACCACAACACCCAGATTCTTACCATGACTTACCATACACACACACCACACCACCCAGATTTTTACCATCACTTGCCATACACACATCACCACCACACCTAGATTCTTACCATCACTTACCATACACACATCACCACCACACCTAGATTCTTACCATCACTTACCATGCACACACCACACCACCCAGATTCTTACCATCACTTACCATACACACACCACCACCACACCTAGATTCTCACAATCACTTACCATACACACACCACCACCACACCTAGATTCTTACCATCACTTACCATGCACACACCACAACACCCAGATTCTTACCATGACTTACCATACACACACACCACACCACCCAGATTTTTACCATCACTTGCCATACACACATCACCACCACACCTAGATTCTTACCATCACTTACCATACACACATCACCACCACACCTAGATTCTTACCATCACTTACCATGCACACACCACACCACCCAGATTCTTACCATCACTTACCATACACACACCACCACCACACCTAGATTCTCACAATCACTTACCATACACACACCACCACCACACCTAGATTCTTACCATCACTTACCATGCACACACCACACCACCCAGATTCTTACCATCACTTACCATACACACACCACCACCACACCTAGATTCTTCCGATCACTTACCATACACACACCACCACCACACCTAGATTCTTACCATCACTTACCATACACACACCACACCACCCAGATTCTTACCATGACTTACCATACACACACCACACCACCCAGATTTTTACCATCACTTGCCATACACACACCACCACCACACCTAGATTCTTCCGATCACTTACCATACACACACCACCACCACACCTAGATTCTCACCATGACTTACCATACACACACACCACACCATCCAGATTCTTACCATGACTTACCATACACACAGCACACCACCCAGATTCTTACTACACTATTGAAACATATTACTGCTTTTAATGAAGTCACCTTTACTCACCCTTGCCTCTATTTTATACGTATATACCTATATACGTATGTGCCCATATACGTATGTACCTGTATACGTGTGTACCTATATACTAGGTACATATATACGTATGTGCCTAGTATACTAGTTACTAAGATTTCTTGAATACATATATGATGTAGAGCTTTGAAAAAAAGTGCCATTAACCCTACTATCAACCATCAATAGTTTAATGAAACAGGGCCCCAAGATGAAGGGCGGGTATTATTTCAGCTACGCTCCCGGGAGAAACGTCATACCATCCACCCTCACACGTCAGTTCAACCACCGTCAATGATGTACTTATGACGCAAACAGACAATCAAGTCAGTGTGAAATTAATAACACGTGAGCCCGAAATACTACTGTAACAAGGTAGTTTTTGTTTTAAGGCTATTATATGGGAGGAGAGAGACGAATGGAAATCAATCCGGGACCGTAAACAACCGACAGCCTTTGTTTTTTTTTTTTTTCGTTGCTAATCAAGGCATTCATTTATACACCATCAATGCACTCTGCTTACTCAGTCACACCGGCAGAGCCCCGGCTATATTCACACCCGACGGTTTCACACTTGTACCAGTGCCGGAAGGTGGCAATTTTTTTATTTTTAGCACAGCACTGGAAAGGATTAAGTGCACCATCTACAGCGATGCAGCTTCAACATGAAATCGTCCAAAACATACGAATATACGAATATACAAAGCTTACTGAATTTACATTAGTATTATAAAATAAAAGAAAACTAAAGAACATGTGTCAGGTACTTGAAGACGATACACTGATCATCAGTAAACAATATTTTCGCGGAACGCTATTTATGACACTGGAAATTTGACTGGGATTGCAGAAGCCCGAAAGGAGGGGGGGGGGGGGGGGGGGTATTCCGGAACAGTTCTAAATAAAATCGCCAAAAAAAAGATTCTACTTTACTTCCGCCCCTCCACCCACCCCACCGCCCTCTCAAGTAAGATGCATTGATTTCGGTCGAGGGTCGCAGATATGTTCAGCGGGTAACATATTTCCAGACAACACTTCGCTCTCGTTTGCCACTCAATTTAACCCATGGAATGCAGAATGGCATCCCCGCAGACACAGTGGGCATCGTGCTGGACTTAGGCAAGGGGTTCGATCGGATACCTCAACAGCTCAGTTGTCATGGTATTTACGAATCAATGCTAAATTGGACAGAGATTTTATTTGGCGGCAGAAGTCAGTTTGCGTGTCAATGGGAATAATCCTGAACTCATCTTGAGGTCAACTAGGGTATCCATACCAGAATCAAATACTAGAGTTAAATACTGGAGTCAAATACTGCAGGCAAGTACTGGACTCAAGTACTCGAGTCAAATACTGAAGTCACCTACTCATACAAAACTTTTAGCCGAAGCGAAACGATCTTAACAACTTCGAAAATGTGTTTGGCTTAAGGACAAGGCACTTAAAACGCTATCACTCTTAGTGTGTGTTAATTCAATGACATTGTGCTTTCCTGTTGGGCAACATTACTTAATTTTAACAAACAGAAAAGTAACAAAAAAGAAAAAAAAAACGTTCGTGTGAAAAACCGGAAACATGCCAAACTATGAAATGCCAAAGTACAGAATGTTGTCCTAACATGAACTCCGCGTTTACATCAGCAGTCCATGAATCACATGTTAGAAACTGTCCGTTAATTATGCCGCGAAAGACGAAACATTTTCTTTTCTTTTTTGGGTGCTTTCTCTGTGTGTGTGGGGGGGGGGGGTGGCTGGGTCGGGTGTCAGGGTGTGTGTGTGTGAGTAAGTAAGGGTATGCGCTGGGATATGTGTGTGTGTATGTGAGGGTGTGTATGTAGTGTGTGCGTCTGTTACTGACACTTGATTTGGTTAGCATGACAACTCGAGAACGAAATGTCGTATCAGCTTCAAACTTTGTGGGATTATGGGATTAAGCTGGTCCACGGGTTGGGATTGTTTTTTTTTTCTCTTCTTGGTCGTATGTTGGATAACGCGTGACGTCATATACGTTAAAACGTGACTATTACGTCACTATTGTTGCTCAGATTAGATTCAAACTTTACAGGATAACGACTTGCGTGCGTCCGACGGTTCCTAATGTATTTCGTGTATATAGCGCAACGTATGACGTCACATGACCTCATTGTTAACAAGATAACTGTTGAACGGCAAGCCGGATCAGTTTCACACTTGGTGGGATTATGCCTTGGGTAGGTCAGGCAGTTGCTTTTGAATCTCACAGATATAGGACAACGCGTGACGTCAACAGCGTATACAATGCGTCATCACTGTAACTTTAAAACGAAATGTCAGATAATCTTGAAACTTGGCAGGAATATGCATTCGGTGGGCCCGACGGTTCATATTTTAAGCAGATCTGTTCCAAGGTGAGCGGGTGAATGAGTGGAGTTTTATTAACGGCCGGGGAAGCGGGCGGCTAGGGGGAGGGAGAGGGCAGGCAGTAGCTTTGAACACAAGCTTTCGCGGCTAGCTGGACACTGCATGACACAGCATTTTCTTTCGGGCTTGATATGTTATGGTTGCATAATTTGCATTGACACTCCTCTACAGGTCTACTGATTTTACTGGAATGACAAAGTTTTCACTACCAAGCTACTCCATATATGGGAGCAATTACGTAACAATGGCTTGTAGTATTTACAATTATTTTTCACTTTTTAAATGAGTTATCTGGCATCTTCTGTCTTGACAAACAGCTCGCCATTTCGGCACAAACATACCTCCACCCCTCCACCCCCTTCTACTTTACTATACTGATGAAGGATGCTTTTCTTGTACATTTCTCCTGATGACAACATACAAAAACAAGGTATATATATGTTACAGTCAATGTTGGAAACCCGCCATTTCACGAAATGGCAAACCATGTTGGGTAAATTCGTGTAATGCCTAAAATCTTTTGCCATTTCACGAAATAACCTAAAAGTTAGGTTATTTCACGAAATTACCTAAAAATCTTACATTTTATTTCACAAATTGGCAAACCAAGATCAGGCAAAATTGTGAAATAAACTTGTTTTGCTCGAAATTACTTACAATCGTGACAAATATTTTGTCTTTAATCTTTTATAATTGCAATAAGATTACTTCAGTTTTCAAGTATAATTAATACATCATAGTTGGTTTGTTCCTTTAATTAATACATTACAATTGATTGCAACTGATCACAAGCTTTCAACGCGATCATATTAATTGTAATTCATGGTAATGCACACAAGTGTTTGTGTTCCTTTTTGGTGGATTTGAATCCCGGTCATCTGCCCCCCCCCGGTCAACTGCCCCCCCTGTCATCTGCCCCACCCCCCTTTTTTGCAACCCGGTCGACTACCCCCCCCCCCCCCCCTTCAAATTGGAGGGGGGCCGCTTGCCCCCTCCATATACTATTTTTTCTTGGGTTCTTGGCTTACAAAGACAAAATAAATAAAATTATATGTATTTTATTTAATGTATTGCATTTCGGTACATTGCAATTCACCAATAGGAAACTAATTGTAATTAGAATTGCAATTAGTTTAAGGATCAGTCTCTCCTAAGATCAATATTGGTGAATAGATCAATGAAGATCAATTGTTTCAGAGACGAAGTAGACGGGGACATCACAATTGCCTAATTTTTCAAAGATTTTTTTTCCACTAAAAAAAAGGAGGGCAGATGACGACCCCCGTCAAATTGCAGGAGGGGGGGGGGGGGGGGCAGTCGACCGGGTTGCAAAAAAGGGGGGCAGTTGACCGGGGGGCAGATGACCGTTTACCTTTGCCTCCCCCTCAAGTAAAAGTTTTTTTAGTTGTATTTTAAGCTATACTAGGCTTTCTTGCCCCCCTCTGGGATAGTCTGCCCCCTGTTCAGCTTCCCCCCAACCGGGATATTTGATATTTTGCCCCCCCCCCCACCCCTAAAAGAAAAGTTTTTTTTGTTGTTGTATTTTACATAAAGGGTAATCCGTCTGTATGCTCGCTCTCTATTCACAGTTATCAGGGGATTAAGAGTTGACTGCAATAAAGCCACATTTCTTTTTATAATCCATTTTGATTGATCAATTTTATTCGACAACAATGCATAACAGTACAAACAATCTCAAGGAAATGGATTTTGCGGCAAAAGTTTACTCCGAATTGAGAAGTTTAAAATTAAGAAAAATACTAGCTGTCTTTAAAATTCTGCGTTTTTATTCATGTTTTTGTCTCAAATGTAGGTTAAAACCTAAAAGATTTTCCTTTTTCTAATTTTCAGATACGAAATTCTGCAATGCGGTGATGTGATATTCATATCGCTCATCGTGTGGTGTGAAACATTCTCGTAGTACTGTGTGAAACATTCTCGTACTACTGTTTTTCTGATTCCTGTGATATTCTCTTGTTATAGATAACAGTTTGCCATTTCACGTAATGGCAAACCGAAAATTTAGGTAATTTCGTGAAAGAACCTAACTTTTAGGTTATTTCGTGAAATGGCAAAAGATTTTAGGCATTACGCGAATTTACCCAACACGGTTTGCCATTTCGTGAAATGGCGGGTTTCCAACATTGACTGTAACATATATACAGATCTACACCATGAAAGTATTTAAATGGTTAGGGTTGCCTTCAGAGCCATACCTACATCAGTTGGTGGGGGAGGGGTGACGGTAAGCGAAAAAAAAATCACCAATGAAATGGGGAATTGCTTATGCAACTACTAACTTCCAGACCCGGATGAAAAAGACTGCGGTAAAACCTGTTTGTAGGTCCCACACCTTCCTCCTGGATAACGGATGTACAGTTGAACCTAATTTTACCCACCACTTTGGATAAAAAGACGGACAGTAAAACCGCCCTGTCGTAACCCGGATAAAACAAGACAGTAAAATCTCTGTGGAAACCACAATCCAGACTCCCATTAAAAAGACATAATGTATATTCCCAGCTTATAGTGAATACATTCCATATTGCTCAACTTGTACCGAGTCGTATACATAAATTAAGGATTAAGATACCCACAAGTCAGGTTGCGTAGCCCCAACCCCCACCCCTCCTCAAGGAATGGGATAAAGGTATTCTGTAACTGGACGTCTGGGCAAATCATATACATATTTAGATATATTTATATCAGGTAAAAAGTCATAAATCTGAACTGGTACAAAATTGTAAAAATAAAAAAAATCTGCATTTTGATTACAAATTAACCGGGTAAAAATTAAAGAAATGATAGAGATTTCAACTAAACGTCAGATTTATCTGCATCAAACAGCAATCGTGTTTTATGACAACCAGTATGCTGTTTTACAAGAATGTCCTTGGACATTGCGCCCAGCGAAGACCTTACACAGATCAAAGGAGAAACCGGCAGCAACACTGCTAGCAAAAGTAATAGGACAGGATCTGTGATACAAACAGCATTTTTGTGTTTCTGTTAAAGCTATCAGTTTATTTGGCCAGATTTTGCCGAACCGGTAACAAAAACACTGCAACTCCATTGCAGTAATGCAAGATACTAATTAATAATGCACAAAGAATTAAGTATTATTGCGCATCTTGAGTAATATTAAAGATACAGCAGGTAAGCAAAACACACATAAAATAAATTGATTCCTGCCTCGGGTTTGAACTCAGAACCTCTTGTTTCGCAGGCGACAGCGCAAACCACTGCTCTGAATTATCTCCTAAAAAACCGATAAAGGGAGACAATGAAAAAATTTGTCTTCAATAGGGCTTGAACACACGTCCTAGCGATTAACAGTCCAACATCTTATCGAGGCAACTATCGAGGCAACTGGTCAGGAGTCTGGAGAAGGGCCATCAAGAAAGACGACTTGACAAGGCCCATCACGGAGCACACTGCGATTTTTAATTTTACAATTTTTGTTATCAATTTTGATCAAATCGTCAAACAAAATACAACTCTGGTACAGGAACATTTCCGTCAAAATTCAACGCAATCGGACCGGATTTGTAGGAGAAGTAGTATTTTTTGTGTTTTCCGGATAGCAGAAGCGACGAATACAGCCCAGTGACGATAGCTGGCTGGACTAAACGCTTATCAAAAATTTTAACAAATAGTTTTAGGTTTCAATACCTTTTTGTTCAGAGCACAACCTTGTGATATTTCTCTTATTACTTTTATAATTTTTCTACCTGCTTTCTTTTCAGGCCAATTGAAAAATTCTTGCGTGTTTTATTCGAACACCCAAGTGTAATTAGGTGTATCAAATTAAACCAAATCAGTTTTATTCCTTTAACTAACATGTAGTATAGCTGGTACAGTTAATCTGAAACAGTAAAGGAATAGTCGGAACAAAATAATTCAGCAGAACTTGTCTTAAAAGTCCTCCTATATCCTAACAAACACATACACAAAGATTTTCCAATTTAGTTATGCCATCTTCGTTTTTTCACTGATCAAGATATTACTTATACCTAGACTTCCACATAATTCGTTAGCAAGTACCTTTTAGCTTTACTTAAACAACGCCATACTTTTAGCTTCTAGAATATCTTTCGAGATATTTTATACCAACAACACATGTATTTAGACTTTAGATTTGTGCGCAGAAATAATAGTTTGTGTTCGTATTTACGTAATTTACATGTAATAATAATGGCCTTTTTTGCTTTATGATACTCTCTGTAACGCATTTAGCTACCACTGTTCAACCTTCGCTACAATAAGCTATATATCGCAAAAACAGGACAGAGCAGAATACCACTCCTGCGATATCTTTTGCCCAAGGGAAATTCAAGTACGGGTAGAAATTGTCAGCTGGGACAACTGCCAAGGGGGCGTAAAGAGAAAATTCCATTCCATATATAGAAACAAGTATGTCCTGAATAAACTTACTTGGTTGACTTTATTAAATTGTTTCTTTAATCCAGCTACAGACATTGTTGCAATTTCAGCTTAAAATATTACCAAAACGTGAAAAAGAGTAACCTTCCACTTTTTCCAGGAAGTGTTTATAATGCCCGTGTTTTATTGGATGTATCTGAAAAAAGATAATAAATCCAGATAATGTTTCGAAAATGTTCCAATAAAACACTTCAGATAATGTTTCGAGAATAAAAATGGCTGCCGGGAGCTTTGGTGCTTTTCTCTCAGTAAATAGCACTCCAAATTGCGAATTGCTATTGTCAATAGTTGTATTTCTACTGTAAGTTGTCATATGTCAGTTCTGAATCGACGTGAGTAGAGCAAAACTGTTTCACTTTTGGGCGATAATGTCGTGCAGGTGCGCAGAAAAGGATTGTGGGAAGATTATCTGAATGTAAAGCTCGATACACTTGAGAATGTTTCGAGACATTATCGAAAAACCAAGAAACATTATCTGATTTCCGAAACATTTTCGAGACATTATCCGTGCCCAATAAAACGCAGGTAATATGACGTCACGTCAAAACACGAAGGTTACACAGGCAAAATTCGTGTCCGTTGACTTGTAACATGTACAACCCGTTATTGTCCAACAGCCAACCACTACGGTGGTTCGGTCTGTTTTTTTTACACCTTTTTACTCTGGCCCACTGGGGATTCCGCGCAAAATGGTACTCATAGAACAGAAAAAAATTAAAATATGTTCATCAGCTTTCTTCTCTGCGGTTCAGTCTGTTGCGTATAATACCTCTTTACTCCTCAGACCCATTGGGGATTCCGCAAAAATAACATTCATTAAGGTGGGACTACTTTTTAAAATATCCATCCGCTCTTTGTTTATAAATAAGAGATAGATCTCATCATAGGTCAGCTGTTTTATTACAGCGATGTACAACAACAAAAAATTGCCACTATCATCTTCACGAAGTCATATTTTCATTTCGTCTTCTTTCGAAGTGCTGGTAAACTCGTCGGTTATTCTTGTGCCATGTTAAATCGTCTTTGTTAAAGAAATAACCAGAAATGTATACCTAATGTGTATTACATTCACCATAATCCTTTCACATTTTGGTCCCCCAGTAAATAATAGCAGGAGCTATTATTGTTTACAGTTTATCCATTTGA
This sequence comes from Protula sp. h YS-2021, assembly GCA_949752745.1. Classification (NCBI taxonomy): domain Eukaryota; kingdom Metazoa; phylum Annelida; class Polychaeta; order Sabellida; family Serpulidae; genus Protula; species Protula sp. h YS-2021. The sequence continues at coordinate 106,212,049 of OX457024.1, forward strand.
GGCGTAAGGTATGGAAATTATCAAACATCTTCTATATCAACACACAGCAACGTGATACAGTGATGCAATATTGTTACACCGGTTATTCATAATATATTTTCTGTATCTTTTTCATGTTATACAAAGCCTGCAATTTTTATTTCATACGATCACCGACAGATTATTTTACATATTAAATATAAAGTAACATGTCTTACTAAGCATCATATACATCGGTAGGTTATTGGCAAGAAACAACACATATGCCCAATTACTAATAATACTGTACATTTTCTTGGATAGTTATAAAATTGCTTAACTGTTATATTTTAAGAGTCTCATTTACAAAACAAGAAATTTAAATAAAAAGAAGTCAACGAAATATTAATTCATATACAGTATTATTTGTTCCTTCTTAATATCTTGATAAATTAAAAAATATTTGTATCCCAAATAAGCTATCTAGCAAACACACAAAAATATTTATATGTGAGTGTAACCAAATACACACAAAGGTATAGATAAACAGATAAAATGCCTTGAAATCGGACATGCCTTTATTGAAGATTTCATTAAATTGGCAGACATAGAACAAATGGTTTAGACTTTCTTTTTTAAGCTTAAAGTATTAAAAATATTTAAAAAGCGTTATGATATTAAAAATAATAATAATAGTCATATGAACAAAAATAATACTAATAATAACAATAATGCGATACAAAATTTCCCATACAATAAATTTATATTGTCTAAAATATGAAATTGTAAATTTACTCATATAAAGAAGGCAGGAAATTACTGTAAGAATAAACATACAAAAAGTCACATGTTGCACTGTGCATTTCGCAATTTTGAAGTAAAAATTAATTTTAAAATTAAGGCAATTTTCTTTGTATTGCACTAAAGGAGTTTGATCTATTATAAATCTTAACTGAAGTATTGTGAGAACCCTAGAGTTGTCGCCCTCTTTCTTTTATAAATATTTTGGTTAGAATTTTTTAGAGATTTTTAGAATACGGGCCTGGCAAGGTTTCTGGACGTGACCATCGAAAAATACGGCCCCATTGGCTTGGCAGCATAAAAAATAGGCCCCAAAAACTCTCCCGGCTGCCAACGACCCGAGACCCATTCCCTTTTTAGGCAATGTATTTCGGAAAGAGCTCCGCCACTCTCTTCGTATTCTGAATATTTTCTTATGATTTCTTTATAACTGATTAGCAATGTTGTCATGTCCAGATTCCTCCGCGGGTAAATTCGATTTCTCATTGGCTGTATGGGGAGTCCCTCTCTGGATAGCCGGGGAATAAAACTCCCCGGCGAGGCTGGAGAGGGGAGACAGGCAAATAGAGACTGACAGAGATAAAGCAAGAAAAAGAGAGAGAGCTTTTACCCTACAGCCATTGTGGAAACCGAGAATAAAGCTAGCAAGGTAGAAATCTGTAAAAGGAAATCTGTTAAGAAATAGTGGAATAAATTTAAAGATCACCGATAAAAGTTATGTCTTTTTATTGAAGTTCAGTTTTGGATTAAAGAAGCTGTTTCTGAAAGAAACAGCCCCGAAGAGTCGCACTTTTTAACTTGGCAAAAAGTGCACCTTTTCTAACTCTTCTTTTCATCATTTAAGGCTCGAAGAGTCGCGCTTTTCACTAGCTGAAGAGTGCATCTTTGCCACTCTTCGGATAGTAAGAGAACGAGGGTCGTGTCGCTAATTGGGGTGGCAACACACAGTAAAACAACCCTTTATCGACCTCCCCAAGCGACACCGTCGTCGTACTGTCGGTTCTCTAATTGGCAGTATTACGAGGGTGGCGACAGTATTTAATTCCTTGTTGCTATGTTTATCCAGCTTGTCAAGCATCCGACCAATCAGTGCAGTCCTTGTCATGTGACCGAGCCATGCCCAACTTTTCGTACCACGCGATCCTAATTGATGGAAAAGTGGGCAACTATAATTCGAGTGATGACTTCTACGTCTACAAGATATTTTATTGATAAAATGAGTATTAAGAAATTAAACACTTCAGTTTTAATGAAAAAATATCGACTTTTAGACTACGAAGCCATCACTATGGAAGACTCGAACTGGCGGTGGGAATTGAATATCCAGTGCATATGAACTAGTTGAAACGCTGTCCACAAGACATAATGTCGCCAAAAAGATAGAAATGAAAGAGATCGAGTTCGATTTATCTTTTGATGTCAACGCGTACTGCCCATCCAATAACAATAACAACATTCAGCAGGGTTTCATTACGAAGTGCCCGTTGAAAACAATATAAAGCTCAAACATACCAGCGTCGTCAAACGAGCCAATGCCCCCCCCCCATCTTTGAACCTTATGCCGCTCCATGTGTCGACCCGAGGCAGTAGCGTGTTATACCACGTGCAAAACCGCACTGTTTAAAAAGCCCGACCATGGTACAAGACGCCATTTTCCTCGTCGCCAACACAACAGTCACTTGATAGGCAAAATTATATGCTATCGCTGCAGTTCCAAACTGTGCCTCAATCCAAAGTCTATTTAGCGGCCTTCTTCTTCTTCTTCTTCTTCTTCTTCTTCTTCTTCTTCTTCCAAGGCTTCTTTTCACCAGACAGTCGGGGAGTCCTGCAAGAAGGAGGACTATTATGAATCATTGATTCAACAGCAACAAACGGGCCAAGGTTACTCTAATTATTCAGCACATCAGTTGTATACTCTTGCAAATAATGCTTAATAGACGTGTTTGGCGAAGCCCAACAGCCAATCCGTATAAAGCAGCACATCGACACACCATTAACATTACGTAAGGCGTGCGCTATATATCTGACCTGATGAACTGTAATTGACAATCGTTTTTGAATTACACCTTCAGGTTCCTTAATTATACCATACAATGTAACGTGCTGCAATAAGTACTTGATCGTTTACTGTACGCGCGTAGTAGGGAGACAGGACATAACGATGCTCCGCAACGTAACCTTACTCCCGTTGAGGCTGGTATCACAATTTACTTAAACGCACCTAAAGCCTTTACGGCGATGTGCGTCTTGCCTAGAATCGAAGGTATAGGTGTTAGGACAGCCGCCTCCAATGAATCATTTACTTGACTATCCCCCCCGGCGTTTGTCCGAGGCCAAGGCCATGAGGAAAACATACTTTTTTACAATGTGTGTTTTGCCCAATAAAAGTAATTGTTTTAGGACCACTGCCTCCCATGAACCATTGCTGTGACTACCAGAGTTTTGCAAGGCGTGTATTTCGCCGCGTAGCTTTTTCAACTGCACAGCTTTTTCAACTGCACAGTTTAGTTTTTATGCCACAGCATCAAATGTAAACAAAGCAAATTCTGGCAACTTTCTACACAAGGAAAGCGGAAATACCATGCACAGTTTACGCTTAAAATAAAAAAACGTGATTCTGTCTCGTATTTAACTCACAATTTATATAATGAAGGAACAATTTTAGCAAAATCAGTCACATTACTTATGGAAAGCACCTTTGGAAGTTTATTATCGTAAAACCATAGAGACCTAGATACCCGTCAAATGGACATATTTCTTATCCTGCCTCAATACAGTGTCAAATAACCTGTTTCCTGTAGAATGCCAGATACGCATCAATTTCAAATTGAATTTGAGGAATTTCCACATCTGAGATAGGATTTGAGTGTGAGATTGACATATGAACTTTAGGAGTCTAGGCGCAACCCCCCCCCCTCCCGACCGAAAAACTCCCAGCCCTAACCCCCCCCCCCCGCACCGTCAACCCTTCCACCCGAATAAAACTCTCCGACGGCCTAAACCCCGAAATCCAAAACCTCCCGGTTCTCAGGTCTATTTTATATTTTGTAATTGCGATACATTCACGTTATTAATTATACTTCAAATGCCCATTGAAGAGACAACACGGCGTTTAAAATTACAATTTCTGAATCACTTAAGGAATTGATCATCATTATAAAAGAAACTTCATACATCCATTGATGATAGCACTCAATTTTCGAATTGCAATTGCTCTTACGATTGATGAGTCTGTACACACTAAAAATTGCAATCTATATGCCCGTTGCGAGATCAGTCTCGTTTGCAAATTACAATTTATCTTTGGTAGATGTGACTTATATCCATTGTGATTTACTTGAATTGGTAATTTAGTGACCCAGATTGTTGTGAAAAATCATGCTATCATCATGGAATACATCACATCTGCTAAAGGGAATCCAAAGATATTGTACCAAGGGCATTTATACGTAAAGCCAAAAAATCTAGCAAATGGCTATGTTTCGTACGAGTGCGAAAAGAGGCACCAGAACAAATTATCATTGCGCATTTTCTTTGAGAACGGGGAGGGGGTTGGGTTTGATGGGGGTTAGGGCCGGGAGGTTTCGGCCGGGGGGGGGGGGGGGTTTGGCCCGTTTCCGAACTTTTGCATACAAGCTGTTTAATTTTGCGAATTTCTTTCCGATGCTTTCTGCAATCGCAGCTAAGCTAACACTCTCGGTAAGTGCCATAGTTTTACGCAAAATATCTTCCGTCAAATCAGTTCCCACGTTTGGTGTAATATATTTAGAGCAGTGATTTCCAACAAACCATGTGCTGTGATAAGCCTGCACTTTAATGCCGTGATTATTTAGCACTTTTTCCAGACAGGATGTTACTGGACCACTTTGTTTCTCCAGCTTTGTGGTTTCGTCGCACCTAGCTTTGTTCTCTCCCAAGTTTGCTTCAGGCGATTTTCTCGTTTCAATTGTTTATTCTTAGTAACATCTTCTAATTCTCTGCGTAGCATTTCAATTTTTTTATCATTTTCTTTCGCAGCCTTAAAAGCTGCAATAAGTTTATTGCAGTGGATGGTTGCAGGAGGGATATTTTTCTTTCTTTCGCAATAATGTCCTAGGCTATGAGAATATCGAGTTGGAGACATTCGTCTTCCAGCAGATCGTGGTGCTTCTTACCACACCCAACAAAATGTGTGGGTATGGTTAGGAAATTTGACTCCTCTCTTTCTTGTCTTGGAATTTGAAGATGGTTTTGGTTTATATGGCACCAAAGAACGCCCCACGTGCTCCAGACAGACCACACATTTTGCCCGATAATTCATAATCACCACACATAAACACATGGATTTTCCTCTTACCCCCCCCCCCCCCACTTTTTACCCAGCAATGTGAGTATATCCTCATATATGGGTTCAAGCACTTGCTTAACGTTATTCCAATAATCTTGGCCTTGTACACTGTTAAAAATTATGGTGTTGTGTTTTGCATTTGGATGTGGGATATTTGCAACTCGCAAACAAGTTTTGAACGAATCGCCACCATTGTCTCCTCCAACCTTAAGCCAAATTTCATTGCCTTCAATTATCCCGTAATGATAAGTCTACAGCCCAGCATTTTCATATTTCTTCAGAAATTTATCTATAAAATGCGGCAAATCTTTAATGTAAGCGCGAGGGATTGAAATAAGTCAAAACCTTCGGAACTTTCTGGAGATTTGTCATCTTTTTCTTCAGCTGTAATAGAATGAGCTACGGAATCGTTTTTTGCAATTCTCGCACTTTACCTTCGCAATCAAAGCCTATGCCTAAGTTTTTAAGGAAACACATTTGAATTCTTTGCTGGCTGAATGTGAATTTCGCTTTTGTTTTCATAGCCAGTCGAATATTTGTTGCAAATTAGGCTTGCTTCATTTCAGCTCTACTGAGTAGATGTCGCCGAACAGCAGGGCTTAGTTTTTAATTTCGGCGGCATATTGTACGCGTCCTGAATTTCTGCCTCTTTTTGCTGTAAAACTGCAATGGCTGTATACGTATTTAAAATTCTGAATGTCTCCAAATTGTTTCCTCTTCAATATACATGAAAACATATGGCTTAAATGCTACATAAAAATAATTATGTATAAACTGTAATTAAATAAATCGAATCAGTTAGCTGTCACTGTAATTTGAATCCCACGAAGAGAGCTCAGCGAATATTACATTGAGTAGGAGCTGTGTTAAATACTGGTTTACTAGCTTATTACACTGATGGTGATACATTCATTTCTATAGAATGATGACATGTCGAAAAAGCATACCGTTTCCTGTTCAAAGTATCGGTATTGATAGTTGCATTGTTTTAAGCGTGTCTTTAGGATGTTTTTACGTGCCTATTCGCTCTGTGCACCGATGCACATGACAGCTTTTCAACGGTTTGACTGGTGTGTCACCTGATCGGTTGCTGTTGGCGTATGCTGCTGTAGGTCGCTTCACCTTCTCACGTCTTACCACAAGGTGCGACCTGTTAAACTTTGCTACACTGTTTTACGCCTTGTTAAATCTGTTGCATTGGTATACTAAGCTACGCTTAGCCAGGGTAACACGTTGTGTATCCCACCACGTGTCACACCACGCCACGCTTCACATCGTTACATCATTAAAAAGCGTCACTGCAAGATGGGCGTCAGACGCCGTGAAACCACACGATGCCTCGCCATATAACTGAAGTATTTTATTTCTAAATGCTCATTTTATGTGTAAAATATCTTTTAGACGTAGAAGCCATCACTTTGGATTTTCCAATGTATTGAGCATTGCTTATCGCGATACATAATAGAAATTTTGCGTTACAATGCGTTGTCAACTAACCGACCAATCAGCGTCGGTGCGGATCAAGTCATGTGATCGAACCGCAACAAACTTATCATACACCACGATCTCAACTGATAGAGACTTGGGTGGGTGTAATGCGAGTGACGGGCTTCTACGTTTACAAGATAATTTACTCGTGAAAATGACTATTGATAAATTAAATACTTCAGTTTTTGCACACGAACTTGTTGCCATGCCGTCTACAAGACTTGGTGTCGGAAAGGCAGAAATAAAAGAAATTTAATTCAAAACCATCTATTAATTCAGCGGATTCTCAGCGCGAACTGCCTATTCCATAACAATAGCATTGTTAAATGTTATTTCATCACGGACTGCCCATTATTAACAACGCTACATGCTCGAACACAAGTACTGACAGACTGATACGAGCTAATGTCCCCTCTTTCTTTTTTCTGGGGACTGAGACATAACAACGTTAGCCGAATGCTGCGTGATCATATGTGCCGACACGTCACAGTGTCGAGTTATACCATGTGCAAGACATCACTGTCTAAAAACCCAACCATGGTACAGGATACAACTGCGTCGAGTCGGCACAGCGTCGATCACATGACGGACAGAGTTACATGCAGTAGGTGCAGACCTGAATCGTACATCCATAATACAGAGTCTATCTAGTGGCGTTCTTCTTCTTGAAGGTTTTGTTTCCGCCAGATTGCTGGGAATTTATGCAAGAAGAAGGGCTATTATGAATCACTGATTCAGCAGCAACGGTCAGAGACTATGCAAACTAGTTAACGTATCATTTGCATATTCTTGCACATAGTGTTTAGTGAACATGCTAAGCAATGCCCAACACCCAACCCGTAATAAATCACACATTAAAACGCCATTAGCATAGCGTACAGAGTGCTCTACGTGTCTAACCTGATGACCTTTAACTGACAACTTCCTTTCAATGCCATCTTTAGATTCTTTAATTATATCATATTATGCTAACAATATGGTTTTCTTGACATAGTTAGATGTAGATGCCTTACAAAAGGCTACTGAGATACTCCGCATAAAGGAAATAAATAGACGACGTTGTAATGTGCTACGGTAAGTACTTGATCGCTTATTATATGCGCGTAGTAGGGAGACGGAGCATAACTACCACGTGACCTCACATCTGGCAAGGCTTGTATCACAGTTAGTTTGAACGTACCTAAACCCTTTGGCGCGATGTGTGTCTTGCCTAGAAACGAATGTATGGGTATAAGAATCACCGCCTCCCATGGGTCATTTACTTGACTAATGGAGTTTTGTATTTCCCCCCCTTCGTTTGTTCAACGCCAAGGCCATGAGGAGAACACATTTTAAGGTAAGTAACTTGTCTGAAATAGTGGAAAAGTGATGAAAAAGTGGAGACGTGAGATATTTCAAAAATAGGAACAAATCCAAAGGCACACTGTTCTGTTGGAAAGAGGACGCTCCAATTGAAAGGACCTTAGTAAGCAAGACAACACATCGCTGGTAGACAAGTCATAACCCGAGGAACGCTTCAAAATAAACATGAGAGCTGAGACGTATGTTATGGATCGATCTAACCAAAATCTTCGTAACCTTGAAATCGGTCGGCTGCCACAGGATCAGTTCCTCGAGCCACATACCATGCCTCGAAAAGTCTCCAGTGTGAAAGATGTACATTATTTGTGGAGTCCTAATGGACTAATTCTCTGAATTAATTTCTGCGAGAAACCCTTGGCTTTCATAAAGGAAAACTTCTGTACCATAGTTTCAATCGAAACATCTGCGGATTTGGATGATAATATTTCCAATGAAGTTGACGCAGATTGCCATACTCCAGAGGAATTGGAAGACGTTTGACACACGGTTTGGTTTTTCGTGCCAAATCTTCAGTAGAACTTTCAACATTAGAGAGGATAATGGAATCGCAAACAACACAGCTGGAGACAGCACAGTAGCACATCGATCGCCAATGCTGGACACAAAGAAATGTACACTTGAAAATGATCATTGAGGTAATGGGCGAAAACATCGACATGAGGCGGCCATCAAGTAGAGTGAGTTGCAATCCATTGAAACTTGTAATCTTCTAAAGCCCACTCTGTCTGAACAATCTCGCCCATTCTGGAAGATAGATCGGCTAGAATATACAGGCTGCCTGCAATGTGAGACGCTTGAATGACAAAGCCACTGTCGCGAGCATGCAAGAGGACTTGTTTGGTGAGGCGAGACAACGTCGATGAACGTGTACTGACCTGCTTGGACAAATAAGTGACCGTCGTCCCCAACATTTCACTACGTTCATAAACTGATTAAACATAAACGTGCTGTCGACAAGCAGAACGGTAGGACAAAAACCCAAGCTTGCCAAGCTTGCCAAAAATTCTTTAGCCTTCCTTCTATTTATATTTATATTTAAGCTCGATTTGTGGAATGGAAAGCCCAATTCCTCTCAAATATTTAAAGCATCTGGTAGAAATAGACGTGCAATCTCGACCGGATACTTTAATTGGTTGCTTCCTCTCCTTGGGAGACACAGTCTGCTTTTTGTTCAGGTTAGGCTTCTTGATCTGCCTCGTAGACGCTGGTGATGGCCGGCCTCTTCTTTGACGTTGACATGAAAGGAACTACTGATTGACGCTGTCTGGACCTGTTCCCTTAAGAGGTCAACGGATTACGCATCAAGGCGTCCTGCGATTTCTCTGTCGCTGATTCAATGACGCCGTTCAAGATTTCGGGAGGGAAGAGTTCAGACTGCCCATCTATTCGCGCGAACGAAGTCTGCGAACGTCTTCCATGCTAATATTCCAGAAAAGAAGTGCTTGATTGCGACATAATACCACTAATGAGGTGAGAAGGTAAGTATTGAGCTCACTGAGCTTCAGTAGGTAAGAAAACGCTACCACCACTGAGTTAAAAACACGATCAAATAACACATTTGTGTTAGGTTCTACGAATTTGAATTTCCTGAGAGTTTAAAAGGCCGCATCCTAAAACGATAAGGTTCGCAAACTCTTCCGCAATGACGCTCCGCCTATGGGACGTTGGATTAATGTTGGGCAGCAACAGCTCCATGTCGTGGGGGTAGGTCAGCGGTTGCGTCTGTAACACCTCATCGTTTGATCGACAGGTAGAAGACCTGACATGCAACATTTAGATCGCAGGAGACGTGACTACTGGCGCGGTCTTGCGTCTTGTAGTGAATGCAGTTTCTCCAGCCTTGCCCGTAGTACATATGCTACGCATGGAGCCGTGGACAGCCCCACAAAGTCTTCCCGCAGTAGTTGTTATGACTGGGCTGCGATGCAAAACGACAGCCTGCTGAATTGTGGCTTCGATGTGGTGAGGAAGGCTGAAGAATTTTCTGCTATAAACTCAATGATATCTCTAAAGGGAAAGTCTTTCCAAGAGAAATCCACGGTAGAAGTTTCCTCCCAGTCATCTTTTGCGTTTTCGACACCCGGCGGGGTGGGGGTACGTACAGGCTGTAAAGGTTATAATCCTTTGGTTTTATGACACGGGGAGAGGCATGGTATAACACTGAATGTGATAAAGCTGACGCTTATCCTTGAGTGATCGAAGGTAGAACAGGCTGAGACACTGAATTCATTACCGGTGACGAAAACGGTTTAGGCACCGCTATATCCTTACAGAGTTATTGGGATTTGCTCCTGTTCGCGTCACTTGTTCATTCTCCCCGACGAGGAATTATCCCCGACGAACCATAAATTGAATTGTCTTCCAACTGATATTTATTGCCCGTAAATAGCTCTATAGGGACCATGAGAGGAAGAGGCGGTGGTTGTGTACCCTTAGACGACGAGGGCTCTGTAGTAATGGTAGCCGTGGGAACACCATTGAGGCGTGACGCTGCCAAGGATACGGAGCTTGACTTCTACGCAAGGCGGTGTAAAACTTTAAGTTCCTCATCTGATGCATACCCGTCGCTTCAGCGAGAGACACGTGACGGAGTTGACACGATCCGGGACGTAACGACCCGTCGTAGTGACGGATACGACCCGTCACTTGGGTTAGTTGTGATAGCATCGCCCGTCACAGCAAAAAACAGTGGTCGTAGTCACGACTCGACGCAAACAGTCACGACCCATGACATGCGACAGCATAACCCATGGTATGATCTATCTGTCACATGATGGATATTGTTACACGTCGTGACAGTGACAACCCGTTGCAAGCACAATTGTGATAGCATTACCTCATCACATGATCGAATCGACACTGCCACGGGTCGTGGCAATGGCGACTCGTTTCATACACGACTCGTGACAGCATCAACCCGTCACATGATCGACCCGTCACTGCCATGGGTCGTGACATTGACGACTCGTAGCTTACACAACCCATTACAGCAGCGACTGGATGACTGGATGACATAGACAGCCCGTCACTAGCGTTACAGAGATGACTCGCTGCGTACACTACGCGTGAATGCAGCGACTCATCACATGGTGGAACCGACACTGGTTTGGGTCGTGGCAGTGATAAATCGCTACTGTAGACACCAGGCACATGAACGATCCATGCTCAAGTCTAGAGAGCGTATAACAGCAACACTGCCGTGTGACAGGTCGTTGCTCTCACGACATGCTCGTTCTTGATCACGTGATTATGTGACTTATGTGTATTGATGTCGCAATAATAGATACAAGCTGTACACCTGCGGTGAAGCTGGAGAGGGGCCTGGTACCGTGACACGTGATCGATGCTTACACGATATTGGTAGTATAACGACCCGACACAGTGTCGGTGTGGCGTATCCGTCACAGGTATGGCTATGGCGCCCGCGGGCGCCAAACGCAGTACCAGGTGGAAATGAGAGGCTGCCCTACTCGAGACTGTGTCAAGCTGTCGCAACACATGAGCAAAGCTCACACAGAAGTAGATAGTGGTTGTAACTTTACAAGAAAATCGCTCATAATTGCCTCACTGTGAATGAATAATAACCTACACTCGCGTTCTTGATGGCCGGGAAGTATTTACCGAATGAAAACCGGTTTGACAAAACTAGAACTACCAGGTGCAGGAATCAGCAGTCATCAAACTAGAAATACTCGAACCAATTAAGAGGAAACATACAGTATACATAAATCTACCATCCAATGTAAAACATTTCTAAAAATTATGCATTTACCTTGGGTTTGATCCGTCACAATTAAAGTGATTACAAACATTTACGCACATGTAAAAGGAGCAAGACCTCAAGAATCACGTTGAGATGTGGAGGGATTAAGGCATGGCAAAGTCCTGAAATTGCCTTTCCCAATTTTCAAGTATATAGGCAGCAGTGCGCTCTTCCAAATTTAAAAAAATGGTGATAAACACAAGCCGAATTTACAACAGGCATTAGACGAGAAAGTTCAGTGGACTAAAAATAACAACATAAAAACAAAAACCCTACAGAGACGAAAGAGATGGTCATGATGCTTAACAGATCTCAACAGAAAAACCTGTAAAAACTCTGTAAAAAGATCTGTAAAAATCGCGAACATACTCATCAAAAGAGTCAAATAAAGAAAGATAATGGTCGGAGTCAGGGTTCGCGCTGAGTGCTCAGGAAAGTGAGTCAAAAAAGGAAAGTGTGACTCAGTTGGGTCCAGAAAAACTCGGTGGGTTCCAAAAAAGTGAGTCATTTCGTAAAAAATGCCCCAAAAGTGGACGAAAACCCCGCCAACGCGAACCCTGGTCGGAGTTATTATAGAAGATGACCTAGAACGGGATAAGACGTGGATCCACTTGCTACCGCTTGTACCTGTAGCAGGTATGTCATCTCAACACTATACCTGATAGCAAGATACTGGAGTAGCAGAAATCAACTGTTACAGTGTATGAATAGTTGGCGTTGAATGCACAATACGTGTGCACTTCGCCGAAATAATGTTCCCCCTTGGCGCTGATAATGGCATTATGGCGGAAGTATGTTTTGTGCTTAGATATTGTTGAGAAATCTGTGTACAATTTACCAACTGTCGCTGTGTCAAGGGGCGAGGCAGATTATTAAGCCGTAGCTTGTCGGTCCTTGTATGCCTGCTAGCCTTAGAGCTGTTTCTCTCTGTTTCAAGAAAATGAGAATAGTGACACATGAAAGACCATGCAATGGTTACATCTATTGCCCATTGTGCATGGTTGTGTGCCGCAACGGCGCAAGCACGCAGTGTTTCTAGTGTGACGGTCACAAGCCCTCTTGATGCGCCCACGTAAACCCGAGATCGGCTGTTGCTATGTAACAGAAAACAACGACATAAGTGTGTGGCAACACTAGTTATTGTCACATAAACTGCCTATGACACGGCCACATACAACATAATCATTAAAAACAAGAATGTATGATGTTGAAACTTTTACATTAGTGAAAGTGATGCAACATTAATAACACGTGTTTGAAAAGCTTTCGTTCTGTCTGTTCGATAGATGAACCACCCAACACAAGAGATGAAGTCATGCTCTACAGCGTAAATACATCGTCTCTGTATGACTGTACGAAGTTCCCTTATATGCCACAGGCATATGACTTCAGTATGGGTTAGGGTAGTCGAAATTCTCAAATTTCTGGTCTTGCTATCGACACAGTTATGGTCAAGTGATCAGGGATGTTTCGATGTCAATGTGACAGTTGTTGTTAGTTCTCATACGCCCTTGTCACAACTTGACACTGCCACATTTGCTGCACTGTGGACCGCTGTTGAAGAGTCGTAACTATGTGGACTCGGTATGTCCGGATCATGTGTACCGTAGACCTGCTTGCTCTTTGAGTTGTCATGTCTGTTACAACCCCCTGATTGTGGTAGGTTGTCTGTGTGTCGTACCCCGTACAATGATACTGGGACGATGTGTACAACACGATAAAAACATTAGCAACTTCGGTGAAATACCTATCCCATTCAACGCAGATCTCCAGCGAAGATTCTCTACTGCCTTTTTCATTTTCGGTTTCTGTCTTTAGTTTCCAGAAACTATTGGTGCAAAAGACAAATTGGATTAAATTGAAGAGGTCTAACCAAAATAAATTTGAAAAAGCGTAATTCTTTGAAAATAGGTCATATTGTTTGCCGTGAAGCATATTAATGTACTTTTCGAACGGTTGTTCAACCTTACCGGTTGGAAGTTTCGAAATGACACATTATCTACCCACCTTATCTGATGAATTATAGATGTCCATAGTTCTTTATTTAAAGAATTATCCACACTTGCTGCAATTAATTTTTAAACATTTCTTATGTTCTTGTACTTTATTTAATTCAGATTAGCCAAATAAAACACTTTTTTCATTTATTTGATTTCGAATACCTTGAATCCTTTGGCCATTTTATTTTAAAGGAACACAAACACGCACACGCACACATAAATACACACAAAAGACAAGCCCTTGATATTTGTGGTTTTTTATATATGGAATCAGTATTAAGATACACGCAATGTACTTTTGCCAATGGAAAATCAATTAAATTCTCATAGGACTTCGTCAATGTTCAGAATTATAATTGCTGATCCAGGTTAATAGGTGACAGTAGGGATGCAAGGAGGTTTTTGGCCGGTCCCACTCCCATCCTGCTGGATGAACTGACCCCCGGGCGGGAATATCAAATTTTAGTATATTTTTGTGATTTTTCATTTTCTGATCCCCTCGGCGAGACGAACTGACCTCCCATTTCTGGACGAACTGACAGGAATTTTTAAGTTTAGCTATTTTTCGTTTCAGACCATTCTGAGTAGTATTCATTTTTTGACCCCCAACCCACCACGGGACGAAGTGACCCCAACAAAGGCGGAAATTTCAAATTTTGGGATATTTTTTCGTTTCAAACCATCCTCAGTATTTTTAGTTTTTCGAGCACCCCAGGCGGAAACTTCTAATTTCAGTATATTTTTTCCTTTCAGACCATTCTGAGCATTTTTCATTTTTTTTTACCTTTGATCTCCAGGCGTTAATTTCTAGTTTTACCATATTTTTAAGACCATTCTGAGTATTTCTCATTTTTTTACCTTTTTGCCCATGGCATGAATTTCTAATTTTAGCACATTTCCTCGTTTCAGACTATTTTGTGCATTTTTCTTTTGACCCCACCCCCCGACCCCCACTTCAGGAGTGGCTTTCTAATTTTAGCATATTCTTTTCATTTCAGGTCATTCTGAGCATTTTTTTATTTTTGACCCCCTACGAGGTAAATAATCGTGAATACTGGAAATGATTCGCATTTTAATTCACTTGAGGTCATGCGTTAAGCTTTGAGTACATTGAAATGCAAGTCAGTATTGAGTTTTGCTGTTAAAAAAGCGCATTTTAATTTACTTATGGCATTCTGTTGAACGTCGAATACATTGAGCTTTCTAAATTTAAGCTGTAGAAAAATTCTGTTTTGTGCTTCTCGGCAATACATTTTGTATAATTCATGCATCAGCAGTAAATATTTTGCACTTATTTCACACGAGTTGATGGTCCTGGAAAAAAATACTGAAGTTTTTGTAGTGGCTGAACTTTCTTGCAAACGAAGAGTTACGAAACGTGTTTATTGTCACATCACTCGTAGTAAGGAGTTTGTGGAGAATGAGACCGTAGCGCTACAATCATAGTTCAATACTTTACAAGTGAAAGTTAACACATTTTTATTTGGCATGAGAAAATGTGTACTATTATTCTCATACTGAAGTCACGGGCAGAAACACATATGTTCAATTAACCGAACTTCAGATTTGGCATATTTTTCAGAGCATTCTGAACATTTTTATTGGTATATAAAACAGGCGTGATAGCTTCAACAGCGTATAGCTTCAAAATGACAGGACCGATTTCAACCATTTTTCATCATAGTGTTCAGCAGGACTTTATTTTTCAATGACGGTAACTGAAAATAGCGAAATTATATGTAAAGAGCGTTGAAACTGCATTTATGAGGTTTGGTGAGAAACTAAAACTTTGCTTTAAAGTAAATACCCAATTCGCGAGGAAGAAAATTGGCATTATCCTATCTCCTAAAGATCAGGCTGTGGTGAAGGATCATTTGAAATCTTTATCAATGCCAGGATATCATCTACGGATGATAAGCTTACTGAAGGCTACAAGTTCATCACACTCGTTGTAGGACACTGGATCCACGACTACATGATTACTTCTATAAGAATTTATAGAGTAAGAATCTTAAAATACATCAAGTTAACAGTTTTGTTTCAAAGGTAAGATATAAAACCGTTTACTAATGTTTAAAATTTTAGTCATTTAAATGTTGAAGGCATAGCGACAATGTTTTCTTTCTGGCCAGTTTAATCTTATATGAGTTGTTTCAAAGTTAAGAAAGGAAGAACATAATAGCAGAGGCGACAGAAATTTTAAACAAGCCGTGTTTGAACATGCTTTGAAAAATTCAAGTGATACCGTCATTATATTACATGATAAAAGTAAAACATGTCGGCAAAGAAACAAAACAAGTCTGATGCAGCGCAAGACGGTACAGGCAGAAGAATAAGTCTTTGCAGAGATGCACAACAGGAAAGTTTCGAGCCTGAAAATGCTACAAGAAATGCGACAAGACAACATGGAGAATTTTTTATTTTGTGATGATTATAGGGATGTTCTTTCAAACATGTTTCCAACAAAACTAAAAAAGATATGGACATACATTCAACTCGAGTGAGGCTTTATAAAGAAGCAATTATTCAAGATATTGTTTTAGCTACTGTTTCATATAGAAATTGATATGAAGCGAAACGCATAGCTAAAGTAACAAAGCCATGTTCTTCATGGCACACAGTGAAGGTAAGCAAAGTGCATGACGTTTTGTATGTAAAATTAAATCAATGTGTGTAATTTGGTAAAAGCTAAAAGAAGGTAGAGATAAGACCTTGGTTGAAGCACTTATGATAAATGATGGGGAGCTGGTGTCAAACATCTCCATCATGTCCTGAAAATGGGTTGGCTGTTATGAAGGCTAGATATGTATGTTTAATCAGAGGACAACATTAAAGTATACATCAAAAGAACTCAAGAATAAATTAAACTTGAAAAAAACATTAAAGGTTATATTATGAATTGCAGCGCACAACATAATCTTTTAACTGCTTTCTCTGAATTATTAAAATATTAGTTAAGTTATTCATATTTGCATGTCAGTAAAAGCTTTATTACATGCATGATTGTTTTTAGTTCGAGTTAAGATGACAACGTGGAAAGACTACATAACCAATACTTACTTTAAACCTGGAATCCCTGAAGCATTTGCAGTACCTGAAAAATTACACAAAATGTGAAACAAAATAAACATCCTGTGACATATTCCAAAGTGAAAAATTGGTTTCATGATCAAAATGCCTTTAGTTTACTTCAACAAGTGAAATACAATTCTAAAAGACAACGCATCATAGCCCATGGCACTGATGATATATGGGATGCTTATTTGGCAGATGTAGCCAATATTGCAGCAATCCCTTTCTACTAATCGTCATAGATGTCTTTTCTAAATACATCTCCCAAACAAAAGTCATACTAGTGTCATTCAAACCATCCAAAAGATTTTTCAAGAAACAAAAAGAAAACTTAGAATATTGAGGTCAGAAAATGGAACAGAATTTAAGAACAGATTGGTAAAGCAATTTCTAAAGAAAGAAGGCATTCATACATATACTACCAAGAATGAGACGAAAGCCAACTTTGTTGAAAGAGTCATACGTACTCTCAAGGGAATGATGTGTAGCTATTTTCTACATCGGCAAACGTATGGGATATTTTAAAAGATTTAGTCTACAATTATAATCGTAGGCCTCACGAATCCTTAACAAATGCATTATCACCGGTAGACATCATCAAGAGCATTGAATCTGAAGTGTGGAAACATATGTATATTGATAAATTGAAATTGAAATCAACGGAAAAACCAAAACCCTACATGGTCAACATGTTCGCCTTTCACACATAAAATATGTATTTCAAAGGGCCGTCATATAAAATGGACACAAGAAGTGTTCATAGTCACACATCGTTGTAAGAATCAATGAAAACACTTGTACCGTGTCAAAGAGTTCTTAGACGAAATTGTTGATGGTAATTTCTACGAAGAAGAATTAAAAGCTGTTACAAAAGACGTTCAGTCCGCATAGAAAAATGATATGGTTTTGAAGACACGAAAAGACGAGGTGTGAAAGAACTGTTTGTCAAGTGCTTAGGCTGGCCAAAGAAATTTAATAGTTGGGTTAAAGAATCTGATATTCAAGCGTTATGAAGCATCCGTTTACATGTCTGGTTTCTGAACCTAATAGGTGGTGGGAAAATGTATCTTGTGAAAGCGCCCATTGAACAAAAAGTTTTCAACCATTTCCTAAAAATATTTTATGGCTGTATGCTGCAGATCAGCCTGTGTACAAAGGCATGAAAGGAGTGACATTTCTTCAAGGCATTCCAGAACAACTTACTCATTATTGATGATCTCATGACCAGATGCCACAGCGATGAACGCATGACCAGATTGTTTAGTGTTGGAAGTAACATAAAAATCTAAGCATTACTTTCATCCTACACAATCTATTTCACCAAGGAAAATGTAAGTTTAAATACACATTACATTATTCTCTTTAAAAATCCAAGGGATATTCAACAGATCAGTACAATGGCTCGATAAATGTATCCAGGGAAATATCAGTTTCTCGTTGAAGCATATCAAGATGCTACAAGAAAAGCTCATGGCCAGTTATTCATTGATTTGAAACCAAAGACAGAAGATAAGCTACATATTCGCACAGAAATACTACCAAATGATAGGCATTACTTTTATGTGAATAAAATAGTGTATTAAGAAGAATTACAACAGTTCGGTATTCAATGTTAAGATGTCTAAACGAATTCAAGCGAATCAACCATTTCTTTATTTATTAGCACGTAGCAGTGCTAAGCGACGTAGATCCTTATTGAAGTAAGCCACAAAAGATGAATTTTCAAAAATATGCTTGAATATATTGCATGTGCACTTACCATTAAGCCACATCTGTATCAAAAATTAAACCGTAAACAATACACCATTCGACAACTGGCTAACAAGAAAATTTTCCTCAAATAATTGATTAATCAGAAAGAGGTACACCAACGAAAGGCGAAAGAAAGTAAAGGAGCAACATCAAAAGATATATTTCGGAAAGATAAAAAAATATCAATCACCCATGACCATTCTTGTGAATGTATTCTTTCTCGTTTGGAATGGAGGGCTGCAGTAAAAAGATATAATGTAGACTATCAGCCACTCACTGCCATTGGAGATGGTGCTTTAATAGAATTTTATATATTCCTTCTAATACCGAAGAATATTTGAATTTAAAGAATAGTAGACTTCAGGTCTTATGTAACATTGTAAATCGTGATGGAATAGTTTGCGTTGTAGATGATAGCGCAACATTCATCAATGATTTGCTTAATGGATTATGGTCCAAATTTGAATTATTTCCGAATGATCGAGTAATTTGGCATGGTAACAATTCCCATATAAACTTATACTAGCGTTATTTCTCACCTCATTCATGAATCGGAAGAAAGTTTTAATTCAGAGCGCTCCATGCGTCTGATCCACAAGAATACTGCTGGACCGATTAATTCTCATTAGCCAATCATGAAAAGTTTTTAACATGCTTTCATGTAAATAAATACCTGAAGTAGGAAACAATGGGTTACATAATCTTTATTTACATACGCGTCTAAGTCGTAAATTTATGATTACGGGTACCTTAAGAGTGGATTTGTTTGAGAATCGTTATCTTCTCAAAGGCATTTGCATAAAATTGCGTTTACATATTTAAAGAGGTGAATATTTATTAATGGCTTTAAACGATATCTTTAAGGTAGAAGTGAGAGATTTGTTTTTAACTTTGTTATTCGCAAAGTGAGGGCTAGTCCAGATATCAACATACAGATGCATTGATAAAACTCCTGCCAAGTTTCCTATTACCAGAAAAGAATGTAAAATTTTAGCCATTCCCCGTTGGATTTGAACCCTTTGTGAAGATCTTTTTGAATCAATTATCAAAACTATTGTAATTGGGATGGTTCAAAATTCATACAATTTTGAACATTTTAATCTTAACTACATGCAAATTTACACCGAACCAGTCGTATCCAAATCTCTCAAGCTTAACATTATTGAGGAAAAATATCTTGACGCTTTTGAAACTTTTTCAAATCTTTTGATAAATTGAATGGTGAGGAATCACCCTTATTAAGTATGAAAACATGCGGCTAGAGACAAATTTTGCTAATGCCTTGCATAATACAGTGAATGCCATAGTCTATGCTGAATATGACGACAACATTGAAATAAGCGTGAATAAGCGTGAATCACAGAATCACAAAATATTTCAAATACATATTATGCTAGTACACAACAACTTTAATTGATATAAGTATTATAAATATAAAAAAAGTTTGTAAATGCTATGAAAACTGATATAATGTTGATCCAACACAATCACTTTCACATCAACATCGCGTGATATTGTCAATTCATTTAAACCTTTCATCGTCTTTATCATAGTCCACATAAGTATTAAATCAATACTTTTTTAACCACTTGTCAACGGTACATGTCCATTTGGTTCAAAGCGGTTTCAAGTTCTTGCCAAGCATCATACACTTGACTCCAATGTTCTGCACTAAACGTGATGAAATGATTGCGTTCGGTAACTCGTCATACTGTTGAAACCTGTATACAGCATTCCCTGTCACGTTCATGACTTTCACACTAACATTTTCTGACACTTGTAGGTGAAATCCTGGCATTGGTAAAGCTTCAAAGTAATTCTTTACCACGACTCGATCTTCAGTGGATAGGATAATGAAAGTTCCCCAATAATAGATCGTCAGTTCACCCAAGTGATTCAGAGGCAGTTGCATGTTTGAGTTAATGATGACAGCTGATTACTTTTTTGCTAAATGTCGCAGCATTTATACGCATCAGTTTGTTGAACCCCTTGATCCACTGACGTCTATGTCTGAGCATAGGCGTCTTTAACTCATGCATTCATGAGTTGCACTATGAGCTATATAATGTCTATGAGCTAACTTGGTGTAGCCATCATCCAACACAAAGCGTTTGTCATCCGATGGCGATGGACCAACCTTCACAACCTTCTCTTAAAAATTCATGTTTATGGCTTCGAATGATGTTTCCCACGATATGTGACTGCTCTTACCTAAATAAACTGTCCCTGTATTGAGCATGTGTCAATCGCCTCTGACAGGTGCGTGTAGTGCCCTTAGCAGTGCGTTTCTCTTGTTCACCATACACCAAACTGCGCATCTTTAATCGAAGTCCTACAAACTCCTCAATTGGTACTCCTGCAATTTCATTTCACAAAACAGCAGTTTTGCCTCTGGATACTTCTTCAAGTAATTGTAGTGATAATTATACATGAGGGTTTTGCCCAACCTGAATGGGCTTGTTCAAAATTAGATCTGATTTGAAGCAATGTACTGCTGTCTAATCCTCATTGAAAATGTGGAATTTGTGAAACGTAGGCTTAGCCACCACCTATTTGAAACGCTTCTCGTTGTGAATCAATTCTACATTGGGTTGTTTCTTCACAGTTTTCCTGATTTTGCCAAATATGGCATTGTTCATCAATTTATAAAAGTCTTTTTCAAATGGGGTTTTTGCCACTTGTCTGTTGATATCTATGTATTTAGGTAGCCATTTACTCTGCTGGAGCATAATGGCTCAGTGCACTCTTGTCACTTTCTATCCAAGAGATACGTATTGCTGCAAATTTCGTTAATGTACAACATACTTTTTCTTGTCACTGAGATTACGAATCAACTTTTCCGTACAATTACATTTAAATCCCATCTGCTTTCTCAGGTTCTGACTGTATTCGGGCAATTCACTTATTCGCACAGTTTTCTTCGCATAAGCTACTGGATATTCACTATGCTGATCATGGATATCATCCAGGTATGCGAGATCTGCCTCTAAAATATATCCTGTCTCAGCATCTTCGCTCACTTTCATGTAGTCCATAGATTCTGGATCTTTCACCAATGCAAATCCACTTTCTGACAAACTCTGTGACATACTCCATGCATAGAGATTGTCAAAGTACGTGATGCAGTTTGTTGACTTGGTCACATCATAGTCTGGCATGTAGGGGTTGTTGGTTTTTGTAAATTTGTGTGCAATGACTGAAATACCTCCTCACAGACTTTGATCCATCATTTGATGCATCTCAGTATCATCTATCAATTCCAATTGAACCTTGGTATATTTTAGCGTAGCATCCCATGTCAAACCTGGTGCTGTATAATAATGAGCAGGATCATTCATGTTGAGACACATATTTCCAATTTTTTAAGTGTATCTGCCAACAGCAACACAGGTAGATACTGTCCAAAGATGTTGTAGTGGAATACAGTCCAAACCCTTTGTGCATGATTACAGTCCTCCTCACTAATTTCTTCTTCAGTCAGTTGACTGTAAAAGTCTTCTTGTGGCGGAAGTTTGGTTTCCGCAAACTTGGGGGGTTCATCAACAAAGTCATAAATATATATCCCTTTTCTCAAACGTAACTATTGCTGTTGACTGCCAGACACAGCAGTCATATTCTGCAACTTATCTTTGCCTTCAGCGGCCAAGTTGACCCCTAATTTTTGCAAGATGCTCCCATGAATTGGTAGGAAACAATGAACTTAAGATTGTCCATGGTCATCGTAATGCACTTTTTCACAGTGTTGAGAGTCACTGACAGCTTCTATAATTTTTTTTAATTTTCCTATACTCTCCATAGTTGACTGTCATATCCTCGTAGGGTATGGAACAGAACAGGAATGAGGAATGAATTTCACTTTCCTTTTTGGTCCATTCTTAAGTGAAACTGCAGGTTACATTCATTATGGACTGCTCCACGATATTTTCCACTGATGTGATCATGATCTCGCACCCAATCCGCTCCCATCAACTCATGGCAAATGTAACAATGAGTCTGCATAAGCAAACTGTTTCTTATCCTCAGCAGTCATTTCAATGGGCCCTGGGTTGCTCAATCGATTCACAATGTGATCACGTCCATCCAAAATATACTGAAGAAATTTGTGGACAGCAATGTCTCCACGGTAAAGCACAGATTACGCTTCTCATATTCGCTGACGACGACATAGGCAGAACTGTTGGCCATGTGCCTTTGATACTTGTCCTGTGTGTCTTATTTCTCTGTACAGCAATCAAAGTCAGCATAAATGACAAAGGTTGTGTTTTGCATGCTTTCTACAAACTTCCTGATATTTGTCCAAAAGGTTTTGTCGCATAAACCCATGCAAACAATTCAAGCAGTAAAACATGATGTCCAAAATTCTTAGTCAGACAATAATGTCTCTTCTCATTGTCACTGATGAGCAGTAAGTTGATTTCAATATCACTCTCATGTTGACTCAGGGGACTTATGTGGATGAGTACCACAACCTGACTCTCCCAACCAAAGATATTGATGGCAATGTTGTTCTTCTCAAATTTAGGAATTTGATGAATTGGTGATGGAAATGTTATATCTTCCCGATTCATCTTCGTGTCCAAACGGTTGATACTTGTACTGCTCATTTACATGATCATGCATCGGATGTAGATGAGAGAATATAGACCATAGGGAGCACCATTTGTCTTCGTTCTTGATGTTGATAACACCCTTAGCATACTTTAACTTCTTTGGCAACTCAATGTAGCTGGAAGCTTGCAAGGGTTCTAATGTAGCTGTATGAACTTCAGTCTGGAGAATCTTATCCAACACCCATCCAGATTCTTGACGTTCATGCTCATAGAAGTTGCTGAGCAAATCCTTGAATACTTTTGGCAAAAATGATAATCAATATCAATTTCAATGAATGCTGTAAAGGTCTAGGTGCTCTTATGAGTGTTATCCACAAGTTCTGCCAACACTCCCTCTTCATCTGTTGTCATTTTCTTGAATTGAACTAAAACGATAATTTGCCATTTTATTGCATTGTTTAATCTTTTTTCAAATGTCGTGTGATGCAATTTTCTTGCTGTCCTGTTTTCAGTAGCAGGTCGGATTCACTTTGAGGTTCAAACACTTCTTGATATGCATGTCCGCCAAGACTTATTCATCTACCTTTACCTACTTGCACTACATCCTTCTTTGGATGTTGTTTCTTTTATTTCTTTGCAGGGGGCTGATCTGACTCATCAGGTAATCTTTTTATACGTCTGTTTTGCATTTGTGCTGCACTAGTATCATCACATGTATGATCTGCATGCTGTTCAGCATTCTTGAAATATCGAAGAGTATTAGGAAAATGACAGTTCTACAACACCCCCTCCCCCTCCCCTCCTCAACCCTCCTCCTCTCTCCAAAGATTGATCCCCAGGACATACTATGTCATACCCCCACTCCCCTACCCTCGGTAGGAAAATTTTGCGATTTCACCATATTTATCCGTTTTAGACGATTCTGAACATTTTGGGTTTTTTTACCTCCCGACCCCCATCCCCCCTCAACAGGAAAATTTTGCGATTTCAGCATATTTATGTTTCCGACGATTCTGAACATTTTTGGGTTTTTTGACCTCCCGAACCTCCCCCCCCTCCCTCGGAAGTAAAATTTTGTTGTTTTTGCATATTTACACGTTTCAGACGATTCTGAGCATTTTTGGTTTTTTGACCTCCCGCCCCCCTCCCCCCATGGTAGTAAAATTTTGTGATTATTGCATATTTACACGTTTCAGACGATTCTGTTCATTTTTGGGTTTTTTTTACCACCCGAGCCGATTCCCCCTCCCTCAGGTAGTAAAATTTTGTGATTTTGCATATTTACACCTTTCAGACGATTCTGAACATTTCTGGGTTTTTTGTGGAAAATTATTTTGCCATGTGGCTAGCATGACAACTTCGACAGCGCATAACTTTAAAACTACTTGACCGATTTGAACCACTCTGTCTTTAAAACGTTCAGCAAGGCTTGGTTGGTTGTTGTTTGTTGTTGGTGGGTTGGTTGTTGTTCGATGGTTGTTGTTGGTTGGTTTTCGGTTGGCTGTTGTTGGTGGGTTGGCTTTTGGTTGTTGTTAGTTGGTTGGTTGGTTGTTGTTGGTTGGTTGGTTGTTGTTGGCTGGTTGTTTGGTTGATTGGCGTTTGTTGGTTGTTGTTTTTTGGTTGGTTGGTTGGTTGGTTGGTTGGTTGCTGTTTGTTGGTTGGTTGATGTTGGTTGTTGGTTGGTTGTTGGAAGTGAAAATTTGAGGTGAGTGAAATTCTTTGTTATGTATGTTTATTTGCTATATATATTATTTCTTTGGTTGGTTATGTAGAAAGACCGTTCCCATTCAAACATGTGTTCGAATAGCAAGCTCATTCAAAGATGTGGTAAAGTTATTTCTAAACATATTAGGACATAGGACATGTGTCCAACCCCGAGTGTGACATCTCCCTACGAAATTGGGAACTTGGAAATCGCTGACCGGAAGTAACGTCATGAAGTTATGTCTGTTGTTGTTGTTGTTGGTTGTTGTTGTTGTTGTTGTCTTCATATATTTACGTTCAAAGACTTTTTGTCATTTGAAAAGTGGATGTGGAATCGGAATGATGTATAAATGCAACGTTTGTTCGAAATCTTACGACTGACCACAAGGTCTTAAAAGCATTTAAAGCAAGCACACACTTCATAAGTGGATGAAGAATGGGAGATGGAAAACCCTGTAAAACCTCCTATCACTGAAAGTTTAGATGAGTCTTCTATGGAAAGTCAAAGCGTCAATATAGCTGAAATTAATGCACATGCTTGTACAAAATTGTGGTGCATTATACAACAGCGAAGAAGCTTTTTTCAAACAGATGGAGCTGTGTAGTGAGGGTGCTGATGACAGCAGGTCAGACAGCAGTTCTGACAGTAAATCAGAACTAGACTCTGTTTGGCATGATATCGTAGATGACGTCTACGATGACTATGATGACAAATGTCAAGAAAAGGTTTTAGAATATGAAGAACAAGGACTTGGAGATGCGCGTGAAATAGCAAGTGATGACCTTCGACCCATCTATAAACGTCGACTAAAACAACTGTTTATGATGCTATTCAAATATATCCATCGTCTAGAACAAAGCCAACATTATCAAACCATTTTAGAGGGCTTTAATTACTTTGTTGATGAAAAACATTATGAGTATTCAAAGGCACTAAAGGCAGCTAGAAGGAAAAACAATGCATTCTTTGAAGAGCTACTAGATAAGGAGGAGGAGGAGGAGGAGTATGAAAGCAGCGATGAAGAAAGTGGCATGGACAGTGAGGTGCAACAGACTGAAACAGATGAAGAAAAATATAAATCAACAAATGTTGTAATATTTTATTACCTTAAGCGTTGTGTATTTAAGTGTATTAATATATGTCTTGCTTTTGATGTTACACATATGAAGTCGCAAGAGGCTAAGGTCCATGGCGCGTTGTTAATTCACCCGTAAACCATATATCATATATTATGTGTTATAGTCAACTATTGTATGAGAAAAATAAAAAGTGGAAAAGCATCATATGTGCTTTTTTATTTAATCGAATATTGCAACTATTTACACTTGTGTACAATTATGATAAAAACAACAATATTTCAAATACATATTAGGTTAATACATGTAACATATTAGCCCACTTACAAGAATTAAATTGACGTAAGTATCATAAATGTTATGAAAACTGACTTAACATTAATCTAATCCAATCACTTTCACATCATCATGGTTTGATAATGTTGATTCATAGTCTTTATCATAGTCTACATATTAGTTCCACGATAACAGATGGTCAATTCACCCAGGTGGTCTAGAGATAGTTTCATGTTTGAATTCATGATGATAAATGAGTTCTACTCAACCATCTTCTGACAGTCACTGCATTTATACACATCAGTTTTCTGAAGCATGAGATCCACTGACGTTATTTGCTTCTTCGGCATTTGCCAGTCTTTCAATGACAACAAATTCCCTTCTTGGTAACTTTCCAGATGTATGATCCGTAATATATTCACGAATGTTAACCATCACTTTCTGTTGATATTTCGCCAATTTAATATATATTTCTCCATTAATGGGTATCATAACCGGTAAATCGTCTACTCTCATCTTCTTCATGGACTTTGTAGTGGTAGCTTTACGCTCAGGTTCTCGCTTCATTTTAGGCTCTGTCTTAATTTTTCGTTTTTATAGGGCGACGTCGCAGCTGGTAACTCATTTCTTTTTATCTTTCTAAAATGTGGTCGCCTTTGATGCTGCTGCATTGGTAGTGACTTCACCTCGCACTTTACCATGGCCATTGCCTTAGACTTTGCTGTAGGGATTGTCTCAGGCTTTAATATAAAATTTTCTGCAGGCATTGTCTCAGACTTTTCTGCATGCATTGCCATAGATGGTGGTTGCTGTTTACTCACTGCAGACATGTTCACTCTTCAGTATTTTGATACAGAATGTTTGTTACGTCTGAGGGCGGTGCCTTTTATGCTCTATAGGGAGATGTCCTAATATGTTTAGAAATAACTTAACCACATCTTTGAATGGGCTTGCCATTCGAACACATGTTTGAATACGAGCAGTCTTCCCACATAACCAACCAAAGAACATATATATATATATATATATATATATATATATATATATATATATAAAACAAATAAACGTACATAACAAAGAACCTCAAATATTCACTTCCAACCAACAACCAACACCAACCAACCAACCAACAACAACCAACCAACAGCCACCCCAACCAACAACAATTAACCAAAAACAACCAACCAACGTCAACCAAGAACCACCACCAACCAACCAACCAAGTCTTACTGAACGTTTTAGTGAAAGAGTGCTTCAAATCGGTCAGGTAGTTTTAAAGTTATGCGTTGTTGAAGCTGTCATGCTAGCCATATGGCAAAATAATTTCCCACAGGGGAGGGGGGGGGGGTAAAAAAAAAAAAAAATGTTTAAAATCGTCTGTAACGTGTAAATATGCAAAAATCACAAAATTTTCCTACCGAGAGTCGGGGTAACGTGAATCATGGCGTCATTATGACGTCACAGTTGGGGCAGAACACCATTTCCCTACTACTTCGGAGTAAGCGCGTCAAGGCGATCAGTTTTTCTCAAAATCATCTAAGTTTCACAGAATTGCATGACACCAGTCACATTTCATTTCTTCATTTGACACATTCGTGTTTTATGTTACCACTTCACTACTTTGAGAGCAAATGCTGGAAATGACAGAAGTTATGCTCGTTTGAAATTTTGATTAATGACGTCATACATGATATCATCAATAAAAACACTTAAAGCAAAAAATATAAAAATAAAAAATCAATCAATCAATCAATCAATCAATCAGTCAATCAAAGTTTATTTTCTGAAACCAAAACCAGAGGTTATTACTAAGAGAACAAACATTAGTAATTTATAATTCAAGGAGGTCAGAAAAGGGAGCAAGCTAAAAGCAAACGCTTGTGACAATGCTTGCCCCTTTCTCAAGTGACAATTTTAAACGTTATATACACTTCAGAGATTATTACATGGTGCTAACTGCACTAATCGAAGAGTGTTATAAAACACAACTGATATTTTATCACAGATTTTATATGAGACTACTCGAACATTAAAAAGAAGAGAGTTAATCCAAAAACATATATCAGGCAAAATGTTGCCACATTGTGATAAAAGATAGCTACTCCGTCTTTCCATAAGTATCAATAAGATAGTGTTTAAGTTTTTTCTTAAAAAGCCTTTCCGAATGAACAGTTTTCAATTCTGGAGGTAAGGAATTCCACATGTGTACACCCTTAATCCTTACGCAATGACTTTTTAATGTAGTTCGCGAGTAAACGTGTTTAAAGTTCCCGTGTTGTCTAGTAATTCTGTTATTATTAACGATTTCGAAGTGACGCTGTATATTACTAGGAAGAGTATGACATATAGCTTTAAACATTATTACTAAAGATTTAAATTTAACTACTTCATACATTTTCAGGATACGTGACTCGAAGAAAAAACTATTCGTGTGTTCATACCGACCAACACCAAAAATAACACGAATTGCTCGTTTCTGCAACAATACGATTTCCTTGACATTTGTTTCATAGGTATTTCCCCATATTTCTACACAATAGGACATGTACGGTACGAACAAAGATTGATAGATGATGAACAGTGCTTGGTTATCAATATGAGAACTGACTTTATGCATAATTGCTATACATTTTGCTAATTTTGAACGTACTCGATTGATATGTTCTTTCCAATTAAGTTTATCATCAATAATAACACCCAAAAACTTAGTATTGTAAACGCGAGAAATTTTTGCATCACCAAATTGAACATTTAAATTATAGTCATTACAATTCGGACAACCGAATACCATGAAGTTAGTTTTACTCACATTTAAAGACAGTTTGTTTAATTTAAACCAGCGATCCAATTTTGATAATTCTTTTGTGATGATTTGACACATTTTAGGAATATTGGACCCGGAATAAAACAAATTAGTGTCGTCTGCAAAAAGAATGAATTTAAGCAAATTGGATACTTTAACAATGTCATTTATGTACATGATGAATAGCTTAGGGCCTAGAATGGAACCTTGTGGCACGCCGCATAAAACATGTAAGACATCTGAGACACTGTCGTCAATTTGTACTAGTTGTTCTCTATCTGAGAGGTAACTGCTTAACCAATGGTTTGAAACACCACGAACACCATAGAAATCTAATTTTTGGAGAAGTAAATTATGATCTATTGTATCAAAAGCTTTCTTTAAGTCAATAAAGACACCGATAGTACATAATTTTTTATCTCTTGAAGTGGTTAGTTCCTCTACAAAATCTAAAAGCGCCAAAGAGGTTGATCTTTTAGAGCGGAAACCATATTGGTTTTCACATAGCACATTATACTTGTCAATAAAATTATCCAGGCGGTTGTCAAATAACTTCTCTAAAATCTTAGAAAATTGCGGTAATAGAGACACTGGTCTATAATTGCTGAATTCTGACTTGTCACCACTTTTGAACAGAGGAATAACTTTAGCTTTTTTCATCCTGTCTGGAAATATGCCAAATGTAAAAGACAAGTTGCAAATATGTATAAATGGCTTGACAATAGCAGCGAAAGTATCTTTAACAATACTCATATTAATACCTTCACAATCAACTGACTTCTTATGTTTAAACGAATTAACAACATCGAGCAACTCTTTCTCATCGGTATTTATAAGAAACATAGTATTTTCTTGTCGAGATTTCAAATAGTCAAATATGTTTCCATCATCAATTTTATCAATTTTCGCTGCCAAAGCAGGACCAACGTTAGTAAAAAAGTTAATAAAACCGTTCACAATATCTGCTTTTCGCGATACTGGTTTGCAATCTGAAGTGTAAAAAGTTTCAGCGTACATAGAGATTTGGCGTTTCCTATTTAGTACAGAATTTAAAGTTTTCCAGGTTTTCTTAATATTGCCATATTGTTTCTCTAACAGCTTAGTAAAATATTCCCGTTTACAGTATCTAAGAATTGAATTGAGCTTATTTCTATAAGCTTTGAATTTGTTTTCATTTTTGGGCGTTTTATACTTTAAAAACTCTTTGTATAATCGGTCTTTTTTGTGGCGCGCATTTAACAACGATTCAGTGATCCATGGTTTTTTAGAAGATTTGATGTTTCTAATATATTGCAATGGACAGCTTTTGTCATATAATTCTTTGAATTTACAAACAAAACTGTCGTAGGCTTGATTTACATCATAAACAGAAAAAACATTGTCTCAACTACAGTTATCTAAGTCATGTTTAAATGCCGAGACACTTTCTGCATTAACATTTCTTTTAAGAGAATAGGCTTTTAACTTTCTGTAACTTATTCCCTTATATTTGCAGAATGTGAATATACCCAAGTGATCACTAACATAACTTATCAATAAACCATTTTGTATATTATTGTCTACAATATTCGTAAATATATTGTCAATCAGAGTACTTGTATGAGACGTAATCCTTGTCGGCTTATTTATGAGGGGAAACAAACCATGAAACTGTAACAGTTCTACAAAATCTTTAGTTCTGGGGTGAGAATCACGTTTTAATAAGTTGACATTAAAGTCACCACATAAGAACATAGATTTATGTCTAGTTGAGCAGAGCAAATTATTTAGAAATTCCATACAGCTGTCTAGATTGGATCCTGGGCATCTATATAAGCAGCTGATGCAAATATTTTTTGCGTGTTTAACAATAATTTCTACAGAAATACATTCTAATACGTCGTCGATTGAAATGGAATAATTATTACAAATTTTAAAATGTAATTGACAATCTATATATAACATGACTCCGCCGCCTTTTTTGTTTTTACGATTTATGTTTACTGCCTCGTATCCTTCAATAAAGAAGTCGCTAATGCTATCACTTTCATTCAACCAACTTTCTGAAATCGCTATGATGTTGAACTTATTATCAATTCTGTTAATATAATCAGTTAAGGTGTTAAAGTTAGCCCTTAAACTTCTACAGTTAAAATGAATTATAGAGAATCCTTCCACGCTTCTAAAAGTACGTGTCAAAAATAAAAAAATAAATAAAATGAAAAAATAAAACGGTCTAAAAAATAAACCATCCAGAAGTCTCGTTATTAAAAATAGACGGTCCGTCCAGAAGTCCCATGTAACTTCTGGCTGGACTAGAAGTCCCCTGAGACTCCTTGCCAGTCAGACTCCTTGCCGGCTGGTCAGGACGGTGAGCCCCGGAAATCCCATGGGACTTCTGGACGTATCGTCCACAATTCCACAAGTCTTACTAGTGGCGTATTTTTGACTAATTTCATTTTGAATATTTCTGAATCTTTAGCCAAGTGATTTTGAAAGAGTACACAGAAAAGAAAATGATAATCAGTTTTTTTTTTTTTTTTTTTTTTTAGAATTTCAGATGTAGCGTCAGTATTAAGTGATTTGCAGTGGGCTTTGGTTAATCGAAATTCTTTTAAATTTACTCACAGAATTTAGTTAGTGTTCATAAAAGAAATTGCTGATCTGGGTTAATAAATGGGTGACATATTTTGAAATATTGCAATTAAGACAAATATTCATACTGTTCCTCGCAAGAATATCTGCCAGGAAATGTCCATAAAAAATGACCTTTGAAAAATGTCCATGAAAAAGTTACCTTTACCACAAATTGTCTTTTAACAAATTTTGACGCTTTTGGATTTCCAAAAATAAACGGTATCCACCTTTCGGAGCCTGCGCGCCAAATTTGATCCCCGTTTATTATGGACGCCTGAAAATTTTTTATTTCCAATGTTTTTGGTACCTTTCAACTAGAGTCTTTGTGTTGTTAATTAACCAGGGCTAGATTTTGTTAAAATGACTGACGGTAAGCGTTTGTTTCTGGGTTTTTAACAGTTGTTTAATTGATTTCTATGGGCATCATATTATCGCCCATGAAAACAATACCTGCATCCCGGTTTCGATTTCCAGTTAAGGCAGTGCCACTGTCGGCCAACCTAGTCAAGCAAACAGTGCTAAACACAAGTGTATTCTAAAGCAACATGTTGGAGGCATGTTATGTCTGGGTGCAGAGTAGATCCGAGTGAGCCCTTCCTGAAATAACTTCGTGTGTCTCGGTCTACGAAGGCTATCATAAGCCAATTTGCCCTTTCGGATTTTTCCGGTGGAGGTGTTGTTTCGACTGAAAATGTTGAGGGTTACTTTATAAAGAAATGATAGGGGAAAAACATCAAAATTCTAATTTTCTTTCAACATGCACACTTTCAAATTTATAAAGCCATCATATGATCTTTTAAAAACTATTTTACATGTTATTCAGTCCCTTTTATTATCAACATGTGAATATGTTTCTGGTAAAATGGAATTTTGTTGATTTTTGCCGTTTTTTTCCCTATGATTTCTTTATATCCTTATCCCACCTGAATTCAGCCGAAACGCAAAAACTTTTCGGCAAAAGTCAAAAGTGCGAATTGGCTTATTGTTCCGCTAATAGGGGTCAACTTCTTATGTTTTGAGGCACGAATCCTGCATACCAATCCCTATTATTCAAATATTTACTATGCTTTCATGCAAGGTGTACCTTTCGCAGAACGCGGAATTTTTATCTATGGACTGCATATCTTTAATTGTTTGTTAAAATGAAGAAAAGTTAGCTTTCGCACCGATTTCATAAGTTTTTTATTTTCAGGTTTCGGACTGTAACTGTCATGTGGCGAAAGTGAAGTGACCAAAAATTTAAATGAAGAATTTATTGATGATCTGTAAAATACGTACTGAAGTTATTGATAGATGCAGAGTTAGGCATTAATTTATTACTTACACCAACAGCATTTAACTTTTAATTTCTTCCATGCCTTTTGAAACATAAAGTCAAATTTTTTTGTGAATGATTACAAAATGTACTGTCGCGTTGTCACGTTATAAACCCTGCTTCCTGAATGTAAACGGGAGATTTGTTGTGGTCCTTTTGCAAATGAGATTTTTAGGTGCCTCAAAGCGAGTAGAGTTGGCTTGTATATCGTTAAACAGCGAGGATTTGAAGCGGTAGCCGTTCACCCAGTAGCGAGCCGCTTCTTGGAGCTAATCGATAAGGTGAAAAAAGAGAAAATCGACCTAGAAGGACCAAAACCTACTTATCAATTTTTCGGTTGTTTATCCTTCACACCCTCCATTTGGGAAAGTGTTGCTGAAACTATTATAACATACAATTGATGGTGTCCTGTGTTCAAGAAAAAAGTTAACAGCACTGGCTGGACTGATCTGCTGTTTTTCGTTGACATCGCGATATTGGGTTCTGCGATAGTCTTGTTGGCCTTTGGTGATTAGCTGAAGTGTAGACCGCCATTTCATTCTCAAACTGTACCCTAGAAACAGAATTTGTTCTTTTGTGTTTTTTGTTGCCTCCTGGTCTGTGCCAGGAATATACTGTGTTTTGCATTAGCAGTGTCATTCAAATTAAACAGCACATCGTAATTAATTGAACTGCAGATTGGTCTATTAGCTGTGAAAGATTGTCATGATTTAAGTAATATTTATGGCGTTGTGCATTGCGTGGCTTCTAGTTTGTAGTAAACTTGGAGTAACCAGCTCAAACGCTTTTTTTTACATTAAAAGAACACATTTTTAATTTTGCCAGTTACTATGTGCTGTTCAATTTCATGTTTCTCTCCTTGTGTATGTTCTGAATAATACAAAGTATACTTCCCTAAGATCAATAAAAACCCATAATTTTCTCTCGATCACGGTCTCCCACTTGTACTAAATATACAAACACTTACCAAACCTCTTGTACAATGCTCTCTTTGTAAAGCATATGCAATCTCAAATGGACGGCATATCTTGCATTCCTTCGTTAAAAAAAAAAGAGCTTCTGCACTCATCTGTCGAATGTTTTTTCACGTTGTTTCACCCAAGACAAAAATTTCACCCAGGACTACTTTCTTATTATCAAAATGTGTAATTGTAAACTGTCTGCGCCTTATGTATGAGTAGCCTTATATGCGGGGTGCCATATGTGCCATATGTGTATATATACCGATAACAACGGTGTATTACAAAATGTGGACTGACTTCGCCAGGGCCTAGTTTTTTCTGGGGAATGTAACTACCCAAACAGTACCGCTGTTCACTTGTTGAATTACATATTCACATTCTCCCGACCCCCCTCCCCCAACTATAAAAAAAGGAAGAAAAAATTTTACTTTACATTCATAGTCATAAATTCGAGGACTGCGCGGGCATGAAGTAATCGGCTCTCTTCCCTAAACTACAAGTGAATATCAGTATGAGAAATCGCATTATTTTTGAGAGTCTACAAATTGTGAAAAGAAAACATAAAAGTGGGGGTAGAGGTGAAACTGTTGATTTGAAGAAAAATGCAGTTGTTTTAAAATGTCATGGTCACGAATGGTAATCAGTGTCTACTTGATTACCCCCCTCCCCTCCTCGGTTTTCAAGAATTTTATCCTTACCTTTTAACAGCAGCTAAATCGGCTTGTGTTACTTCTACATAAACTGTGCACAACAATCTTCAGTCATATATCAGTTCCTTGTGCAGTACTGTTTAATTTGTTTCAGTTAAACCTGATTCAACGCTGAATTCTCCACCCCCTCCCAAGAAATTAAAACAAGGTAACTGAGATACCAGTGTGGGCTGTGAGTAAAGTAATGGGTAAAATTATGGTGTTTATTCATATAATAGTGTTTAAAGAAAAGAAGGCGTGAGTATGAAAGTAATAAAGGCAGCTGCAAATGAATACGACAGTAAATAGTAAAATGCGAAAATATGAAATGTGTGAAGGGGTTAATAGATTATATAGCGGCTTAGAAGTACAACATTTTAATTTAAATAAACAATGCTTGAGCAAGGATGAGCTTTGGAAGTATTCCAAGACTGCCCAAATTTCGGTCACATTGATCTTCTGCCAAAAAAAAAAAAAAAATAGAAAATAATAATAATATATAGATATAAAAATAAATAAAATATATGATAAAAAATGACAGAAAATATCAAATTTCACAACTCGCGCCAGTTGTGGCACGTCCAGCCCTGGCGGAGTTGTCACCAAATGAGTTTTCAAAAATACGAATTGTCGCTGGGCATATTGTGACTAGGTGAATTATCGCTGGGCACATTGTGATTAGGCGAATTGTCGCTTGGCATACTGTGACTGGGCGAATTTTCTCTGGGAATATTGTGACTAGGCGAATTATTGTCAGCTGTGTTGTCATACGTTAATCTGGATACCTGCATGACCTTAAAAAGAATTTCGCTTCGGTTCAGTGAGATGTGATATAAAGATTTATATTCTTGCTTTAGCACGGCTGCCGTTTAAGGTAATACCTTCGAAAGATGCACAAACAGTCCAACCCATACTGGCCTCCCCGGCGAGTGGCAAGAAAAGGAAGCTTTCCGACTCCGCCAGCGGCCCGAGTAAAGCCCCGAAAACGCCGAGAAATGACGAGAATTCACCTAAACCTAAGGTGACTCCGGCGAGAAAGGTGGACGATGCGGAGAATGAAGTGAGCTCCAGCTCCGAGACCGATGCTCAGGTACTGTAATTACTCAACCGCTGTCATTACTCATGGTTGTGAAATACTGAGTCGTTCATAAGTAATATCGCGTCTCGTTGTTTTCGGCACTTCTTAAGAGTAATGCCAACAGACGAACACCCACCCCCTACCCAAAAAAGAAAAAACCAAAGAATTATAAAATAAATAAATAAAACAATTATGTGGGATGACGTGTTCTAAGCGGTAGAGAAATTGTAATTTAAACGTGCATTCGCACCAATGTTTTTACCTGTGTCCGTAATTTGATTCTGTTTATTTTATCTTTGACTGCATGTAAGTGCTTTTTTTTTTTTTTTAATCAAAACAAAATGAAGTCACCTAAAACTTTTAAGTGGTAAGGTTCTGTGGTTGGCGGGTAGAAAAAAATGCTCTGTGGTGATTCAGAAGACGCGAGCCCATGGAACGTTTTGCAGGCGCATAAAAAATTTTGAATAGTGCATCTGGTGGCGCGTAAAAAATGTTCTCCACATAAGAGTAATTAAACAGGCTTTCAAGCATGATTTTAAAGGGAAAAGACTATTTGCGACAAAGTTTTTTGAGCGTGGCTGACTATCGTCGTTGGGCTGTACTCATGACGTGTGGGGTATCCGTTGTCCGGGGTTGGCATAGTTGGGGCTTTAATGTAACACGCGTTAATAATTAAAGCACAGTATAAAAAAACTGCCTTAATTAAGTACTTGAGATTTAAGGACTGAAGCATCTGGGCAGGTATAATTAGGACATTGCAACCACCCAGTCCCACCAGAGCGTGTCGTGGGAAGACCAACTCCAAGGAGTGCAATTACGATTTCAAAATTGTTCCATCTGACTTAAGTTCAAAAATGCACTAAAATATTATCCACTAGGGTATATAAGTTAAATATTTCTTTTGGGCGTGACTTGTCCATAAAGATTTGGGGTGCCACTTGATATTGGTACGGTTTGACCATAAACCTCAGCCAGCACTCGTAACAATTTTCGGTAAACGGATCATCTGCGCTCCCCTGTTTTCTGGGGATGATGTTCGTTTCTGATTTGATCGACCATGCTTTAAATCTAATGCCGTTACATTTCTCTCTGATTTTTTTGCTGGTCAGTAATTATTATTTTGCTATTGATATTTCTATTCATTGGCCATGCTAGTTTAGGTATCCGTATTACACAAATCCCATGAAGCATTTCAGGGAATTCGCATAGTCAGGCATTGTAACTCGGAAATTTTTGGGAATTCACGTATTCCCTGAGGGTCAGCCAATACGCGTATTCCCTAATTACACGCATTCCCTGTAGCATATAGGCGTTGGACTGTGCATTTATAGCAGACCGGCTTGAGCAATATTATATAAAACATCAGTTTACAGAAACTTTTTTTCCTTCGGTTCCATTTCTCAATCCTTAGTAGATCTTCAGTGGAGTTGCATTTTTGTTATCATTTCGGCAAAAAAAAAAAAAAAAAAAAAAATAAAAAAAAAGGAAAGAAGCCAAATAAACGGAATAAACGATAATTTTGAGAGAAACGAAATCGATGCTGTTCGTCCCGATAAGTCCGATTACTTTTGTAGCAGTGTTGACCGTGAGGCCTACTTAGTACTACCAGATCTAAATTTTGTCAAATTGGTCGCTTTCTCCCAGACGTTATTTGTAATGTCTCCGCACGGCACGATGTCCACGGACATTCTTGTTTACTGCTGTCACGATTTTAGTTATTTTCATAATTGTTTTAGTTTTTCATATCGGATACGTTACTTTTAAGAGTGTCGTGGGTATAGCCATTGTCGAAGGGAATCACTGCTGAGTGGGGATTATTTTGTTTGTCGAAAGTAATGCAATAACTTTTTGACAGGTTAAAGCCAAAGTAGACGAGAAGAAAACCAAGCACGAGAAAGCAAAGAAGTGCGGTGTTCTCGACAGCTTCGTGCGCACAACGCAGCAGCCCCAGGTGTCCACCACGAACCATGCGGACAGCTCCGGGATCATAGATCTCACCGACTCCAATGACGGCTTCCCAGCGGCGGCGGACCCGAAGCCAGACAAGAGGGAAGAGGAGGCCAGCAGTGATATGTCGTCGGCGAATGGGGGATCCAAGGACGGAGCGGTCGGACCGGAAGTGAGGGAAGAGGAAGTCAGCAGTGACAAGTCGTCGGGAAATGGGGGATCAAAGAAACGAGCGGTCAGACCGGAAGTGAGGGAAGAGGAGGCCAGCAGTGATAAGTCGTCGGCGAATGGGGGATCCAAGGAAGAAACGGTCGGACCGGAAGTGAGGGAAGGGGAAGTCAGCAGTGACAAGTCGTCGGGAAATGGGGGATCCAAGGAAGAAACGGTCGGACCGGAAGTGAGGGAAGAGGGGCGAGAGGAGGGAGAGCAAGTACAAGAAACGGAGAAATCGCCGTTAGATGGCGCGGGGAAGCCTGTAGAGACTCTGCTGACGTCAGCTGGAGAGAGCGCCGAGGAGAGGTGTGAGATCACTGCGGTGACGTCACAGAGCCAGCCATGCAGTGTGAGAAACTGTCACGTTGTTGTCCACAAATTGCGTAGAAGTATTGTCGAGAAATTAATTAGAAGTAGTTTCCAAGCTGCAACTCCTGGTAGGGTAAGGTCGCCGCGTACAAGACTATCTGCCTGTTAGAATGTTTGCGGTTGTGGGCGAATTCCTAGGCAGTTCCCTTACCCGTTCGGTTGGAGTTTTTTCCTCACTAACAAGTTTTCACAATTGATTCGTTTTGCTAAAAAGGTGAACAAATGAGTGCAGAGCCAGCAAAAATTCACTTTCTTCACCTTAATCTTAATTACAAAAATTTGAACACCTTTGTGGTTAAAAAAAAGGTTAGCAAACACAGAGCCTGGTGTAGCCTGGTGAAAATGCGTGTATGAAACTGAAAGTAGTGAGCAGGAATGTAGAAGAATTTGCTCTTTTGAGAATGATTTCGAGGCTTTTTTAGGATTAAAAAAAAAAAGAGTTACAAAGGTTATTATAACTAAATCATATGCACTGTTATTTTGTGGAACAGTTTATAATAATAGTGAAAATGAAAAGAAAAAAAAAAGAAAACAAATGAAAAACAAAACAGAAGTCTGTCATGCCATGCCGCAATTTTTTTTTTTTGGGGGGGGGGGGGGAGGAGGGAGGGGGGCATGTCTGTATCTCTAAACTTCTGAAACAAGTCGATTTTTTTTTCCTGGCCGAAGTATTTTTAGAAGTTTTAACCCTGTTTGTTTTCACTGTGTTATCGCTTGCGACGCATGTTAATCGCTTTTATGAGTTGCACTTTGTTGACTAGTTTTACAATGTTCACTTACCCGCCAAACATTGGCAGACTTACGGGTCTTCCGAAGCTTACTGTTCTTAAAAGTTCATTTAAACACAACTAAAGTAAAGTTCGTTGGACTGAATTTAATACAAGTACACACTTCAGGTTCAGTGTCCATTGGCATTTTTTTTTTTTTTTTTTTTTTTGCAGCTTGGAGTTTGTTTTTGTTTTTTTTTCTCATAAATGCACGTCACAAGCTTGCTTGTGGTTTTGTGGATTTTTTTTTCTGTTTTACAATGTAGTGGCTGCCAGCTGGTAATTCTTGAGTTACAGTCTTTGTAAGGCGTGTACATTCAGCTGCTTGTTGATCGCTGCAGGAATAAATCTAAAACTGATAGCAATGCCTTTCCGTTATTCGTGATTAAAAAAAAATTGTTCTGCCGGAAGTTTACTCCCTCGTTCTTGTTTCAACATTTTTGTGAAATTTTTCATACATTTTTTGTAATTTACGTGTACCGGTATTGAGGAGAAATTGCGTACAAAATCATCAGATAGTGAGCGCGGGACTGAATCTGAGCTGAATGACTTTGACAGGGAGACGGCGGCAAGCGTGGCAATGACTCGTTGCTAAGTGACGTCAGTCTTGACGACAGCTTGGCCAATGATACCTCAGTGGACGAAATGGCAAGTCCTGGATCCAAAACGTCAACACCTTCTGCTAAGAATAATGTTAGTACAGACCTTTTTTTAAATTATCAGGGATCGTTTTTTCCGCCCTTTCCGCCTTTTCCGCCCTTTTTGAGGCGAAATTTGTGGTCCTCGAGATCAGTTGAATTCTGTAATAATATTTTAGGCATTTTTTAGGGGGGGGGGTCAACTTGCGTGTCATTCGTGCTTTCCGCCTTTTCTTGATATGTCATTACCATGTGATTTTTTTCGGCTCGCGCCTTCGGCGCTCGCATTGAAATGATATTTTGTACATTTATTAATACCTTTCACTCTGCTTACAGCGCCCCCCGAGCCCCCAGCTGCTTTTTAGTTTGCGGGGGAATTTCCCTTTCAACAATTTTTCGCCCTTTTTGAGAAAGGCGAAAACGATCCCTGATTATTGAGTATATGCGTTTTATTATTGTAAAACCGCAGTTAAAGCATATTAATGAAAAAAGTGGACCACGGTTACTCCGCGGTCACTCCAAAAAGGGTTAATTTATTTGAAGTTAGAGATCGTTTGATATTAAGTGGCTATTTGTGTGTGATTGCAGGTGAAGAGATCAGCCACGAAGAGGCCTCCAGGGGCCAAAGAGGCCGAGAAACAGAAAAGGAAAGAGGAAATGGTGAACGCAAGACATTTATGCCACTGGCTTCATTTCAAAACTCATCGTAAATGTGTGGGAATAATGTGAAGAAAGAACTTGTGTTTGTTTTAATTAAAATACCCAGCCGCACGTGTTTTAATTACAGAACCAAATGGCGATGTGCGTTATGTTCATATTTCCTGAAAGCTTTATAAAATAGTCCATCTTCAGGCTTTTATGTATTTGTTTATTTATTTTTGTTCTACTTTATAGGAAAAGGCAAAGTTACAGAAGTTGAAGGAGAAAGAAGAAAAAGAAAAGCAGAAAAAAGAGGAAAAGGTGCGGCTAGCCACGCGGCTGTCAGTTAATTACCGTGCAGTCAGGCTAGCCACGCGGCTGTCAGCTAGTTACCGTGCAGTCACGCTAGCCACGCGGCTGTCAGCTAGTTACCGTGCAGTCAGGCTAGTCACGCCTCTGTCAGCTAGTTACCGTGCAGTCAGGCTAGCCACGCGGCTGTCAGCTAGTTACCGTGCAGTCAGGCTAGCCACGCGGCTGTCAGCTAGTTACCGTGCAGTCAAACCGAAATGGGCGTCATTCTGGCTGCAACGTTTTTACAGATGAATATTTGATGCAATTTTAGAAATCTTCAGGTTTTTTTAAAAAAAATTTTAATTATTCAGATCATTTAACGAGAAAATACAAAAGTAACAATAATAAAAAAAATGATAATGATAGTCATAAAATAATAAGAATCGTGTTCAAAAACAGGAAAAGAAAGAAAGGGAAAAAGAAGAACAGAAGAAGAAAAGAGAACAGGAAAAGAAGGAAAAACTGGAGCAAAAAGAGAAGGAAAGAGTAGAAAAGTTGAAGCAGAAGGAGTGAGTCTTTAAACACCCATTAGTTTTTCTACAATTTAATTACAAGTCCCTCATGTGAGGAATCTATCGCGCTGGCAGAAATATTCGTTCTGTGCTGATAGTCCAAAATTAGAGGTGTTACGACACTGCATGGTCCGTTATTTGGTCCCTGGATGGGGTTTAGCGCGTCTGATACAAAAGTAACCCTTATCACATGGTCCGCAGTTCGGTCCCTTACCGCATGGTCCGCTGTTTGTCCCCTGACCGCGTGGTCCGCTATTTGGTCTTGACCACATAGTCTGCAGTTTGGTCCCTGACTGCATGGTCCGCTATGTGGTCTTGACCACATAGTCTGCAGTTTGGTTCCTGACTGCATGGTCCGCTATTTGGCCCCTGACCGCGTGGTCCGCTATTTGGTCTTGACCACATGGTCTGCAGTTTGGTCCCTGACTGCATGGTCCGCTATGTGGTCTTGACCACATAGTCTGCAGTTTGGTTCCTGACTGCATGGTCCGCTATTTGGTCTTGACCACATGGTCTGCAGTTTGGTCCCTGACCGCGTGGTCCGCTATTTGGTCTTGACCACATAGTCTGCAGTTTGGTTCCTGACCGCATGGTCCGCTATTTGGCCCCTGACCGCGTGGTCCGCTATTTGGTCTTGACCACATAGTCTGCAGTTTGGTTCCTGACCGCATGGTCCGCTATTTGGCCCCTGACCGCGTGGTCCGCTATTTGGTCTTGACCACATAGTCTGCAGTTTGGTCCCTGACTGCATGGTCCGCTATTTGGTCTTGACCGCATGGTCTGCAGTTGGTCCCTGACCGCATGGTCCGCTATTTGGTGCCTGAATGGGGTTAAGCGCGTCTGATAGAAAAGTTACCCTTACAGCTTAGAGGCGGAGAGTAGCTGGAATTAACTGTGAAAATAAATAAAAAGAAAACGAATGAATTTGAGAAAAATATCATTTAAATTAGTTGTTAATGCACGTTATGTTAAGACACTGATGCACATAATGTTAAGACGCTGATGCGCGTCATGTTAAGACACTGACGCACGTATTTTTTGGTTTAAAAGGGAAGAAAAACGAAAAAAGGAGGAAGAGCGACTGCAGAAAGTGGAACAGAAGAAGAAAGAAATAGAAGAAAAGCAAAGACAGAAGGAGGAACAGGAAAAGGAAAAACAACGACTGAAAGAAGAAAAGGAGAAAGAGAAACAGAGAGAATCCGAGGAAAAGGTTAGAATTGTCCTGCTGGCTCTTTACGGTTTACGGTTGTTAGGAAACCGCCGCATGCACTGTACACAATGGTTCGGTCAGTCCCTTGACAAAATGCCCGACATTTTGCAAGTAGCCGCTTGGACAGTTTTTCTGTAAAAAAATCTATTCACTTTTGCGATCTTGACAGTTGAATAATTATTTGGTTAATTTTTACAGAACAAAATAAGTAACATGCAGAAAGAAACTTTTAAGAGTTTCTTTACGAAGAAGGAAAAGGCTGAAGCTGCCGAGAAGGTAAGAGAAGTCAGTTTGTGTGAAACCAGTTATCTCATGAGAGAATTGTGCGTCTCATTATCTGTTAAGACAATTTATTTTCTTTTCCGATTGGATCATATTCTTTGTTTAGATACAGTTGCTATGTAGGGTTAAGAAGAAAACTGGAAAGGATGACTCATAGTTATATGTGTAATAGTTTCAGTACGAATTAAGAAACGGAATACAGTGCAGCTAAGAATAAACAAAGGCTATTTTTA
This sequence comes from Protula sp. h YS-2021, assembly GCA_949752745.1. Classification (NCBI taxonomy): domain Eukaryota; kingdom Metazoa; phylum Annelida; class Polychaeta; order Sabellida; family Serpulidae; genus Protula; species Protula sp. h YS-2021. Next base: position 106,254,803 of record OX457024.1, read on the forward strand.
AGTGGCATGTTTATTTCTGGGTCACCTATTGGAGTTTTAAAATTTTTAATTTAGTTATTTTTGTTACAGGTGGAGGAAGCGAGCGGACGTTTTCTTCAGTTTGAGGTGAAGAAGGACATGCGCATGGCACCGCTACGCCGAGACGGTCACAGAAGTGCCCTGGAGGAACTGGATGGCTTCATGAAGTCACAGGTTAGTATCTGTGTTACACATGGCGCCGCTACGCCGAGACGGTCACAGAAGTGCCCTGGAGGAATTGGATGGCTTCATGGAGTCAGAGGTTAGTTTCTGTGTTACCCATGGCGCCGCTACACCGAAACGGTCACAGAAGTCCCCTGGAAGAACTGGACCGCTTCATGAAGTCACAGGTTAGTATCTGTGTTACGCATGGCACCGCTACACCGAGACGGTCACAGAAGTGCCCTGGAGGAACTGGATGGCTTCATGAAGTCACAGGTTAGTATCTGTGTCACGCATGGCACCGCTACACCGAGACGGTCACAGAAGTGCCCTGGAGGAACTGTATGGCTTCATGAAGTCGCAGGTTAGTATCTGTGTTACGCATGGCCCCGTTACACCGAGACGGTCACAGAAGTGCCCTGGAGGAACTGGATGGCTTCATGAAGTCACAGGTTAGTGTCTGTGTTACGCATGACGCCGCTACATCGAGACGGTCACAGAAGTGGCCTGAAGGTACTGGATCGGTTCATGAAGTCACACGTTAGTTTCTGTGTTACGCATGGCACCGTTAGACCGAGACGGTCACAGAAGTGCCCTGGAGGAACTGGATGGCTTCATGAAGTCGCAGGTTAGTATCTGTGTTACGCATGGCCCCGTTACACCGAGACGGTCACAGAAGTGCCCTGGAGGAACTGGATGGCTTCATGAAGTCACAGGTTAGTTTCTGTGTTACGCATGGCCCCGTTACAACGAGACGGTCACAGAAGTGCCCTGGAGGAACTGGATGGCTTCATGAAGTCACAGGTTAGTATCTGTGTTACGCTTGACGCAGCTACACCGAGACGGTTACAGAAGTGCCCTGGAGGAACTGGATGGCTTCATGAAGTCACAGGTTGGTTTCTGTGTTACGCATGGCACCGCTACACCGAGACGGTCACAGAAGTGCCCTGGAGGAACTGGATGGCTTCATGAAGTCACAGGTTAGTTTCTGTGTTACGCATGGCGCCGCTACACCGAGACGGTCACAGAAGTGCCCTGGAGGAACTGGATGGCTTCATGAAGTCACAGGTTAGTATCTGTGTTACACATGGCGCCGCTACGCCGAGACGGTCACAGAAGTGCCCTGGAGGAATTGGGTGGCTTCATGGAGTCAGAGGTTAGTTTCTGTGTTACCCATGGCGCCGCTACACCGAAACGGTCACAGAAGTCCCCTGGAAGAACTGGACCGCTTCATGAAGTCACAGGTTAGTATCTGTGTTACGCATGGCACCGCTACACCGAGACGGTCACAGAAGTGCCCTGGAGGAACTGGATGGCTTCATGAAGTCACAGGTTAGTATCTGTGTCACGCATGGCACCGCTACACCGAGACGGTCACAGAAGTGCCCTGGAGGAACTGTATGGCTTCATGAAGTCGCAGGTTAGTATCTGTGTTACGCATGGCCCCGTTACACCGAGACGGTCACAGAAGTGCCCTGGAGGAACTGGATGGCTTCATGAAGTCACAGGTTAGTGTCTGTGTTACGCATGACGCCGCTACATCGAGACGGTCACAGAAGTGGCCTGAAGGTACTGGATCGGTTCATGAAGTCACACGTTAATTTCTGTGTTACGCATGGCACCGTTAGACCGAGACGGTCACAGAAGTGCCCTGGAGGAACTGGATGGCTTCATGAAGTCGCAGGTTAGTATCTGTGTTACGCATGGCCCCGTTGCACCGAGACGGTCACAGAAGTGCCCTGGAGGAACTGGATGGCTTCATGAAGTCACAGGTTAGTTTCTGTGTTACGCATGGCCCCGTTACAACGAGACGGTCACAGAAGTGCCCTGGAGGAACTGGATGGCTTCATGAAGTCACAGGTTAGTATCTGTGTTACGCTTGACGCAGCTACACCGAGACGGTTACAGAAGTGCCCTGGAGGAACTGGATGGCTTCATGAAGTCACAGGTTAGTTTCTGTGTTACGCATGGCACCGCTACACCGAGACGGTCACAGAAGTGCCCTGGAGGAACTGGATGGCTTCATGAAGTCACAGGTTAGTTTCTGTGTTACGCATGGCGCCGCTACACCGAGACGGTCACAGAAGTGCCCTGGAGGAACTGGATGGCTTCATGAAGTCACAGGTTAGTATCTGTGTTACGCTTGACGCAGCTACACCGAGACGGTCACAGAAGTGCCCTGGAGGAACTGGATGGCTTCATAAAGTCACAGGTTAGTTTCTGTGTTACGCATGGCGACGCTACACCGAGACGGTCACAAAAGTGCCCTGGAGGAAACGGATCGCTTCATGAAGTCACAGGTTAGTATCTGTGTTACGCATGGCGCAGCTTCACGGTCAGACAGACATTCGCTAGATGATTTGAAAGTTCGCGTCCCAGAGACGGAGAGCCGTCAGAATTTTGCGTCTTGAAAGCGTTTTACGTCTGGTGTGGTGATGTTAGAAAAAAAGAACCATCCGATGGTCCAGGCTGTCGTGAACACTGGGGTCAGTGTTAGCACTTAAGGTCAAAATCGTGTCGGCTTGCCGGGCCGACAACCTTAGAAAGTTACCGGTCCGACCGAAAACTTGTCGGCCCGGCGAAAAATTTGTCGGCCTCGGGCCGACGGGCCGACGTTAAGCGCTTTCACTGACTGGGGTGTGCTTGTGCGTCATTTTAGGGATGTTACACGGGATGTTACACGGTCAAAAACATGGGATGTTATACCGTCGGAAATGTGGGATGTTACACCGTACAAAAACACGTGATGTTATACGGTCAAAAACATGGGATGTTACACTGTCAAAAACATGGGATGTTACACCGTCAAAAACATGGGATGTTACACCGTACAAAAACACGGGATGTTACACCGTACAAAAACACGGGATGTTACACCGTCAAGATATGGGATGTTACACCGTCAAAAACATGGGATGTTGCACCATCTAAAACGTTGAATGTTACACCGTCAAAATCATGGGATGTTACACCGTCCAAAACATGGGTGTTACACCGTAAAAAACATGGGTGTTACACCGTCAGATATGAAATGTTACACCATCAGAAATATGGGATGTTACACCGTCAAAAATATGGGATGTTACGCCGTCAAAAATATGGGATGTTAACTGTACAAAAAATAAGGGATGTTACACCATACAAAAACACGGGATGTTACACTGTCAAAAACGTGGGATGTTAGACCGTCAGTAGGGGATGTTACACCCTACAAAATCTATGAACAACGTGAAATGGGGGGAGGATGGTACATGTTGTGGCTTTCTTCTTGCTTCTTCTAACTCAGTAGCTGTTGTCATTTTGGAGCTACAAATGTTCGGTCTTTCAGCTGTTTTGTTTCTCGATATGTCGCAGTGTGTGGTATTTTAACTATTACCCATGTCGTTACGTGATTGCAGGACTGTAGCAGCACTTATCTGAAACAACTGAAGGGCGAGAGCTACGCGCGCGGCAAATCCAGCAGGACCTGGCCCAGGTATCAGCATTCGCTTCTCATTCATCATTCAGGCATTGTTTGTTTTTCGCCAGTTCGCGGAAATCTGTCAATTTCGGATGGAAATTTGTGGTCCCCGATATCAGTGTAATTGTTCAATAATTTTTTTTTCGCTTGTTTTGTGGGGGGGGGGGGGGGAGGGGGTGTGGGGATGGGGGTGTTGAATTCATGTTTTTTCGCATGTGACGGTTGACTGTCGTATGTGCCAATTTTAGATTTTTCATCCAATTTAGATTGCCATAGGCGCTCGCGTAAAAAAAACCTGTCTTAAGATTTTTTTTCATGTACGATTGCGTAGCCAATGAAAGTGATAAATGTCTGCTAAAATCATCCAGATCGCTTCTGTGAACGTCTGAAACCCCAGGGGGGGGGGATAAGAGGGGGGGGGGAGGGGGTGCTTCCCGATCTCCCACCTGGCTTATTGCTCGTATCACGCCTAGAACTTAGATAAATTTGGAACTATAAACTGTGATTGACAGTGAAGGGCGAGTTCAGCTGTGCCAGGGGCACGCACATCATTCGAACAATTATAAAACCGTTGAGAGAGAAAGAGAGAGAGAGAGAGAGAGCGAGAGAGAGAGAGCGAGAGAGAGAGAGCGAGAGAGAGAGAGCGAGAGAGAGAGAGAGAGAGAGAGAGCGAGAGAGAGCGAGAGAGAGAGAGAGAGAGAGAGAGAGAGAGAGAGAGAGAGAGAGAGAGAGAGGTGGAGGGAGGGGTGGGAGACCCGGGATAGAAACAGAAAAGAAAAGAAAATATGAGGGGTGCATGGTGATGAAACTTACTGCGCGAAAACGAACAGTGGTGTAAAATCCAGAAGGGAGGGGTGGGGGACGTGGGAAGGGAGGGGTGGGGGACGTGGGAAGGGAAGGGTGGGGGACGTGGGAAGGGAGGGGTGGGGGACGTGGGAAGACGTGTAGGCGCTGGATACTGGTAAGTGAGAAAGAAATCGGCTTGAGGTTTTACGTTTATGTACAGATCGGCTTGAGGTTTTATGTTGACGTACAGATCGGCCTGAGGTTTTATGTTGATGTACAGATCGGCTTGAGGTTTTATGATTATGTACAGATCGGCTTGAGGTTTTAAGTTGATGTACAGATCGGCTTGAGATTTTACGCCTACGTACAAATCGGCTTGAGGTTTTATGTTTTTGTACAGATCGGCTTGAGGTTTTACGTTTACGTACAAATCGTTTGACGTTTTATGTTTTTGTACAGGTCGGCTTGAGGTTTTATGTTGATGTACAGATCGGCTTGAGGTTTTATGATTATGTACAGATCAGCTTGAGGTTTTATGTTGATGTGCAGATCGGCTTGAAGTTTTACGTTTACGTACAAATCGGCTTGAGGTTTTATGTTTTTGTACAGGTCGGCTTGAGGTTTTATGTTTATGTGCAAATCGGTTTGAGGTTTTATGTTTATGTACAAATCGACTTGAGGTTTTATGTTTATGTACAGATTGGCTTGAGGTTTTATGTGTATGCCTACAAACAAATTGGATAGTCGCTTGTGTTTGCAGTGATGAGGACGAGATTGTTTGCCTGGAAGACGATCAGAAACAAAGCCTGCAGAATATGAAAGTGAAGTTCTTAAAATTTCACGAGAATTACCGGCCGCCTTATTACGGCACGTGGAGGAAGAGAAGCAGATACATCAGCGCGAGAAAGCCCCTCGGCAAAGATACTGTAAGCTCAAACAATTCATTTGTATTTAATATTTAGGTTTGAGGACATTTGTTTGTGAATAATAATAATAATAATAATAATAATAAGAAGAAGAAGAAGAAGAAGAAGAAGAAGAAGAAGAAGAAGAAGAAGAAGAAGAAGAAACGGTATCCCTTAAAATCCTTTATTAGAAGAAGAAGAAGAAGAAGAAGAAACGGTATCCCTTAAAATCCTTTATTAGAAGAAGAAGAAGAAGAAGAAGAAGAAGAAGAAGAAGAAACGGTATCCCTTAAAATCCTTTATTAGAAGAAGAAGAAGAAACGGTATCCCTTAAAATCCTTTATTAGAAGAAGAAGAAGAAGAAGAAACGGTATCCCTTAAAATCCTTTATAAGGTTTTGCTAAAAAAGAAGCAATATAAACGTGTCATTAGCTTATTCACCATCGATCTGAGAAATCCGTTTTCAGTAGCGCCGGTTTGTGCTATCTATGCTCTTTACTAGGTGATGATGGATTACGAGGTGGACTCCGATGACGAGTGGGAGGAGGAGGAGCCCGGGGAGAGTCTCAGCGACTGCGAGAAGGAGAAGGAGGAGGAGGAGGAAAATGAGGAGGACGATGAGGAGGATGACGGCTTCTTTGTGCCGCACGGGTACCTGTCCGAGGGCGAGGGGTGCGAGGATGATGATGAGGAGGAGGTGAGTGGTGTGTGCCCCACGGGTACCTGTCCGAGGGCGAGGGGTGCGAGGATGATGATGAGGAGGAGGTGAGTGGTGTGTGCCCCGCGGGTACCTGTCAGAAGGCGAGGGGTGCGAGGATGATGATGAGTGTGCCCCGAGGGTACCTGTCCGAGGGCGAGGGGTGCGAGGATGATGAGGAGGAGGAGGTGAGTGGTGTGTGCCCCGCGGGTACCTGTCCGAGGGCGAGGGGTGCGAGGATGATGAGGAGGAGGAGGTGAGTGGTGTTTGCCCCTGGGGTACCTGTCCGAGGGCGAGGGGTGCGAGGATGATGATGAGGAGGTGAGTGGTGTGTGCCCCGCGGGTACCTATCAGAAACGAGGGGCGCGAGGATGATGAGGAGGTGAATGGTGTGTGCCCCACTAGTGCCTTTCAGAAGGCGAGAGGTGTGGGGATGATGATCAGGAGGTGAGTGGTGTGTACCCCACGGGTAGACTACCTGTTCGAGGTCGGGGGGGGGGGGTGTAAGGATGATGGGGAGGAGGGGAGTTACCTCCTGCCATATGAGGGTCTTCTTTGAGCTGGTCGATAACCAGAGTTGAGGGTAAATCTTGTAGTTGTAGAATGATCTCCAGTTTTTTAGACTGAAGTCCTTATGAAGCAGAGGTTATAGCAGTCGTTGAAAAGTGTGTGCGTATCTCCTAGGTTTTGATTCTGAATGTCTTGAAATTCCGGTTGATTGTAGCAGTACCTACCTGGCTACTACTTTTTTGGCAATTCACCAAAAATTGGCGGAAATATTGGCAAATAAAAAAGAAAAACAATTTCTTTACAATGCATCTCCAACCAGGGTTTTAATGGAAACGTAAAATTTTGGCAGAAGGTAAGGGATATAAGTGTCCACCTGGCTATTATTACTTTTTTTGCCCAATTTGGAAAAAAAAATTAGCGGAAATGTTAGAAAAATCGTAACTAACGCTAAGTATGTAATCTTAAATTCTTAAAATTTTGATTGGGGGAAGCGGACATTAGTGTCTATTATGTTTTTTGATGACTCGTCAAAAATCTTATTCAAAACGCAACTGGCTTTAGTTGTATTGCATTCATCTCTTGAAATTTTTATTAAAGGAAGCGGGCATTGGCACCCTGGCAATTACATTTTTTTCCCGATTCGATTAAAATATTATTATTACTATTATTATTTTTTTTGTGATTTGGAAAAAACTAGTGGAAGTCTTAGAGAAAAAGAAACGACGATTTTTCATTGAAGTTCTAAATGAGGCCAGAGAAAGAGCTTTTCTGTCTTGAAATTTCAGTTAAAGATAGCGGTCATTGGTACTAACCGCGCTGTTATTGTTTTTGGTGATTCGAAAATAAATTGGCAGAAATATGAGTAAAAAAACCCAAATCCTTTTCGTAAAATCGTAACTGAGGCCAGAAAAATATCCTCACTGTCTTAAAATCATAAGTAAAAGTAGCAGGGATTACTGTCTATGTGTTATTACTTATTTTGGTGATATGGCAAAAATTTACGAAAAAATAATTAAGTGGCTCATCTGCTGCCCTGTGTTTGTCAAGCAGCTCACCATTTTGGCACTATTTGCAGTGCCCACTTCCTCGACGCCGGATAAAAGACTACGGTTAAACCTTTCGGAATTGAATAAAAAGACGAACAGTAAAACCTGCCTGTCGTGACCCGGATAAAAAAAAAGACTTACAGTAAAACCCCTATAGTGACTACCTTCCAGACCCGACGTAAAAGACGTAAAAAACACGTAGGGTCATACATGGGAATCTTCCGGCTTTTTTTCGACCCCGTTCCCTTGTATGGGGGGTATAAAACCAGTTTATAGTGATCACTTTCCACATTGCTTGTACAGGCTTGCACCCTGACGTATCCCCCTCTGGTGCTTATGGTAGAGGTCGTAACCTTCTGCCCCCCCCTGCACCACCACCACTCGACCCACTTAGGTTTTCGTCAAGGACGTGTCAGGATTTTGCACATGGTGGAGGGATACGAATCCCTTACCCATAATTCAGAAATAAAAGGGCTGACCACGAGATGTTATGATCATATGTACAGGCCTCTAGCTGTTGATTTTGTTTTCGCCGCAAACTGGTTTTCATTTTGGTTGCCAAGCTGTTCCATATAGTGGGGTCACAGTTTGTGTAACAGTTAGCATTTTTTTTTCGCAGTACCTGGAAGTATTTTTCACTTTTTAAGTGGTTCATCTGCTATCTTGTGTTATCACAAGCAGCTCACCATTTTGGTTTCAAAATACACCCCCCCCCCCCCTTCCTTCCACTGAGGTGCGTCATCTGTTGCACAGTTGTAAAGAATGCCTTTATGGTGCTTTTTGATGAATCAGTAAAACCTGTTTTGGTGGCCAACTTCCAGAGCCACAAAAGGAACTTGTAGCTGGATTTGTGTAGAAAAAGAGGATTTAGAAAAAGACAAGTCAGGTTACGTATCCCCCCTCCCCCTCCCTTTAAAATAATGGGATAAAGGTGATACGTAACATGACTTATAGGCACATGAGATATATTTAATGAGATACATTTATATAAGGTAAAGCGCAAACTTGGCAAAATAAACCTTTGTTAAAGGAAGGATGGGCAAGCAGTGAGAAGGGGGCGGCCTGTCGGGGAAAACAGCTGACTAATAAAGGTGTTTGACATGTTCGGGTACGCTGTTGTTGATGGGCACTGGCCGCTCTAGTTTTAATAAGCCAAATCACACTTTGAGTGTTTCGAATAAAATGCTTAAGAATATTGAATTTCGACTGCGAGGGAACCGGGTAAAAAAATTAAAGAAATGATAGAAAAATATAGAAGAAATATCGCAAAAACAGCTCATAAATTGAACATAAAAGATTTTCAATTAATTTTTTAAATAGCATACGAGTTGTTAAAAAATCTGATTGCCCTTTGGTGCGAGAGAAATTTGATATTAGGCGAAATCTCTCTATTATTTCTTTCATTTTTACCCGGTTATTTTTATTCGAAACTCAGAATTTTTGCGCATTTTTATTGGGAACGCCCAAAGTGTGATTTGGCTTATAAATTTTGAGTGTGAGCTTCTGTGAAAACCGTAATATCGGGCATTTATCTGTAGCTGAACCCGGAGAAGTTAAAGCTGCGCCAATTGGAGAAGGCAAGGCGCTGGGAGTTGGAAATGAACGCCAAAGTGGCCGCATTACGCTCTGTGTGCATCGGCTGCTTGTGGTGGAACCCGGCGGATGAACCCAGGACCCCCGAGTATGACCAACTCAAGAAATTTCAGGTATTGTAGCTGGCATGTCTTCAGCTTTTCTTGGCGTATCTTTATGTGATTTTTATATGTGCTGTTGGGGATTTATTCCTGTCGGGGTTTTTTCACATTTACTAGTTACTTCACTCAAGCAAACCCGCCCCCCACCCTGCGTTTCAAAAATATTTTTCGTGGTTACATTGTTTATTATTAATTTATTACTCATGTTAACTGTTAATTTATTTGTTTATTATTATTATTATTATTATTATTATTATTATTATTATTATTATTATTATTATTATTATTATTATTATTATTATTATCTGTTATTATCACTGTTATCGCTGATTGGACTGGCAGGCCGTACCGCTTCACCCGCTGCCCATTTCGACGGTGAGCGTCGCCACGCCCAAACACGACAAGTCAGAATCAAAAAAGAAAAAGATGACAGATGCCAACAAGGACAGGAAGAAAACCGTTCCGGAAGAAGGTGTGTGTGGGCTCCTTGATTTTGGTCTAGAGAACCCTCAAAGGCATTTCAAGACGCCGCTGTTACGGGTCAGAACGAAAAAAGCTTTCTTTGGGGCGAAATTCCCCAAGTTGAAAAGCACAAAAAGAGTTTTGATTTTTGGTTTTGTTTCTGAGGGTTTTTTTTATATTTTAGAAATAAAAAATTAAGTTTCATAATTTAGAAAAAAAATGGTTGATTAAGTAACTGTTGATGGTTTTATGTGTGATTCTGTCTGCAGCGATTCCCGATTTGATTCGGCTGGTGCACGGGAACCCGTGGAGCATTCACAAGCTGCTGCTGGAATTCCGCGAGTTTTGGCGGCTGAAGCAGAACGATGGGGTAGCGGAGAGCGGCGCGAATGACTCGCTGGACACGTCGCAGTCAGAGCTGACGGAGAGCGAGCTGAACGAGTCTCAGGATGACACCGCCGCCGCCGCCGAGCATGGACTCGCCAAGGTCCAGATCAAGAAAACTATACGCGAGATAGCGAACTATTGCCCGGGCAGCTCAGGGAAATGCTGGATGGTTCACCAGGCGCTTCTAGAGAAGCATGGCCTCACTGATCTCCCCATTCAGAACCAGTGGAAGTGGGTGACGAAACAGCCTGGAAAAAAGCGAAAGACACCCACCCCTGTAGCCGCACCGACTCCCGAACCCACGGCCACACCTGTGCCGAAGGAACCCAAAGAAAATGTCGCCCAAAAAGATGGCAACACGCCGGATATTAAGAAGTTTGCCGTTCCCGGAGTGTCTCCAAAATTCCTGCCAAAAGAGGTGAACGAAACCAAGGAGATTGCCGGCTCTAAAGAAGCCAGTTCTCCAAGCATTATTAAGTTCGCTAAGCCTGGAATATCGCCCAAGTTTCCCACAATATCGCCCAAGCCGGTGAAAATGAAACCGCAATCTCCTTTCTGCAGTACCCCCAAATCTGACGCGACTCCGGGCATAAGGTTCTCGGCGGACACCCCAAAGAGACAGGCGACCAAAGCGATTACGCCGTCCAGTTTATTCACCGTTAAATCGGCGAACACATCGGTACATAGCGAGAAGGAAGACGAAGACGACATCGCTGTGACCAAAATCGACCCAAAACCAGACAAAAACCAGCGCACGCTCAAACAGATGTTTGCCAAAAAGCCACCGGTGGCCAAGGCAACCGCAGAGGGCATCGGCGAGAAAGGTGGAACAGCGAGCGATTCCGCCAAGCAGGCACACAGCGCACCCGTGGCTGTCAGTGGGACGGGGACAGAGGAGTGCCCCATGGAGATTGACTGAGGTCACAGCACACAATAGGTGTCCTTGTTTTTTTGTTTTTTTTTTGGGGGGGGGGGGAGGAGAGGGGCGGCAAGAGAGGAGGAGGATAGGGCTTCAGGGAAATAAGTTGTTATATTCTTAGATTGTGTAATCAGTGAGCTCGTGTTGCCGCGTTCGTGATATCAATTGAATCGTGACTTAATTTAACACTTTTTGTTGAGTGTTTCATTTTCTACTGTTTAGAAATAGAACATAGAGCAAAGAGGAACCTGGGCACTGCTGACGTCACATATCCCTTTGACTAGTGCGCTGCAAATAGCCACACAGGCAGGGAACACTTTTAGTTCTCCCCCCCCCCCCCCCCCCCCCGTCATCCCTCCTGCCCCGCCTTCCCTTGCCATGTGTGTGTACCCTCTGTAGGGTTAGAAAATCGACCAAGGGGAGTGCTGTTCAACAAAAGTCTAGTCCAGACTGTTTAGGTGGGTGGGGGGAAAGGGGGAGGGTGGGGGAGGGGGAATGTTGTGTTTTCCTTATCAAGTAAAACCTGCCAAAAGGAATATTATTTCGCAAACATTTTTACTGTAATTTTTTTCTCTTGCGCGTAAATTATAAGAAAAAAATGTGCATGTACTGATATATAAGTATGAGGAAAAACTACTACGCATTCTTCGTTATAACTTCGTTTTCTTTCTCTCTCTCCCTCTCTATGTATGTTCTTTGAGAGGTTATTCACCCTTACTTGTGATGCATCGATTTTACAAGTGAAAAAATTCCGTTATTATTTCTAGTTAAGAACCCGGATGAAATGCTTCCTTATTATGATTCTGATTCAAAGTATGTGATATTTTTCATCTCAGCAGTTTGAAATGAAATTAAATTACACATTTTTATTCCTGGGTTTCACCTATGCATCTGATTTTAAATTTATTGTTTTTTCAATTTTTATTTTTATTAAATGTAATTTAATTATTGAGCAGTGTGGACTTAAAATCGGCAGCGGATACGAAGTAGTGATTTTAGAGCTATACACACCCAGGCTTACGCACCACTGTATGTTACTCCGAGTACGTTTCTGCAGATATCTCTATTTTTTTTAACTTCAAAGTGACAGGTTAGTTAGCTGGGTGATTGACAGCTGCCACTTATTGGCATTTGATTCGCGCGTTGCCGTTGCTTCGACACTTAACTGTCAGGACAGGTCGTGTCATCGATAATACACCTGTACATGTACACACCAGTGAACGGCGTCCATGCGTTTTAAATTTGTTTGGTGATTTAGGAGAACATGCAGAGCTTCGGGTAAATTTACATGTATTTAACAGTGGTATTTTTTTTTCAAACTTGTAAGCGATGTTAGGGGCTGCTGGTGATAGACAGAAAGTAGTCACTACTGATGGGTGTGTCTGCGTTAAGGTAAGACAGAATGTAGCAGCTACGTGTGGATGTGTTTGCGTAAAGAAGGTGTTCTGGTCTCTGTGAATAAACAAAGGAACATTTTCAAAGCAGTAGAAATAACTTGTGTTGGAAGACTATTTTTCCTATGTCGTAAAAAATTGGAAATGCGATATTACAGCTGTGAAGAACAGCTGTGAGAAACAGCTGTGAAGAACAGCAGTCGACGTTATTGCTCGGTGTGTTCCTTTGAAGAAAAAAAAGAAAGAAAAAAATCAAGTTTTAAATTAAAATGTGGATGTTTCAGTCCGTTGTATCTTGCATTATGTATTAATAAATAACCTTAAATATGCGCGCGTCTTTCTTTTTCTGTCTTAAGGAGCTGGTTGCAGGCTTGCAGGGGTAATTGCAATTGATAACCAGAAACGAGCCTCTTTTACACACAGTTGTAAACAAAAATGCAATCGTTCCATTACTAAAGTTACGATTTTCAGTGGTTTAAAACCATAACTTTCGAAGTTTTAAGATTTCTTATTTCTTTGAAACTTGAAAACAATGTCCAGTCACGTTGTTTCCTTCGAGAAAATAAAGTTTTTTCTCCTCTTATCTCGTCTTATCATCTTATCACCCTTATCATCTTAACCGAAAGCTCCGTTCAAAGAAAACTTTGGGTATCGTGAAAAATTTTATTTGCTTTTCTCATTTTTTTTTTGTTTTTTTTTTTGTTTTTTTGGTTAAATAACATGAAAATCACTGCGTACAATACTTGAAAACCTACAGTATATATATGTATATATTACGTGCTTCCTGCAAGTATCAGAATGCCTGAATACTGAACAAGAATGGCAGCAGGTGCCCCCGCCCACCCTCCCTCCCTGCCTGCGCGAAATGTCTACGGCTACGTGCGTAACTTGTCTACAGGACCACTGATAGCATTATGTACACGTATTAATATGGTCATCTCGCCCCAAATTGGTCAACTCGCCAGAAATATTTCGTCAGTTCTTGTAATCAGAGGCCCTTTGAGGTCATAGTTTTGAGTATAATGGGAATAGCTATTGGTCATTTAAAATTATCGCAAATCTGACTGAGCGGTATGAGCAACGAAATTAAGGGAAGTTCCCAAGACTGGGCGGCTTGAGCAAGTTTTTGGGCGAGTTCACCAAATCCCACACATGGCGTTTTTTCAAAACTTTTATTAAGCTACCACCGCATCCCCCACCCTCCGACCCCGACCCACAGATAAAAAGGTCGAAAAAGCCTGATTTTTTTCGGCGATCCGCAAATAGTCATCGCTGACCACATTGAAACGACGTTTTAACACCAATAACACAAAGTATTCTACCCCTTTTCTTAGGAACCCCCCCCCCCCCCCACTGTGTCACTTCTTCCAACACTGCTGGGTGTTATTCAGAAGTCGTTCATTTGGCACACTTTCCTGTTAAAAAAAACCTGAAGTTCCGCTAAGGCTCATATATCACAGAATCTTGCACAAGCGGTCACATGATCAGCCCGGTCACGTGACGGCGATTTCGGACGCCAAGCGACATCTCTCGTCCACTTTCTCCATAAAAATGTCAACAAGTGGCACGGCAAAGTCACTCTGCAAAAAAAAAAAAAGAAAAAAAGACGTTAACTTTATGTCTAGATTTTGAAAATCACAACTCCGTTTCAAGAGCTTTTAACTGAAGCCTATTTCAACTGGAACATGCGACTTGATTCGGGCCACTCTGTATATTTAACAATATGTAAAAGATCAAAACCTACGTATTGTAAACTCACTGGTTGATTCGAGTTTCCAAGATATTTTCCATATCAAGTAACGTTTGTATTTCTCTAAAATACTTGCATTTGTTTGCAGAACTTTCTCCCATTTCTTGCACCACTTCTTGTCTTTCTTTTGATCCTCGGCTTTCTGGATGTCTTGTATCTGGAAACAAAAGCAAAGCCCGGCGTTCAGTCCTGCTTTGTACAGCATGGGCAGTTACACACAAGTCAGGGAGGAAAGCTCGTTAAAGGACTGACCGACCTATTTATATCCGAGAATTAGCGTGACTTTGCGAGAACGAATCTGAAGGCACCACCACCACGAAGCTGCAACATTCCTTTTTTTCCCGCGACTCGGTTTAGAAGTAACGGCATCATACACGCCAGCCCACGGAGGCACTATCAAACCATTAATACCATTTATGTTCATTTAACCAAAATGCTGCGTTTTTTTGTTTTTTTTTTGTCTTAGAATCACTGCAGAAACAAAAGTGATACAATTTCAAATCCGAAACTAAATTAGGTTGAATTAAGGTTGTTAATGTCGGTTTGGGCTCGACTGCGATTGGTCGATAGGTGGAAGTGCCATAGACTGACAGGACTACCTTGGCGGTGTCGGCCTCCTGACAATGCAGGATGTCATCCAGCTCATTCTCACTGATGTTTAAAATATCACAGGCGACTGTTTTGAATTTGTCGAGCGAAGCATCGAGATTTTCCGCTTCCTTCTTGGCCAGTTCTCGTTTCAGCTTTTGTTGTGTGAAGAACTGGCGAGCCTGCTGCGTGCTGTTCACCAGCGTGTGGGCTAGGATCTAAAACACAGCAACACTCAGCCACTCAACCCAACATAAAACACATCGCCACTCAACCGCTATAAAGCCAGTCCACAATACATCACCACACACAACCGCTCTAAACCCAACACAACACCACTCAACCGCTATAAACCCAATCAACAACACAACACCACACAACTGCTCTAAACCCAACACAAAACACAACACAACACCACTCAACCGCTCCATACACAAAACACAACACAACAACACTCAGCCGCCCTTAGCCCAAACACAACACAACATACAGCCGCGCTAAACCCAACATACCACACAGCACCACTCAACCGCTCTAAACCCAACACAAAACACCACTCAGCCGTTCTAAAAAAACCCAATCCACAACACAACATAACACCACTCAGTCACACTAAACCAACATACAACATAACACCACTCAAACCGTCTAAACCCAACGCAAAACACCGCTCAAAACACAACACAGCATCACTCAACTGGTCTAAACCCAACACTCAACACAACACCACTCAACCGCTCTCAACGCAACACAGAACACCACCCAACCGCTCTAAACACAAAGCACAACACCACTCAGCCGCTAAACCCAACACAACACATCACCATTCAGCCGCTCTAAACCCAACACAGAACACCACTTAACCGCTCTAAACCCAAAACACAACACATCACCACCCAACCGCTCTAAACACAAAGCACAACACCACTCAGCCGCTAAACCCAAAACAACACATCACCACTCAGCCGCTCTAAACCCAACACAGAACACCACTCAACCGCTCTAAACCCAAAACACAATACATCACCACCCAACCACTCTAAACACAAAGCACAACACCACTCAACCGCTCTAAACCTAAACTGGCTCCTGACATCTGATGAAAAATCATACATATCTTGTAGAACCAGTATTTTGAGACATCTTTCTACTTAACATCAGTTTTAATTCACGAGACCTCAACAGCAAGAATCTTTCCTCAGACTGGCTGCCTGCACAGGTAAAACTAGGACTTACGGTTTGCAATTTTGGAGAAAATTTCGGTTCAGGGTTCGATGTCTTCGGTCGGGTCCCGATTCCGAACTGCAAATGTGTCATGCCGACATTCCTTAAATATATTACCCCCCCCCCCCCTCCGTCACCGGAAAGTCCCCAAAAGTGAGACATAAATGGTGATTCCTGCCACAACCTGCGCTATTTTTATAATCAAGGAACAGTAATTGTCCTGCCGTTGTCTTCAACAGTGCATCTACGCCTACAGTGCATCTACGCCTACAGTGTACATCTACGCCTACAGTGTGCATCTTCGCCTACAGTGTGCATCTACGCCTACAGTGTGCATCTACGCCTACAGTGTACATCTACACCTACAGTGTGCACCTACGCCTATAGTGTGCATCTACGCCTATAGTGCGCACCTACGCCCACAGTGTGCATCTACGCCTACAGTGTACATCTACGCGTACAGTGTACATCTACGCCTAAAGTGTACATCTACGCCTACAGTGTGCATCTACACCTACAGTGCACCTACGCCTACAGTGTGCACCTACGCCTACAGTGTATATCTACGCCTACAGTGTGCATCTGCGCCTACAGTGCATTTATGCCTACAGTGCACCTACGTCTACAGTGTGCAACTACGCCTACAGTGTGCACCTACGCCTACAGTGTGCATCTACGCCTACAGTGTGCATCTGCGCCTACAGTGCATTTATACCTACAGTGCACCTACGTCTACAGTGTGCATCTACGCCTACAGTGTGCATCTGCGCCTACAGTGCATTTATGCCTACAGTGCACCTACGTCCACAGTGTGCACCTACGCCTACAGTGTGCACCTACGCCTACAGTGTATCCACGTCTGTAACTGCTGAGAATAACAGCTGTACCTTTAGAAATTTGCCATGCTGCTGCAGCTGTCCATCCATCTGCGTGAGCTTGGCCTGCGCCGTATCGATGGCCGCCTCGCTGTGGTCCGCCAGCGTGGTCAGCTGTTGTTTTGCCGTGAGCTCCACCGCCGCCACCGTGGACTGCAGACCCCGCGCCCGCGCCTGCAGCTCCGACACCAGCTTACTCTACGGCACAAACACAATCAAAACAACCCCATTTTTAATTTTAACTACGCTTATCCTTAATCTTGAACGCTCTTCATCACTGCTATTGGATTGTGATTTGTTTATTTCTATTTTGTCTATTTTTCAACACATGTGTTTCATTTTGCCTTAAAAACCGGCAACATTAACTGTGGTTATTCAGGCTTTTACTCCAAACAACAGTCCTCTTCCTTAACATATTGCGATCATCATAGAGGCCTTTCTATCATCACACAGACCTTCCTCTCGTCATACAGACCGTCCCATCGTCATACAGACCTCCCTACCATCATATAGACTTTTCTATCGTCATACAGATCTTCCTATCGTCATACAGACCTTCCAACCATCATACAGACCTTCCTACCGTCACACAGACCTTCCTACCATCATACAGACCTTCCTATCGTCATACAGACCTTCTTACCGTCACACAGACCTTCCTACCCTCATACAGACCTTCCTACCGTCACATAGACCTTCCTACCATCACACAGACCTTCCTACCCTCATACAGACCTTCCTACCATCACACAGACCTTCCTACCCTCATACAGACCTTCCTACCTTCATACAGACCTTCCTACCCTCATACAGACCTTCCTACCCTCATACAGACCTTCCTACCCTCATACAGACCTTCCTACCCTCATACAGACCTTCCTACCCTCATACAGACCTTCCTACCCTCATACAGACCTTCCTACCATCACACAGAACTTCCTACCGTCACAAAGACCTTCCTACCGTCACATAGACCTTCCTACCATCACACAGACCTTCCTATCGTCATACAGACCTTCCTACCATCACACAGACCTTCCCGCCATCACACAGACCTCTCTACCATCACACAGACCTTCCTACCCTCATACAGACCTTCCTATCGAGCTCTTCCGACAGCTTGATGACCTTGTCCTCGTTGTCACACTTCTCTTTCGTCACGGCGCCCAGGCGTGTCTTGAACGAGTCGAGCTGGGTTTTATAGCGCTGGTTGATCTCAGACAGGCTCCTCATCTTCTGCTCCACATCCTCCTAATCACGCCCACGGCCACAAACACGCACATCATTGTACATCCCCTACCCTCGGACTAACGGCATGTTTTTTGTTTTTTTTTTTTAAATTATATTATTTATTTTTATTTACAGGTATTTTTTTCGCATTGTTTCATGATACCACAACAATATCGTTTAGAAAGATTTCGGTATCATTATTCTATTTATTTATATATTCACTTATTTACTTACTTTTTCATTTGTATTTATTTTTCATCTTTCCTATTGTTTCATGTTATCAACGTAAACCTGGAAGGCCTGGAAATTACTTTTTTTCAGTTGGGGGAAATTCTATATCCGCCCAATATATATATATAATCAAGAAAATTTTCTCCCGACATATAGATGGACGTACCAAGACCTCGGCGTCCGACTTAACATTTTCTTGCACCACTTTCAGTTTCATTTTCATGTCCTCAGCCAGAATTCTTTTCTGCGAATTGTCCCTCTCCAAACTTTTTATCCTTCACATAAATGCAACAGATCAACGCCTTACAACTGTTCTTACAGTAAGCTAGAACGGTATATGAAACACGTATCTTTTACAAAATAGGACAAATATTTGACATTGTACTTTTCGAGAAAAAGTTAAAACAGTACATTCAGAATAGACATGAAATAACAATTGACATTATCCAGTAAAATAAACGAAAATGAATGAAGTTTTTTCTTCTTCACTGAAATCCAAAGTACTCAAAAACAGATTTTTTTCTTTCACTTTTTTTTTTTGCCTTCATATTACTGGCTGAATGACGTCACTTCCGGTCCACAAATATTACTAGCTGAATGACGTCACTTCCGGTCGACAAATACCTCTCCTGAAGCTGCGTCGCTTTGTCTTCTAGTGTCGCGTTGTCCATTTTCAAGGACTTGATCTGAGCAAGCTGCCGGGAAACCTCCGCCGTCGACGCCTGAAATCCGCTCTTCTTATTAAAATACCGTCATCTTCCGCACAATATATTTTTTTGTAATTTTTCTTACACAATTTTCAGTTCTTTGCATCCAAGTCGGATATGTGGTAACGAGACGTTATGCGTGTCAACACCTAAACTAGAGGCCTGGCTTTTTAATTCGAAAATAACAATACGAACAGGCAACTCCTTTGTCTTAAAACAAATACTTACTTGGTTGTTGTTATTTGGTTTTGTTTGTTTGTTTTTTTTTTTTTTTTTTTTTTTTTTGGATGGGGGGGCTTTTTTGTTTCATTTATTTTTCTTTTTTTTTCTTTTTTTTTTTTAGTTTCTGTTTTCGTTTTTTTTTTTTTTTTGGTTTGTTTGTTTTTGTTTGGTTTTGCACACGACAACACAAGCACCGCTGTTTGCACACGGCGCCGTACCTTGAGCCTCTGCTGCAGGGCGGCGTACTCCTGGTCCGTGTGCAGATTGCTTGACGACGACGCGATGCTGTAGTCGTGTAGCTTCTGCTCCAGCAGTTCCTTCTCACCCTTCAGCCTGTCCACTTCTGTCGTCAGTCTCTGCGTCAATCATTCAAACGTTCAGCATTTCCAAGAAGAACATCTCCGGCTTTACTACCATGTAGCTTTTCCTTTATTCCGGTCACGATCATGTCGTTGTTGTTATGAACATGGGCCAAGCTCGCGTCACACCCGCATGACGAGTGACGTCATAGTTAACACGCTTACTTCGTTGACATATATATATATATATACACGAATGATGTCATGGTTAACACACTTACTTCGTTTATACATGAATGAGTGACGTCATGGTTAACTCACTTACACCGTTGACATACATATATATACACGTGTGACGTCATCGTTAACACACTTACATCGTTGACATACATACAAGAGTGACGTCATGGTTCACACGCTTACTTCGTTGACACACATACAAGAGTGACGCCATGGTTAACTCACTTACTTCGTTGACATATGCACGAATGACGTTATGGTTAACATATTTACTTCGTTGACATACATCCACGAGTGACGTCACGGTTAACACGCTTACTTCGTTGATATACATGTACGAGTGACGTCATGGATAACTCACTTACTTCGTTGACATACATCCACGACTGACGTCATGGTTAACACCCTTACTTCGTTGACATACATCCACCAGTGACGTCATGGTTAACACGCTTACTTCGTTGACATACCTCCACCAGTGACGTCATTGTTAACTCATTTACTTCGTTGACATACATCCACGAGTGACGTCATGGTTAACTCACTTACTTCGTTGACATACATCCACCAGTGACGTCATGGTTAACACGCTTACTTCGTTGACATACATCCACCAGTGACGTCATGGTTCACACGCTTACTCCGTTGACATACATCCACGAGTGACGTCATGGTTAACTCACTTACTTCGTTGACATACATCCACGAGTGACGTCATGGTTCACACGCTTACTTCGTTGACATACATCCACGAGTGACGTCATGGTTCACACGCTTACTTCGTTGACATACATCCACGAGTGACGTCATGGTTCACACGCTTACTTCGTTGACATACATCCATGGTTAACATACTTACCATGACCGTCTGTCTGAGGGACTGCGCCCGGCTGTTGGCAGCACCGAGGTCAGACTCCATCTGCTCAATGGTCACCTTCTGCGCGATGTTCGTCCTCGCTGCACAGTCCTTGGCAGCCTTCATTACAGACACCTGCCCCAAACAATGCGAAACAACACATAGGAACCTTCACACGTATATTTTGTACCATTCATTCCAAAAATATTTCTGACTAGCTGAAATATGGCCCAGTATTTTTAACATAATTGCTCCACTCACTTAGAAACAAACAACATTGTTCACACCATTTTTTTTTGAAATGCGGTGTAAAATAAACATAGCCAGAGATAGCACACAGTTGTTTCCCCTCTGCCGCGGAAGCGTAATAAACGAGACTGTCACATGACTTCGGAAAATTGCGAAATGTCACAAAACATTTGTTTCAAGTCAACATGAAGATATTATTGACAGTTTCGAAAATGTTCAACATTTACTTACTGGTCACTAATTTGCAGGTGTTGACTTTTTTATGTGTTCTTTTTAATAATTTAATATATTCTTTATGACTCCACATTCAAAAAAATTACTGAGTTGGAAATCGACCAATCAGATTGCAGCATTTACCCCAGCCCTTAACAACGCTTCACACTAACATGGAATAAGTTCTCACTTGATTGATAAGCGCGGTGACCCTCTGACTTGGAAATCGACCAATCAGATTGCAGCATTTACCCAAGCCCTTAACAACACTTCACACTGACATGGAGTAAGTTCTCACTTGATTGATCAGCGCGGTGACCCTCTGACTTGGAAATCGACCAATCAGATTGCAGCATTTACCCGAGCTCTTAACAACACTTCACACTGACATGGAATAAGTTCTCACTTGATTGATCAGCGCGGTGACCCTCTCATTTGGAAATCGACCAATCAGATTGCAGCATTTACCCAAGCCCTATCACAACGCTTCACACTGACATGGAATAAGTTCTCACTTGATTGATAAGCGCGGTGACCCCTCTGACTTCGAAATCGACCAATCAGATTGCAGCATTTACCCGAACCCTATCACAACACTTCACACTGACATGGAATAAGTTCTCACTTGATTGATAAGCGCGGTGACCCTCTGACTTCGAAATCGACCAATCAGATTGCAGCATTTACCCAAGCCCTATCACAACACTTCACACTGACATGGAGTAAATTCTCACTTGATTGATAAGCGCGGTGACCCTCTGACTTCGAAATCGACCAATCAGATTGCAGCATTTACCCGAACCCTATCACAACACTTCACACTGACATGGAATAAGTTCTCACTTGATTGATCAGCGCGGTGACCCTCTGCTTGAGGGCTGCCACTTGGCGCGATGACGAGGCCGGACTCAGTCCCGCCTTCTTGCTGATGACTTGTGCCTTGGCGGGTGGGGATATCCGCACGGGTGAGAGGGCAATGCTACGCGTGTGTGGCCGCGCGGGACTACCCGTAGGAATGCGTATGGGGGACAAAGCTATACTTCTTGTGGTAACTGAAAACAATAACCGTTTTCCTTTCTTTCCTATGCTTTCATTCACAATTTTCATCCATATTCAATTTATGATTCATTTCAATTTGGCCCTTGCTTTTATTTTTTTATTATTTTTTTTACCTTTTTTTTAAATACTACCCCGGCCGGCACATGGCGACAACGTGAACTAAATATTTCCGATAAAAATACTTCCTTAAATACAAAGCATTTTTTTATTCGTTAGCTTTGTGCTTTATTTCAGTTTCTCTACTACAAGGTCTGAACGTTTCCTCTTCTACATAAATGGAAAAATGCAACGGTACAAATGTGCGATAACAAAAGGCATTCCCGGCAGCACCATGACACTCTGTGAGAGCTTGCTAGCATCTCGGCAGCAACTTACCGTCGTCCGCATGTCCCAGTCTCGTGTGTTCTTCCTCCGCCCGTACCTACGATACAAAGTGTTAAAAGTTATAAGATTCATTTTCCGCTCTGCTTTTGAATGGGTTGAATTTCTCAAAATAACACCTAGTTATCGGTTTTCGAGACAAAAAAGAACACTTACGATGCAGGATTATACACAAACATGCCTGAACCCTGGTGATGTCACGAATATAGTCACACTCAAACTGGTGACGGGGCGGCACCTGCTGGGAGTGGACGACAGCCTGGGACTCGTGAATACAGTCACACTCACCCTGGTGACGGGGCGGCCCCTGCTGGGAGTGGAGGACAGCCTGGGACCTGTGAATACAGTCACACTCACCCTGGTGACGGGGCGGCCCCTGCTGGGAGTGGAGGACAGCCTGGGACCCGTGAATACAGTCACACTCACCCTGGTGACGGGACGGCCCCTGCTGGGAGTGGAGGACAGCCTGGGACCCGTGAATACAGTCACACTCACCCTGGTGACGGGGCGGCCCCTGCTGGGAGTGGACGACAGCCTGAGACCCGTGAATACAGTCACACTCACCCTGGTGACGGGGCGGCCCCTGCTGGGAGTGGAGGACAGCCTGGGACCCGTGAATACAGTCACACTCACCCTGGTGACGGGACGGCCCCTGCTGGGAGTGGAGGACAGGCTGGGACCCGTGAATACAGTCACACTCACCCTGGTGACGGGGCGGCCCCTGCTGGGAGTGGAGGACAGCCTGGGACCCGTGAATACAGTCACACTCACCCTGGTGACGGGGCGGCCCCTGCTGGGAGTGGAGGACAGCCTGGGACCCGTGAATACAGTCACACTCACCCTGGTGACGGGGCGGCCCCTGCTGGGAGTGGAGGACAGCTTGGGACCCGTGAATACAGTCACACTCACCCTGGTGACGGGGCGGCCCCTGCTGGGAGTGGAGGACAGCTTGGGACCCGTGAATACAGTCACACTCACCCTGGTGACGGGACGGCCCCTGCTGGGATTGGCGGACAGCCTGGGACCCGTGAATACAGTCACACTCACCCTGGTGACGGGGCGGCCCCTGCTGGGAGTGGAGGACAGCCTGGGACCCGTGAATACAGACCCACTCACCCTGGTGACGGGGCGGCCCCTGCTGGGAGTGGAGGACAGCCTGGGACCCGTGAATACAGTCACACTCACCCTGGTGACGGGACGGCCCCTGCTGGGAGTGGCGGACAGCCTGGGACCCGTGAATACAGTCACACTCACCCTGGTGACGGGACGGCCCCTGCTGGGAGTGGAGGACAGCCTGGGACCCGTGAATACAGTCACACTCACCCTGGTGACGGGGCGGCCCCTGCTGGGAGTGGAGGACAGCCTGGGACCCGTGAATACAGTCAAACTCACCCTGGTGACGGGGCGGCCCCTGCTGGGAGTGGAGGACAGGCTGGGACCCGTGAATACAGTCACACTCACCCTGGTGACGGGGCGGCCCCTGCTGGGAGTGGAGGACAGCCTGGGACCCGTGAATACAGTCACACTCACCCTGGTGACGGGGCGGCCCCTGCTGGGAGTGGACGACAGCCTGAGACCCGTGAATACAGTCACACTCACCCTGGTGACGGGGCGGCCCCTGCTGGGAGTGGAGGACAGCCTGGGACCCGTGAATACAGTCAAACTCACCCTGGTGACGGGGCGGCCCCTGCTGGGAGTGGACGACAGCCTGAGACCCGTGAATACAGTCACACTCACCCTGGTGACGGGGCGGCCCCTGCTGGGAGTGGAGGACAGCCTGGGACCCGTGAATACAGTCACACTCACCCTGGTGACGGGGCGGCCCCTGCTGGAACTGGCGGACAGCCTGGGACCCGTGAATACAGTCAAACTCACCCTGGTGACGGGGCGGCCCCTGCTGGGAGTGGAGGACAGCCTGGGACCCGTGAATACAGTCACACTCACCCTGGTGACGGGACGGCCCCTGCTGGGAGTGGAGGACAGCCTGGGACCCGTGAATACAGTCACACTCACCCTGGTGACGGGACGGCCCCTGCTGGGAGTGGAGGACAGCCTGGGACCCGTGAATACAGTCAAACTCACCCTGGTGACGGGGCGGCCCCTGCTGGGAGTGGAGGACAGCCTGGGACCCGTGAATACAGTCACACTCACCCTGGTGACGGGACGGCCCCTGCTGGGAGTGGAGGACAGCCTGGGACCTGTGAATACAGTCACACTCACCCTGGTGACGGGACGGCCCCTGCTGGGAATGGCGGACAGCCTGGGACCTGTGAATACAGTCACACTCACCCTGGTGACGGGGCGGCCCCTGCTGGGAGTGGAGGACAGCCTGGGACCCGTGAATACAGTCACACTCACCCTGGTGACGGGGCGGCCCCTGCTGGGAGTGGACGACAGCCTGAGACCCGTGAATACAGTCACACTCACCCTGGTGACGGGGCGGCCCCTGCTGGGAGTGGAGGACAGCCTGGGACCCGTGAATACAGTCACACTCACCCTGGTGACGGGGCGGCCCCTGCTGGGAGTGGACGACAGCCTGAGACCCGTGAATACAGTCACACTCACCCTGGTGACGGGGCGGCCCCTGCTGGGAGTGGAGGACAGCCTGGGACCCGTGAATACAGTCACACTCACCCTGGTGACGGGGCGGCCCCTGCTGGGAGTGGAGGACAGCCTGGGACCTGTGAATACAGTCACACTCACCCTGGTGACGGGGCGGCCCCTGCTGGGAGTGGAGGACAGCCTGGGACCCGTGAATACAGTCACACTCACCCTGGTGACGGGGCGGCCCCTGCTGGGAGTGGAGGACAGCCTGGGACCCGTGAATACAGTCACACTCACCCTGGTGACGGGGCGGCCCCTGCTGGGAGTGGACGACAGCCTGAGACCCGTGAATACAGTCACACTCACCCTGGTGACGGGGCGGCCCCTGCTGGGAGTGGAGGACAGCCTGGGACCCGTGAATACAGTCACACTCACCCTGGTGACGGGGCGGCCCCTGCTGGGAGTGGAGGACAGCCTGGGACCCGTGAATACAGTCACACTCACCCTGGTGACGGGGCGGCCCCTGCTGGGAGTGGAGGACAGCCTGGGACCCGTGAATACAGTCACACTCACCCTGGTGACGGGACGGCCCCTGCTGGGAGTGGAGGACAGCCTGGGACCTGTGAATACAGTCACACTCACCCTGGTGACGGGACGGCCCCTGCTGGGAATGGCGGACAGCCTGGGACCTGTGAATACAGTCACACTCACCCTGGTGACGGGGCGGCCCCTGCTGGGAGTGGAGGACAGCCTGGGACCCGTGAAGGACCCGTCCTCGTGCAGGGAGTTCTGCGCGTGCTGCACGATCTCCTCCCCTAGGCTGGTCCCCGTCGTCGTCAAGGTCGCTTCTTCCGTTTTCTCCTCACTATGAAAACATTCTCGATGTTCAGTGTAAAACGGAAATAGCCATCACCAAAATGGAGCTAACGCATTAGGACTGAACGGGTAACTGAGCATGCGCAGTCAGACTGCCTCGTACCACGATTTTTCTTTTTTTTTCAGTTACATGCTTGGTAAAAGCACTCACGCTCTATTAACAATTTAAGCCTTGACAAAAAGTGTACAGGGTTCGTACAAAGTTGAGACAGTCAATTCCAGAGCTTTTCCAGGACTTCGCAGGACTTTTTTGGTCGTTTTAGAGGACTTTCCAGTACTTTTTTTTCGGCCTTTTCGTTTTCCAGGACTTTGTACGAACCCTGAGTGTAAGGGCAATGAGGCGGCACACCTGTCCGACACGTCCTCCGACACGTCCTCCGACACGTCCTCCCAGCCTTCCTTGTTGAAGTCCGAGAAAACCCGACTCATTTCTTGTATGGATTTGTTCAGCGTTTGCTGATACTGAAACAACAGACAACGCTGCTCACCACAGTGTACACAGTCATTATTATTATTATTATTATTATTATTATTATTATTATTATTTAATTTGCATTTGGACATCGGGTTTTGCAAATTATTTCAATTTTTTCACAACTTTTATCGGGAAAATGCATTGAATAAGCCGCTCAAGCTTGAAGAAGACCAATCTAAAATCGAAATCACGTGAGAGAGTCGAAGCCGCTTATAATGGAACAAGCTGTCAAATACCTGGCGAGATTTCTCCTTGACTTGAGATTTCCTTTTCTTGCCTTTCAGCTCTCTCTGTAATCTACACAAACACCACAAGCAGTCTTTTTTCATGGCTTGCTTTTGAATTTTTCGAATTTAATTTTTTTATTTATTTTTGTTATTATTATTGTTGTTTTTAAATAGAATGATAATCTAAGAAAAGAAACTATTATTATAATTTTATGTGCCTTAAAAAGAACACTTTAGGCCTCACGGGACGGGATATCTCTATGCCTAATACGACGACGGGATATCTCCACGCCTCATACGACGACGGGGTATCTTCACGCCTCATACGACGATGGAATATCTTCACGCCTCATACGACGACGGGATATCTCCATGCCTCACGGGACGACGGGATATCTCCATACCTCATACAACGACAAGATATCTTCATGCCTCAAACAACCACGAGATATCTCCATGCCTCATACGACGACGGGATATCTCCATGCCTCATACGACGACGGGATATCTCCATGCCTCATACGACGACAGGATATCTCCATGCCTCATACGACGATGGGATATCTCCATGCCTCATTCGACGACGGGATATCTCCGTACCTCATACAACTACGGGATATCTCCATGCCTCATACAACGACGAGATATTTCCGTGCCTAATACGACGACGGGATATATATATAACTCATACGACGACGGGATATCTGTGCCTCACAAGACGACGGGATATTTCCACATCCAGGAGCTTCAAATTTTTAATTTTCAGGTCTGTTTATCAGCTTAACATTTCTTTTCTGTGTGGAAGATATAAGGCTTTTTGTCCTGAAGCCGCCGTCACATCTCGGAGGCCTGAAGTGTACTGTTAAGTAAATGTCCAGATGCACAAGGTCACCTTCTGTGTTAAGCTTTACAATTACCTCGCTATTTCCTTCTTGAAATCGGCTATTTTTATTCTGTAAGACGCGTCCTGTTGCCGCAAGAGATTGATTTCTGCTTTCAAAGCCCTGCGAAATGAAACATAAATGAGGCACATATACAATAAATGAGGCACATAAACAACAAATGAGACACATAAACAACAAGTGGGTCAGTGAAACTGACTATGTCCCCCGCCGGCATACAATCCCAGTATTTGATTGTGTTAGGTTGGACTACAACCCTTGGTATCATATTCGTGAATTTTTAAATTCCAGCTGAACCAATGTCCTTGGGCCAACATGGCTCATTTACAATACCAATTCTTGTTACCACCCATACTACCTATGTGTATAACATTTTGCCAATTGTTTAAAAAAATGTAGGCTTGAGTGTGTTAACAAACTCATTCCAGTATGTAAGGGTTGTGAAAATTTCTGAAGTTCAGCTGGGCCAATGTCCTTGGGCCGACAGGGCTCATTTACAATACCGACCTTTGTTGGTTCCAATACTTCCTATATCTAAAAGATTTCAATAATCGATCCAGAATTGTAGGCTTGAGTGTGTTAACAAACTCATTCAACTGAGTAAGGATTGGGAAAATTTGTGAAGTTCAGCTGGGCCAATGTCGTTGGGCCGATAACGCTCATTTACAATAACGATCCTCGTTCGTTCCAGTACTACCCATAGATACAATATCTTAACAATCGGTGGAAAAATGTAGGCTTGAGTGTGTTAACAAACTCAATCGACTGAGTAAGGATTGGGAAAATTTGTGAAGTTCAGCTGGGCCAATGTCCTTGGGCCGACATCGCTCATTTACAATACCGATCCTTGTTCGTTCCAGTACTACCCATAGATACAATATCTTAACAATCGGTGGAAAAATGTAGGCTTGAGTGTGTTAACAAATTCATTCGACTGACTAAGGATTGGGAAAATTTGTGAAGTTCAGCTGGGCCAATGTCCTTGGGCCGACATAGCTCATTTACAAGACCAACCTTTGTTGGTTCCAATACTTCCTATATCTAAAAGATTTCAACAATCGATCCAGAATTGTAGGCTTGAGTGTGTTAACAAACTCATTCGACTGAGTAAGGATTGGGAAAATTTGTGAAGTTCAGCTGGGCCAATGTCCTTGGGCCGACATCGCTCATTTACAATACCGATCCTTGTTCGTTCCAGTACTACCCATAGATACAAAATCTTAACAATCGGTGGAAAAATGTAGGCTTGAGTGTGTTAACAAAAAAGGTGTCGACAGACAGACGGACAGACAAACCCGAAAACTATAGTCCCCCGGCGGCGGACTAATAAATGAGGCACATATACAATAAATGAGGCACATACACAATAAATGAGGCACATATACAACAAATGAGGCACGTACACAATAAACTAGGCATACACACAATAAATGAGGCAGATAAGGCACGTCACTTCAACCGCTAATCTCCTCTCCCCTTGCATGTCGCTCCGCTTACCTCCTCTCCCCTCGCATGTCGCTCCGCTTACCTTCTCTCCTCTTGCATGTCACTCCGCTTACCTCCTCTCCTCTTGCATATCACTCCGCTTACCTCCTCTCCCCTCGCATGTCACTCCGCTTACCTCCTCTGCTCTTGCATGTCACTCCGCTCACCTCCTCTCCTCTTGCATGTCACTCCGCTTACCTCCTCTCCTCTTGCATGTCACTCCGCTTACCTCCCCTCCTCTTGCATGCCACTCCGCTTACCTCCTCTCCTCTTGCATATCACTCCGCTTACCTCCCCTCCTCTTGCATGTCACTCCGCTTACCTCCTCTCCCCTCGCATGTCGCTCCGCTTACCTTCTCTCCTCTTGCATGTCACTCCGCTTACCTCCTCTCCTCTTGCATATCACTCCGCTTACCTCCTCTCCCCTCGCATGTCACTCCGCTTACCTCCTCTGCTCTTGCATGTCACTCCGCTCACCTCCTCTCCTCTTGCATGTCACTCCGCTTACCTCCTCTCCTCTTGCATGTCACTCCGCTTACCTCCCCTCCTCTTGCATATCACTCCGCTTACCTCCTCTCCTCTTGCATATCACTCCGCTTACCTCCTCTCCTCTTGCATATCACTCCGCTTACCTCCTCTCCCCTCGCATGTCACTCCGCTTACCTCCTCTGCTCTTGCATGTCACTCCGCTCACCTCCTCTCCTCTTGCATGTCACTCCGCTTACCTCCTCTCCTCTTGCATATCACTCCGCTTACCTCCCCTCCTCTTGCATGTCACTCCGCTTACCTCCTCTCCCCTCGCATGTCGCTCCGCTTACCTTCTCTCCTCTTGCATGTCACTCCGCTTACCTCCTCTCCTCTTGCATATCACTCCGCTTACCTCCTCTCCCCTCGCATGTCACTCCGCTTACCTCCTCTGCTCTTGCATGTCACTCCGCTCACCTCCTCTCCTCTTGCATGTCACTCCGCTTACCTCCTCTCCTCTTGCATGTCACTCCGCTTACCTCCCCTCCTCTTGCATATCACTCCGCTTACCTCCTCTCCTCTTGCATATCACTCCGCTTACCTCCTCTCCTCTTGCATATCACTCCGCTTACCTCCTCTCCCCTCGCATGTCACTCCGCTTACCTCCTCTGCTCTTGCATGTCACTCCGCTCACCTCCTCTCCTCTTGCATGTCACTCCGCTTACCTCCTCTCCTCTTGCATGTCACTCCGCTTACCTCCCCTCCTCTTGCATGCCACTCCGCTTACCTCCTCTCCTCTTGCATGTCACTCCGCTTACCTCCCCTCCTCTTGCATGTCACTCCGCTTACCTCCTCTCCAATCGCATGTCACTCCGCTTACCTCCCCTCCTCTTGCATGCCACTCCGCTTACCTCCTCTCCTCTTGCATGTCACTCCGCTCTTCCTCGGCTTTCCTCTGATCGACGCTCGCGCGTTCCATTTGGCCCCTCAGCCGCTCTATCTGGCTTTTGTAGTGCGCTACTTTCGCTGTCAAGTCGCTGATTTCCTGCAGCTGGTCGGGTACTGGGGTACTGCTGCGCTCGCTCTGTTGTTCTAGTACAAACTGAAGCTCTGCAAGTACAGCAGTACACCGATAGTTCAAAGTACAACCATAATCGACCGGGAGTCGCGAGGGAACCGGCTGTTGCCTCCTGCGACGAAAGAGACGCATCGAAATTCAATACCAGCAAATGCGCTGGTCACTTTTCCACGAAACAGTGAAGCACTATGACATATCTTAATCACAGCTCACTGCTACATAGCCATCCGGTTTTATTACAAGATTAGGCTTTCATAAATATGATTAACAGCTAAGCATGCCTCGAAATTCCGCCTTTTTCTCCAGACTTGTTTTTCTAGGTGTGAAAGTCCACATACAGGTGTGAAAATCCTGGTTATTTAAAAACAGTTAGACAGACTCTCCAATTTAATTCATTATCTGAACACATTTTGGAGCCTGAATATTACACACTTGGTTTCCTCAAAAAAAAAATTATTTTTTCCAGGTCTGCACATTTTTCAGGCGTAAACGCCAAGAAAATACCCGGGATGGGAGAGAACAAGCGTCTGACCTTCCCTCTCCTGCTCCAGACATGACGTCAGCTCATGGATCGTCGCCTCACACTGCGTCAGCTTCACCTTCAGAGCGTCACACTCCTCTTGTAGGTTAACACTGTCCATAACAACATGGCCGTTTTTAACAAAAGAAAAAAAAATGAAACGATCATAATGAAAAAAAAACAATCAGCCAGGATCAGTCAAAAACAGCTTCGATCAGCCAGAATCTGTCAAAAACAACCAGAATCAGCCAGAATCAGTCAAAAACAGCCAGATTCAGCCAGAATCTGTAAAAAAACAACCAGAATCAGCCAGAATCAGTCAAAAACAGCCAGATTCAGCCAGAATCTGTAAAAACAGCCAGAAACAGCCAGAATCTGTCAAAAACAACCAGATTCAGCTAGAATCAATTCCCATATTTAATAATTAGCTTTTACA
The DNA here is from genome assembly GCA_949752745.1 of Protula sp. h YS-2021. Classification (NCBI taxonomy): domain Eukaryota; kingdom Metazoa; phylum Annelida; class Polychaeta; order Sabellida; family Serpulidae; genus Protula; species Protula sp. h YS-2021. The sequence goes on from OX457024.1 coordinate 106,286,375, forward strand.
TGTTCACAATTGCATGCAAACGGCTAAACAACAGAAGCTTTCAGTGAAGTATTTGAGGTTACATGACAAATAAATGGCCACACTTGATTATTCCCCACTCACTTTTCTACCCTGTAGTTCTTGCTTTCCTTTCGCAGGAAGGCCAGCTCGTTCCACACGGCGTCGCTGTCCTCCTTCTGCAATGACCGCGGCGTGCTCTTGCGCAACTTCTTCTTCCCGGCTTTCTTTGGCCTTCAAACAAATCAACCCAATGCAGACCCTGTGACGTCATATCCACTGAGATTATTTAGCTTCTCTCGTGTTTTTTTTTTTATTTACTTATAGATTTATTATTATTATTATTATTATTATTATTATTATTTTATTATTATTATTATTCTTTTCTTTTTTTTTGGGGGGGGCGGGGGTCCTTCTCTTATTAACGCAACCTGATGCAGCGATGTCATACCTCTATGTTCACATACAGGTGTGAAAATCCTGGTTATTTAAAAACAGAATCTATGCAGATTCTATGTTTATTTTCTTTTTTTTTTAACATTTCAGGTGGTAAACTGGAGTAAAGAGATGATTTTACATCGAGATTGTTTTAACTTCGAAATCGATTTCCATATAAGCAAACAGACACATCTATAACAAAATATTAAAAATCGAGGCGGTTTAATGTTTTTTTTTTCTGGGCATGACGACACGTCACCCGTACAGCTCCTCCTCCAGCACGGAGCACTGCCACCATGACGACGAGTCACTTACCCGTACAGCTCCTCCTCCAGCACGGAGCACTGTCGCCATGACGACGAGTCACTTACCCGTACAGCTCCTCCTCCAGCACGGAGCACTGTCGCCATGACGACGAGCCACTTACCCGTAGAGTTCCTCCTCCAGCACGGAGCACTGTCGCCATGACGACACGTCACTTACCCGTAGAGTTCCTCCTCCAGCACGGAGCACTGTCGCCATGACGACACGTCACCCGTAAAGTTCCTCCTCCAGCACGGAGCACTGTCGCCATGACGACGAGCCACTTACCCGTAGAGTTCCTCCTCCAGCACGGAGCACTGTCGCCATGACGACACGTCACTTCACACATAATATGCCTTTGTTAAGAATTTGTCGAAAAGTTGTCGAACTGACAAGAGACTGACTAATTTGCCTTGTCCATTTGACGATGCCCAATTCAACGAATTCCAATCAAAAATTTGTCAACACTTTGTCATAAATTTGTCATTAATTCGTCAGTTTATAGCTTGTCATTAATTCGTCATGCAAATAATTCGTCAATAACTCGTCAGAAACTTTTCGAACTTGTCAGTTTGTCAAAAATTCGTCAAAACTTCGTCAAATTGATGGACGACCCTAAACTCGTCAACCTGACGATGCCTAACTCAACAATATAAATTTGTCAAAAATTTGTCTTTGTCACTTGCTTGTCATTTTCTTGTCATGTATTTGTCAAATCCTAATTTGCAGTTTGTCAATATCTTGTCACAAATTCATCAAGATATCTTTGACAAGTGATTGACGAACTATCCGAATAAAGAATATTAGACAAAATAATTACGATTTGAAAACATTTAAATTAACACCATTGTCTAAGGACATTGTGGCCAGCCAAGTTAAGTTAATCAAGTATAATAAGAATGTTCAGGGACCTTGTTACCAGCCCCAAACATTAATATCTAATTATACTAGAGTGGCCAGTGCACACCAACATCAGAATACCCGAACATGTCAAACTCTTTTATTAAGCAGTCATTGTTTTTTTTTTTGTTTTAGTCAACAAAAACAAATGTTAGCCCATCCCCACACCCTCCCCTGCCATCCTTTTCTACCGCCTGCCTCTCCTGTTTACAAAGTTTTGCAATTTTGTACTATTTAAGAATTAAGACTGTTATCTTATATAAATATGAATGAATATATATATATATATATATATATATATATATATATATATATATATATATATATATATATATATATATATATATATATTTATATATATATATGGCATATGTGTATGGGAACATGTTTAGCCATGTGGAATGTGCGACTTTAAGCTGAGCTTATACTCTACGTCTTTTTTATCCGGATCTCGAAGGTGGTCACTGTAAAGGTTTTACTGTAAGTCTTTTTCATCCGGGTCACGACAAGCAGGTGTTACTGTTTGTCTTTTCATCTGATTCCGGAAGGGGGTGGGTAAAAACAGGTTTTCCTGTACGTCTTATTATCCGGATCTTGAAGCTTGTCGCTCGTAATGAGTAATACCCTGGTATTTTTATCCGAAACATCTGAAAGGTGGTCGCCACATCGGCAATTCCCTATTTCATTGGTTGTGATAACCGTCACCCCCCTCCCCCCCCCCCCCCATCACTTCCATCTAATGTCGGCACGGATCTCAACCCTTATTCCCTTACCTCTTTCACTGTATGGGACCGTACCCAAAGTGTACTTACATCAGCAGAAAAAGCAGAAAAGGCACAGAAAGGCATCCTTCTTACTGCGGATCCATTGAGCCAACTTTTTGCGACAATTATCCAAGTACTCAACAAGTATTTCTTTAAACAAAGATTCACCTGAGAATCGTGGGAGGAACATTTTGAAAATGCCCCGAAAAAATTAAAAATAATCAAAAGGCATATTTTCACGACATTCAAAAAAATCTGAATGTGCCTTTTGATAATTTTGATGAAGTCACGAATATTATAATGATATTGTGACAAAGAGGATTTTTTTACTCGATCATTTCGATAGCTGATTTTTGATGATCTATTATATAAATAAAATTCTTATATTTTTTATTTATTAACTGATATTATATATTTATTGATTTCTGAAATGACGACTGAATGGGGTTTCTTTCTAAAAGATTAAGCTTTAGGGGCAGAAGAATCGTTAGGCATGAAATTCTCAGGGCAGTCCTTTCACATCAAATTGGTCAGGTTGACGAACTTGTGAAAATTGATCAGGTTGACGAACTTGTGACAAGTTTCCGACAATTTTATGACAAGTTGCTTACAAGTTTTGCAGTATAGTAATATATAATATATTGCACATGGCGGTTTACTTACGAACGCATAAGCTGCAGATTTTGATATTTATACCATCAGTTGTTATTTTGATAGTTATACCATCAGGTTTTGTTATATTAAACACCAAAATAATCGAATCCATTCACCCTGTTTGATTACATGCCAGTAAGTACACAATATACATTATTCATTGCAACACTGGGCGATAATACAATTTTCACAAATTTCACAAGCATTTTACAAACATCACAACTTATTTCAAAACATGCAGAGAATATGATGTGTGCACTTACATCATGGTTTATCCAATAAACATGTTTTTAAGACGTGATAATTTGAAACTTCCAGTAATATTCATTAAAACCTAAGAAATCTCAAAAAGGATGTCCGCGTGTTTTCACTTGTTTTGAAAAGGATGTGATGTCATGGTGACGCAATACTTGACAAATTTGTGACAAGTTTCTGACAAGATAGCGACAAGTGTTTGTCAATGTGTGACGAGGCATTGGTCAGAAACTCGTCAAGACCCTGACGAGGTCAAACTTGTCAAACTGACAATCAACTGACAAGTTCTTGACAAACTACTGACAAAGTGCGACGAGGCAAAATTATGTGTGTTACCCGTAGAGTTCCTCCTCCAGCACGGAGCACTGTCGCCATGACGACACGTCACTTACCCGTAGAGTTCCTCCTCCAGCACGGCGCACTGCTGTTTCACCAGCTTGTGGTCCACCTGCACTGCCTTCAGTCTGTCCAGCCGTCGGTTGTGAGCGCTGCGCAATTCTTCCAGTTCCTTCGACTATAAACAGAAAGGACACGTCCAGTATAACAAAGATAACAAAGCATTTTTGAAAATTTTTACCAGTCTTTTAGCCATGTGAGTACTCATGCCTAAAATTGTACTTGGTGCGCGTGGCATTTAAATTAAAAATATTGACACATTAAAATAATGCTAGGTTTTACAATTACGAACCTTGAGATGTAAGAGTAACTGCGTGTCGCTCAGTTTCCTCTCCGTATTCTCCAGTCTGCGGGCCAGAATGCGCATGTCACTCTCCTTGTGCTCTATGTGCGTCGACAGTGACCTTGATCTGACCTTGCCGCGACCTCGACTCTTTTTGGCCTTTGACCTTGCCCGGGTTGGGCTAGGTGAGACAGATCTACTCCTGAATGTTTAACAAGCACATTTATTTCACAAAACACAAATTTTAGCAATTAAAATGTAAACATCTGAGTTTACCAAACATCTTGGAAATTACACGGAAAGAAACTTGAACATGTTTAGACAAAGGCCGTACCTATTATTGAGTTTGTGTTTGAGTTCCTCCACTTCGTCTTGCAGCAGGGTGAGGCGAGAACTGACCCCCCTCCCGCTTCCTTCCATCTCCTGTAGACAAACAAACGCATTCGCTTCCGGTTACGCCAAACGACAAGAGATACTTTATTCACTTTCTTTTTTTTTAACGAAAACAAAGGCCGAACTCTGAACTCATCCAAATGTTGCGACCGCTGAATTTCAAAATAATAGAAATCCGATATTTGAGACACCTAGCAATCGGGTGACGAAAAGTGAGCTTTTCATCTCCCTAACGTATTTGCATCAAGTTTGGGGATTTGATTAATGTTTTCGATAAACTCGCGCTTTCACAGAGCAGTGAAACATAACTGGTCCACCAATAAGGCAGATTTATCGTTTCTAGAAATACTACTGTAATAATTATTATGAATAGATTTCAGGAACACCGCAGTAGTAACGGTGTAACTTGAAACTTGAAACGATAAATCGACCTCATTGGTGGACCAATCAGATCACCATGGAGTGGACGATAGCTTCATCAGTGTTACACTTTATCAGTCTAAACCCATCCTTAAATACAGCAAAACCCCCAAGGTTGAAAATAGAATCCTCATAGTCACAGCGGCTCCAAAAAGCCTTCCCAGGAGGGCTTCATTATTCGGCTTAAGTGCAAGCTTTTCGATACTTAAGGGGAGTACATGATTCTACCTAGCTTTCCATGAGAAAAGCGATTCAGACCTGATGCTATTTTGCTTTATTAGCAATGATGAAATAATCAGACACGTGAGTAAAAGTAGCTGACAATAAACTAACACTTCACAAAAACCCGTGTACGGAAAAAAACCGTGTACGGAAAACTAAACAATGATTATGCAAAACTCTACCTTCAGCGTTGATTCTCTGGTTTCCAAGTGTGCCTGTAATTCCTGCAGGAGTCGTTCCTGCTCATCGATTGTCTAAAAATAAACGATAAGGATGATGCTCTCAAATGTCAGTATTATATAAACTACGCTTGTATTTCCATTTCCGTTTCCGGGCAATACTTAAGTACAAAATTAACATTTGTTGTGCACTATTTCACGGCGCGTATCAACAAGGCAGAAAGACCTTCTCAAATCGAAATATCACTTACTTATTCCTAACTGTCAAACAGCTGCATTGTTTATGTGAGAAAAAGTTAACTGCATGAAAGTACGAGTGTAAAACATGTGATGCCGTTATCTGTCGTCTAACTGTTTGTGTGGCGCATTAATCTAAGTGCGCACTTTTTTTACCTTCTGTGTCTCAAGGCTGAGCTGAATAAATTTCACAGTAATATAAGTGAAAACATTGTAACAGCATCACAAGATGTACAGAATGTCATCAAATCGAAATGTACAGAATGCCCTCCGTCATCAAATCGAAATGTACAGAATTCCCTCCGTCATCAAATCGAAATGTAAAGAATGCCCTGCGTCATCAAATCGAAATGTACCATGCCGCGGGACCCTAACTTCAGGTCCCAAAAATTAAACTTTATCCCCTAAAGTCTGAATCTTGGTCATCGCAAAATCTTGAACTGTCGCAACTTTCCGCGTTTCCCGCCGCTTAAAAGAGCGGTCGCGTTAACAGCAAATCGAATTCAATAGCCAATGTCACCTGAGCTTGCTGAGCTAGTTGTCTCTTCAGTTCTATTTCTGATCCCCTAATGACTTGATTTTCCTGCACAACAGAGAACGTAAAGTGGGACCACCATTATTTTACGGCGCTGTTTTAAGCCCACTGCCTGTTAAGCAGGGCTTTCCTGGAGTATACGTTTGAATCACATACCATGCACACCAGTCCTCTCTCCATTCCATTTTCTTTAATTATATAATTAGGAAACCGCGCCAAAAGTCAATATATCTTTGAAAATATTTTTATTGGGAAACCTTAAAAACAATCAAATAAATTTCAATGAATTTATATCTTCCAATTAAGTGGCGGGGGGGGGGGGGGGGCGGGGGACCGGAAGGTATTCTCACCGTCTCCAGACTCATCTTCTCCATGCTGTACGTGCTTTCCGTCGTCTGCAGCACTAAAACGTGCAGAAAAAACAACTGTCAAGTACTCTCAAGCATCAAAGCGATTAAGACTCCTTCATCGTTTGGAGAGGCTTAAAAGAAAATGAGGAGTTTTTTGCTATCACATTTACGAAATACTTACATACGTGCAATTTCTATTTTTTATAAGGAGGGAGGCTGGGGGTGTGGTGGCATTTTTTTTTTTTTTTTTTACTTTTTTGTGTGTCCTCCTGAAGACTTTGCAGTTGTCTGATGACGTCAGCTTGCTGTGTCGCGTGCTCCGCCGTCTGTCTGTGTGTCGCCCAAATGTCCGCCATTTCAGCTCTAGGAATGTATCACAAAAGTCTGCCTGGATATTGTCAAAGTGATCACTGCATTTTACAACAAATAACGGTCATAGAACACCTGACGAAAATTAGTTGCACTTTCAGGATAAATAGGTCACACATCAGACATAACAATGATCCTATACTTAACGGTTATAACACAAACACCAATGGCCCTGTACCTAACAGCTTCCAGTTCTCTGCCCTTCGCCTTCAGCTGCCTCTGTAGTGAAGTGACTTGGTTTTCATATTTTCGTAGTTGTTTCTTCGCGTCGTCTTTCTGTTAAGAAGAAACACAGATGGGAACTGATTGCAGATTTCGGAAAGATGTTTGTCTTATGACGCCAGACATTGTGTTACGGTCGTATGAGATCAGGCACTGTGTTTACGGTCCTACGAGACCAGGCATTGTGCTACGGTCCCATGAGACCAAGCATAACAGGTCCAGACAGGAAGCTGGTGGCACAGACAAGTCCCCAACTAAGTCCTAAATAGTGCCGATGGCGCCAATACGATGCCGATGGCGCCATTACGATGCCGAGGACGCCATTATAACGCCGAGGACGCCATTATGACGCCGAGGACGCCCAGTCGCGTAATTCAGAGACGTCATAAAAAATAAAGTCACGAAACTGAAATTTTGCAGCAAACTCATGTTTATTTGACTACAATGCACTCGGAACACCCGCAGAAACACCCCCAGAAACACCCCCAGAAACACCCCCAGAAAAAGCCAATCAACAGTTTATGGTCAAAGGCAAAGGCTCAATAATCGTTCTTGTTTCCACCGTTTTTGTTTTTAAGTTTACTAATAAACTGACAGACAAAACTGACAATCAATAAATAACATTACACACATGCAATAAACTAAAGCCATACAAAGACACTGTCTGCGTAGAAAGAGTGCAATAACACTATTACTGCCTTTTGATGTGGGCACTCCAGTTGCACGACCTGAGACTGCGGAAGGATGTTTATTGACCTACTCTTTAACACGTACCTCTTGCGACAGCTTTTCATAGTTCGCGCCTATGTCTGTGTTTTCTTCTTCAATCGCCTAGTAATTGTTATAAAATAATATTAATCACAAAAATTGAAGAAAAGCAAGCAAAGGCACTAAGTCAAGACTACAACATAGTCACAGAGTCAGTGAGGAAGAAAAGATGGAAAATCGTAGGACTAAATCAGGATCACAGATAAAATTGTAGGACTAAATCCGAATCACAGATAAAATTGTAGGACTAAATACGGATCACAAATAAAATTGTAGGACTAAATCCCGATCACAGATATGATTGTAGCAGTAAATCCCGATCACAGATAAAATCGTAGGACTAAATCCGGATCACATATAAAATTGTAAGACTAAATCCGGATCACAGATGCAATTGTAAGACTGAATCCGGATCACAGATAAAATTGTTGGACTAAATCCGGATCACATATAAAATTGTCGGACTAAATCCGGATTACAGATCGAGTGGTGGCACCCGACGGAGAGTTTTGCGGTTGCCGAAGCCCTCTCTTTTGTGCCGTCTTGTAAATGACAATAGCATAAGAGAAGTTGGTCATGACCTCTCCACCCACCCCCCCCTCCCCGTCTCGCACCCGCCTACCCTCATCAAAAAAACTAAGGAAGGTATGTCGTGATAAAATCACAACAATTCCAATTAATTCAAGCATAAATTATCAGTAAATTTAAATAATTCAAATATTCACACAAAGAAATTAGTTCTGGTGAAACGACGTCAAAGATTAACACTGCAAGAAAAAAAATATAGAATAAAAATAAAAATAATGATAATAATAACATAAGTAAATATATAAATTTAACGAAATTGAGATGAACACGTATTTAAAGACGTTACGGATAAGAACGTCCAGAGACGCCGCGCCCAGCCCTCACCCATCCGTTGCCTAACGAGCCCACAAATGATAAGCCTTGTCCAGCACTGCAGCGAAACCGGTTCGGGGCCCTGATCTGACCCTTCATTGTCATACGAAGCAGACGCTAAGACCAGACCTGTCGTGTTTATTCTCTGCCATTAGCGTTTACATATGAAGTGTTCGTACTTACACAAGATGCCTCGCATGAATGCAAGTTTTTAAGTTAATCTGACGGCAGTAGCTTTTTAAATACGGTTCAAAACCTCAAAGAGCCCTGCGGAAAGGCAGCACTATTCAACAAAAACAACCTAGCAAGCTACTCGCGCCTATGCAAGCGAAAATTGGGGATGGGAACAGGAGAGGGGAGAGGGTTTTAATTGGGTAAACCTGATGAAGAAAGAAATGTACAAAAAAAATCAATATGAAGCTTGACGTTGCACACGTTATTTTATGAGTGGCAAACAAAGCAACAGATCTGAGACAGACACTTTATTGGACAAACGATTGGCCCTCCAGTTACCTTGATGCGTTCTCGGTGCGAATCCCGGATAGCTTTCAAGTCGTCGTTGTCTTTTTCTAATTTTTCAATCTCCGACGATTTTCTCGACAATTCTTGCTTCAGTTCTACAAACACACACACAAGAACATGCACCTGGTCACCACACACTGAACCTGGTCACCACACACTGAACCTGGTCACCACACACCGAACCCGGTCACCACATACTGAACGTCGCAACCACACACCGAACCTGGTCACAATATACTGAACCTGGTCACCATACACTGAACCTGGTCACCATACACTGAACCTGGTCACCATACACTGAACCAACTGCATGTACTTTTTGTTTGTTCAACACTGAATGCGGCGACCTTCAAATTCTAAATTGCACAAGAAGGCAGAGAATAATCCTGAAAATCAACCTCTTTTGTCTGCATATTTCCTATAATCATAATCAACATTCCGGAGACAGCCATTACCGAGCTGCTTACCTAGATTTTCTTTGTCCAGCTCTCTGACTGCCTCTCGGCTCGCCTGATCCCGTAGATTGGAATCCAGCTCCTCCAACCTCACTTTCATTCCAACATTGTCTCTTTCTAACGCATTGCTTCTTTCTTCAAGCTCATTTTTTCTGCAGTCAAGACGGACATTAAACGATAAACAATAATGATCATGAGCTCTTCCTCGTGTGACATCTACATAAATGTTAGAGCAAAGAAAGGGTGACGGCAAGCTCTGCTACATCGTCGGCCCCATAATCCCCAAGGTCCCGGGTTCGAATCTTTATCAAATGACATCTATAAAATAAATGATCCCTAACCACGAGCTCGTCCGCTCATGGCATTCATATCACTGTCATGGCGAACAATATATGAGCTCATCTGACACCTTAAGGCAAGTACCCGAGACCTTAAAACTAAACGTGAACAGCAAATATAATGGACTATTTCCTTTGTAATCATTTTTCTTACATCTTCCCAGATACAGTCTCAGAGGGAAATAAAATAATAAAATCTAGTCTCTAATCTATTGTCATGATGTTTTCACGCCGTGCCTGATAACAAGTTCGCTGAGTTCCTTTGACTGATTAGACACCAGCTTCTGAAGCTCGTCTATTTTGTCGTCTTTCACGTTTAAAATCTCCAGCACTTTCCTGTCTTTCATCTCCGCCTTTTCTTTCTCTCTGTTACAACAAAAATAGCACAAACAAAATAAAATTGCCAGTATCCATAAAGTCAGTAGTAACGTAAAATTAAGCTGCTTTATTTAGTTGAAACTTTAAGGTCCACAATAAGATCAGTGAATATATGTAAAATATGAATATGTGTAAAATAATACACAGCACATTAGAACAGACATATCTAACCCAAACATCACCGTTTTAACTGAAAAAAACTTCTGTGATAGAAGAGAACTCAACACATTATACTGAACCAATATCACATTCTTCCTTCTTCACATTTGATACGCGTGCGTTACCTTTGCGCAACCATGCCTATGGCTTGAGTTATATCTGGGTTCGCCACTTGCAATCGTTTCCATAGTGACCATACAAAATCTTTGTCAGCCTGCAACAATCAGGTATGAGACTCCTTCAACGCGACAAATTCCCGAGGCAAAGCGGACTTTCCAACGCATTGCTAACCTTTTTTATTGCTTAATTACAAATAACGCTAATACTTAAGCTTGCATTGAAGACGATCTGCCCTGCCGACGACTCGGTTGATTCTTTGACATATAATCATAACTACAATGAAATTTTACCTGACACTGAGCTAATTCATCACAAAGCGACTGGTTTTCGGCTTTAAGCCTACTTAGTTCGGTATCTGAAACCGTAAAATTATCATACATAATATATATGTTACAGGCAAACTGTCAAATCAGGCAGATTATAATCTGCCTGAAAGTTTCAGGCAGATTGTAAAATTCCTGGTTCGACCAGGCACATTGTAATCTGCCTAAAATTTTTAGGCAGATTGTAATCTGCCTGATTTTGGAGCCTGAAAATTTGACAATTTGCCTGATATGAAAGAAACGTTTGTAATCATGATCCATCCATGCGATTTGGTTGTTGTCTATTCAAATATGTGATCGTAAGAATAAAGGGCGATTGATGTGGTCAATTGCAATTAAATGGGAGTGAACAATGGTCCGCTCGCTCGTTTCATGCGATTTGATTGCAATGTATTTTCTATTGATACTTTTATCGCATGTCTTCATTGACAACTGCATCAATGTATTGAAAAACAATTGTATCGATCTATGGGGTTTTTGAGGTTGCAATTGAACACAAATTTCTTTTTCTATTTATTGTACTAACTAAAAAAATAAATATGTAACACTGTAAATGAATTTATCAGGTATCAATATTTATACTGTGCACAAAAAAATCCCATCAAATACCGGAGGAGTAAGAATTAGGAAGCTTCATTGGCATGTTGATCTCAAAATATATTACATCATAGAGGTGAGGGAGGGGGGTTGGATTGTGATTTATATCATTGCATTTATTTTATCAAGAAATTGCAATTTCCAATTGCATTCAATCACATCAATACTATTGTAAAAGTGTGATCAATCAAGACATAAAACAAAGCAATAAGCAAAAAAGAAATTGCAATTAGAAATTGCATTTAAACGTATCAATAGCATTATGCATAGCATTATGCAAGTGTAATAACTCAAGGCATTAAAGAAAGCAAGTGGAAAACAAATCACATGAAACGAACGAGCAAACGGACCACTCAAATGTATTTAATTGTAATTAGACACATCAATCGATTTTTATCCCTACGATCACTTTATTTGAATAAATGAAAACCAAATCCCATAAAACGCGTGAGTAGATACTAAAAAACTGGTGTTATGCATGATCATAACCGAATATTTTCCTCTGTGTAATTGCAATTGATCACATCAATCGCCTTTTATTCTTGCGATCACACATTTGAATAGGTAACAGCCAAATCACATGAAACAGCCAGTTATGAATGGGGTGGACCATGATTACAAACGTTCCTTTCATTTCAGGCAAATTGTCAAATTTTCAGGCTCCAAAATCAGGCAGATTACAATCTGCCTAAAAATTTTAGGCAGATTACAATGTGCCTGGTCGAACCAGGAATTTTACAATCTGCCTGAAACTTTCAGGCAGATTATAATCTGCCTGATTTGACAGTTTGCCTGTAACATATACAAAAAAAAAAAACCATAATTTAAAAGAGTGTTTTATTGACGAAACCGCAATGTTGAAAAATTGCAGTTTCGTCAGCGGTATTGGCCCTCATTACTTGAGTTCTCTCGTTGTCACTAATTTCATAGTACTGTGTTTTAAACAGGCACCGAATAAATTCACGCCATAGTAGTAAACATCTTACCCTTGCTCCCAGAAAAGGAAGAAGCCATAAAAGATGTAGTCATGATAACAAAAAATGAGTTCCCGTCCTAATATTTCATGCTGCAGCCGTGCGTCATCCACTCATTTTCCTACATGGGATGTCAAATATTTTAAATTAATTTTAACATTTATCTTGATTCGAAATACCCAACATGAAACATTTTTATTATTTTAAACCAAATTTTACTGAAACGGAATTTATTTTCTCGCAATGCACTGTAAAAAATGCGAATTACATTTCAGAATGTACATGACTCTTTTACTTACTGAATGCCAACACAAATCTATTCCCCATTTTGGTGATGTGTGTTATAAGTAGGAGACAGTATCTGAGTGTAATTCACGGGTTTTTCGTGATTTCATGTAACTATACATTGAATTGCTAAGAGCAAATATAAATATGCAGCACTGGCAAAGCAGGTCTAGCCAACAGTGCTAATACAAAAAAAAAAAAAAAAAAAAACAACAAAGAAAAGAAAACAATAACACCAAAAGTATACATTGCGCTTCTAGGATAAACATTATAAAAGTTTGAGAAATATTATGGTGGTCTACACGTGAACCAATCTTCAACAGCGATGCAAGCAATGTTGCAGAAATCAAGATGGCGACGTCAAAAATAATAATAAAAAATTCTACCTATTTGTCATGTTTTTCTTGAACAACATATGATAATTTCAAGTTGATGTCGCAATATCATGAGATAAACTTCCTCGCGTATATAGTGCTAAGGACACACGGTAGAAACCAAGTCAAGTAGGTTTCAGTCTTTCTACGTCAAATTTCCTATTTATATCCTTATCGATTTGTAACAGGTCCTGTAACAGGTCTTGTTTACCACGTGGCTTCGCAATTGAAACACATACAAGTAAAAATATAGACTGGATTTTTCTGAACTGCTTTCAGAGCACCATGGAATTTACGAACGTTGCTACTCCTTTTGATCACCCATTGATGAGACCACAAACTTCATCTACATACCAAATAAATAACCGAGTAGTATTGAATATTTGAATACATACAATACAAAGTTCTACATTTCGAAGGCGAAACTTATGAGGGAGAGGAGATAGAATTGGTTAGAGTAGATCGTACTTGGTGACAACAATATGTTCAATTCTAGCTAAACTTAACAAGCCGAAAGCAAATTTGCCAACCCTGTCGACTAAAATATTCCTTCTTTTGTGATATTTGACAAATAAAAATTGCGTGCAGCTATGGAAGATATTCTTTTCAATTTCATCAATTTGGATCTTATAGCCACTCGTCCCCCTGGTTTCAAGAAACACTACACTGTGGAGGCACTTGGGTCTACTCGTTCTCCCCCTCCTCTACAAGGCAAGGAACATTCAAATTGACCAGCACACCGTAACTGCTTAAATTACAAACTGGTCTGTTGGCGCATGAAAATTATTATGACCCACAATAAGAATGTATTAGTAAATCGCGTGGCTTAAAGTTTGTAAATAAATATGGAACAACCGGTGCAAACACTGTTGTCGCATTAAAGAACGCATTTTCAGTTTTGCCAATTACAATGTGCTGTTCAATTTTATGTTCTCTCCTTGTACAAGTACGAGACAAGGAACATTCAAATTGACCAGCACATCGTAATTGGCTAAATTAAAAACTGATCTGTTGGCTCATGAAAATTATCATGACCCATAATAAGAATATGTTAGTAAATCGCGTGGCTTGAAGTTTGTAAATAAATGTGGAACAACCGGCGCAAACGCTGTTGTCGCATTAAAAGAACACACTTCAGCTGTGCCAACTACGATGTGCTGTCCAATTTTATGCTTCTCCCCTTGTAGATTTTGCCGGTGGGATAATCTCGAAGGGGTTAAGATCTTTCTCGGTCAAAACCTCTTATCTTACATTCCAGTGACTTCCATTAAGTTACAGATCATCTGTTGAAGCACTTTTAAAAGCACAGTTCAAATTGCTTCTCTAAAAGACAAATATTAGCATATGCGGTGTTTTTTATATGTTTTTGATTCCACGACTCTTAAATTATCGCCCTGAGACATGTCTAAACTTGTTTTAACAACCACCTAGTTATCCATTTAAGGCATCACGACCCGGCAGAATTTTGTTTTTTATCCCTTTAAACTCATCTTCCGTAGATGGAATATTGTGTAAACGCGATAAAGGACGTTTGAAACTTCTAAAAATGTTTGTTTACAGTAGCGATCTTCTCCTGTGGCTATGCGCACGCTATTGCAATAACAATTTTAAGCAGAAAGACAAGGTCGACCATTTGCTTTTTGACAGCTTGCCGTCCTTAAATATGATTACAAAACATCCTAATCGCAAAGAATTTCATCCTAGCAAACACCAATATTACACTTACAATTATACTAAATTCTGATAGTGACGCATATGGCACAATAATAAAATAATAGTGAAACTTGGATTCAAATGGTAAACACTTCCTCCCCGAGAGTATTTTTTAAGTTTCACATGTTATGTACTCCCTTGAATATTTAATGTAAACCTTCATTTTACAAGTAACCTTTTAAATGATTTTACTTGTTGTTTTAAAACAGCTGACTTTTGTCGAGATATATCTGTTACGCATAAACATACAGGAGATAAATATTTTAAAAAGTTTTTTCCTCTCTTTTGAGTACTATTTTTGCAGAATCTCCTGTGGGTGTGCGGAGTAAAAAGGTGTTATACACAATAGACCAAACCTCCATAGACTTGTTCGTATAAAACAGCTGACCTCAGATGAAATTAATCTGTTATGTATAAACACAGACCGATGAATATGTCTATCTATCTAGCCGTACTATACATCCCTTAGTGATGAGTATTCTCGATTGGTGAAAAAGGTGCATCTGAGTGTCCAAGTCACTGGAATTTATATTATAGATATTTTTTTTACAAAGTGGTTCTTCTGCTTAATGTTTACTAGTTTGCGCTGAATCCCCAGCGGGTCTGCGAAGTAAAAAGTTGTTATACAGAACTGACCGAACCGCTGTAGAGGTCGGCTGTTGAACAACAATACCGTGGACTTCGCTGGTTGTTTATTATCTTCATTACGGCTTCTGCATAATCATTTCTGGCCTTGACCTTTAAGAAGCAAAACAAAACTCTGGTCAAGCGGTTACTTAACTTTTGTAGACGTTTGAAAGTAGATTGTTAGATTGTACACGGCAACATGTTAACATCTGCAGCAAGAAGTTTTCGTTTGACGACGAGGCTGGTAAGTTTAACTGAGACCCCAAATCGAATATGCAGAACACAGCTTGCAAACGAACAAACAGCCACCTTGGAAGAAATTCAGGAGAGGGATACATGTTTCATAACACAAATCGACATGTGCGAAGATGCTTCCAAAGAACTAAACATGACAAGGCTTTCGGATAGAAGAACAGAACTAGGTTTCTAGTTTATAATTTCATGTTTCTTGCACTGATTAAACGATTATGTTTTAGTGTAGCTTTGAGTTCACTCTTCCTTAAGGGGTTTGGACAACTCGGCACCTAGCTCCAAGAAGCGGTGCGCTAAAAAGTTTCCAGGCACCGCTTCAAAGCCTCGCTATATAACGATAAGCAAGTCAACTGCGCTCGCTTTGAGGCACCCCTGTGGCTACTTTGTGCGAGTTTCGACGACCCATAAGTTTTTATTGGCATTTGCTAAAGGCCCTCAAAGTACAACGGTAATCATATACAACTTCTGTGTTACGCTTTCTTTAAAAGAAAATAATACGGAATTAACCCCAAATCTCCCGCAATAATTGACATTTGTTTGTATACAGGGAGCATACTTTATTACGTGAAATAGTAACAATAATTTTTACAATTATCCATCAAAAAACTTTTAAATTTATATTTCAAAAAGAATATAAAAATAAAAGGTCAAATACTGTGGGTGTACAAACTAAATTTATACGTAATTCTGCATCTATCAACTATTTTAGTATATATTTTACAAATAAACTACAATCCCTTTATTTAAATTTTCTGACCTTTGACTTTGGTCACGTGACATTTAAAGACCAGACTGTAAACAAACATTTGACAGGTGGATGCGGAAGCTAACTTTTCTGCACTTTTATGAACAAATAAAAGATATACAGTTCACTAAAAACTGTGCCTGTTTTACAAAAAAGGCATATTCGGCATGAACTTTCCGTAGATATTTGAATAATACGGACTGGTATGCAGGATTCGTGCCTCAGAACATGTGAAGTTGACCCCTATTAGGGGAACAATGGAAGGCTTCGTAGCTCTGACAGAGATATATACGATGTTATACAAGTCAGAGCTACTCGGAGCTACTCGGCACCTTGCCATCTCGGCACCAAACAAACTCGGCACCATTTGGACAACTCGGCACCAATTTCTTTAAGTCGGCACCAAGAATTTAAAAGTTGGTTGAGTATTTTATTTTAATTCACTCTTGTTTTATTGTAGAAACGAAGTAATTAAACGTCGCACTACAACGAAATGCCAAATTTATTGAAAGCAGTGTGAATCTCACTAACATCAAATATCACAATATCCAAATAGGGGTCAGGACATCTCGCCATTAATCCAACTCGCCATATGACAACTTGGAAACCAACTCGCCCTACTTTTATACCAACTCGCCATACTTTTTTTTGCTTACATTGTACACACCATTTTCGTGAGAATGTCCTCTCTTGCTTAACTTCTCATTATGAAACTAAGGGTAATTTTATGCATGGTTAACTTCATATTTTTTTGTTTTTGTTTTTTTTCTCTGTTTTTTTTTTTTTTTGCTTCAATTTTACACACCAGTTTTGCCAATTTTAAGTTTAGTGACATTGGATCGCAATTCCTTTAAATTAAAATACATAAAAGTAATTAAGTAAAACCGGGAGAGAAGCAATTAGTTGGAAATACGGTGGATTATAAGTGGAAGATATTGTAATTGTTCTTGAAATGAAATTGCAATCCCACTACGAGCGGGAGAGAGTGCAATTATTTTTTAAATGAAATTGCAATGGATTGTTAGTGGGAGATATTGCAATTATTTTCGAAAAGAAATTGCAATTTAGTGTTAATGGGAGAGATTTCAATTATTTTTTAAGTTAAATTGCAATGGAGTATTAGTGGGAGAGATTGCAATTATTCATAGTTAGCCAATGAGACTAGGAAAATGAAGAGAGAGCTCTGTCACTGGGTAACCCGACAGACCAATCACACTACGACACAGTGCAATTTTCCTGTGTAAAAGGAGTAAATTTTTGGTCTTGAAATCAGTTCAACAAATCTGGAAAAATAAATTTGTTTTTCCTTCTATTTCTTACTTTTTCAACACCCCTTTTCGGTAGTAAACAATTTCCTTATACACGCACTCTTTGTTTAGTTCTTGTATTTTACACACCATTTTTCGGTTGTAGCCAATATGTATAGAAGGCCAAAAGGGCATTTGAAAAGTATGGCGAGCTGGCAAGACCTATGGCGAGTTGGTAAGCATTTGGAAAATTATGGAGACTTGGTTTATGGCGAGTTGGTAAGTTGTCCTCAACGTGCTTTATGTACCCGGTGTTTAGGATGGAAAACCAAGTATAAAATGGACTGTGAAATGTGGTGTGTTTATGGAGACTTTGTTTATGGCGAGTTGGTAAGTTGTCCTCAACGTGCTTTATGTACCCGGTGTTTAGGATGGAAAACCAAGTATAAAATGGACTGTGAAATGTGGTGTGTTTATGGAGACTTGGTTTATGGCGAGTTGGTAAGTTGTCCTCAACGTGCTTTATGTACCCGGTGTTTAGGATGGAAAACCAAGTATAAAATGGACTGTGAAATGAGGTGTGTAAAACGACCCGTTCTCATTACAAATTAAAGTTAGCTAAACTGTGAATGCCATGAGACAGCCAATACATGGCGAGTAATTTTTGTATGTCTATCATAAATCGTTCAAATTGTGAAGATTCTTGAGATAATGAACTTTGGGTAATACATATATTTGGATATTGTGATATTTGATGTTTGTGAGATTCACACTGCTGTCAATAAATTTGGCATTTCGTTGTAGTGCGACGTTTAATTACTTCGTTTCTACAATAAAACAAGAGTAAATTAAAATAAAATAGTCAACCGAACTTTTAAATTCTTGGTGCCGACTTAAAAAAATTGGTGCCGAACTGTCCAAAAAAAATGGTGCCGAGTTGTCCAAATGGTGCCGAGTTTGTTGGTGCCGAGATGGTAAGGTGCCGAGTTGTCCAAAGACCTTCCTTAAATAAATATCTCTCTGGCAGAGCCGTATCCGATCCACCCCCTCCTTAGTAGCGAGTCGCTTCTCAGAGGTAGCTTAAGTGTTTGTTTATTGACATTAGCAATAAACACAGTGACTGCCTATATAGTCAGTCCAGTCAACACTTCACAATACTTGAATAAGCCAAATCACACCTTGGACGCCCCGAATAAAAGGCGAAACATCTGCGTTTCGAATGCAAACTAACTGGGTGAAAATGAAAGAATTGATAGAGAGACTTCGCCTGAGTATCAAATTTCTCTTGCAGCAAAGACCAATCGTGTCTTTAACAACCTGTATTCTATTAAGAAAAATTTATTAAAAATTGTTAAGAAACAGTTCTCAGTTTCAGTTTCTTTTATGTTTCGAGTATGAACTGTTTTTGCTATATTTCGCCTATCATTGCTTTCCTGTTTTTACCCAGCTTCCGTGCATTCGAAATTCAAAATTCATGTGCGTTTGATTCGAAACACCCAAATTAGGCTTATAGGTGTAAGTACGAAAGTCACTCAGCATCATGCACAGAATATTTTGGTATACTTCGCATCCGGATCTGAGATTTGTTTGTTTTTTTTTTTAATTCGTAATTTTGTTCGTGCTTGCTGTACATACTACCACCGAGATAGCTCTTCCGTACTTTATATATATCCGCCAGAGCTATGAATCCTTCTTTCTGGGGAATATCTGCCATCGACCGCGTGTCGGTCGGTCGGTCTGTTTATGACTAGCCAGTCAATGAATTATTACGTGTGCGCATCGATTCCTGCTGTCTTGTTATTCAAGGACACATGACTTGGCTTGCGTGGAAGGCAAATTTCAATCCCGCGAGCTTCGGTTGAACTTTGGGATCTGTCTCGTCCGAAGCCAGCATACCGCTGCACCACAGTATCCCAGCCCCCCCCCCACTAACCCCCTGTACACATGTTCTGTTCTTGTGATACGTTTTGGTTGCAGTTCTCAGCATCGCACAGATGTCAGAGCACATTGGTGATTGCAGAACATGATGGGGAAAATTTAAACCCTGCCACCTTAAACGCTATAACAGCAGCTAAAAAACTTGGAGGCGTGTCCTGTTTGCTGGCCGGTACATCGTGTGCTGGGGTAAGATAATAAAATGAATAAAAGTTGTCCGATTCTACTCATTTATCACGATTAATTTCTTATACGATTCGAAATTTATTTTTGCTGAAAAATATTTCGATGAATATCAGCGGGATGCTCTTGTATTGTTGCTATAAAAGTGTTCAGGGACAGTAGGGACACTATAGTTGTGAGTTAGGTGAGTAGCCGAAAGAGTCGTGGTTTCAATTATTTCCTTTAAATCATGAAGTACTTGCATAAAGCCATAAACATGACATCGCAATTGATTCAACCATAACGGTAAAGTAAATCTATAAATTTGGAGGTTTGTTTACGTCTATTTTTAGGCAGCAGAGCAGCTGAGTAAAATCAGTGGAGTGAGTAAGATTCTTGTTGCTCAAAACGATGCTTTCAAAGGATTGCTCCCAGGTACGTTCCTCTTCCTTCATTCAGATACTGTCTCTTGATTCAGAATTATCAAAAAATGATGTGTGTAGATTCCACAACAACTGTTCTATAAGCTATTGCAAGTTCTTAAAAAAAAATAAAAAATGAAAAAATAAAAAGTGACGAGATGTGGGACTGACGGTTGGAGATATTTATGCTTTTAGTGCGGAGGGAATATGATGCGACTTGTACTCTCTTCACATCCCCCCCCCCAAAAAAAAAAAAATCTTCGTAGTTGTTATTATAAATTTAATCGCGGTGTGTTTTGATTTGCAGAGGCTGTCACACCGCTAGTCTTGGAAACACAGAAACAGTTCAATTTTTCCCATATTCTTTCTGCTGCAACAGCATTCGGAAAAGTAAGTGCTACTGTTAGGAAGTAATGAAAAGGTGGAGGCAATGTAGCAACGTCACGGTGTTCTGAACAATCTCTTCTCCAGATACGTTACTTGTGCTTTCAGCGTGTGCTACCCCGCATTGCTGCTAAGTTAGACGTAGCCCCAGTGCCCGACATTATTGACATAAAAGACACCGATATGGTGTTTGTGCTTTCAGAGTGTGTTACCCCGCATTGCTGCTAAGTTAGACGTAGCCCCAGTGCCCGACATTATTGACATAAAAGACACCGATATGGTGTTTGTGCTTTCAGAGTGTGTTACCCCGCATTGCTGCTAAGTTAGACGTAGCCCCAGTGCCCGACATTATTGACATAAAAGACACCGATATGGTGTTTGTGCTTTCAGAGTGTGTTACCCCGCATTGCTGCTAAGTTAGACGTAGCCCCAGTGTCCGACATTATTGACATAAAAGACACCGATATGGTGTTTGTGCTTTCAGAGTGTGTTACCCCGCATTGCTGCTAAGTTAGACGTAGCCCCAGTGTCCGACATTATTGACATAAAAGACACCGATATGGTGTTTGTGCTTTCAGAGTGTGTTACCCCGCATTGCTGCTAAGTTAGATGTAGCCCCAGTGTCCGACATTATTGACATAAAGGACGCCGATACGTTTGTGAGGACGATCTACGCAGGTAATTCCTTGGCGGCCGCACGGTCGTGTGACCTGAAGCTGACGTGGGCGAAAAGTCTAAATGTGTTTTGTTGATCTGTATTCTACAGATGGGTTTGAATAGATTTAAACTGAAAAACCAGTGGAAATTAAAACGCATGTCAACACATACGGCCCATTGAGATAATAAATTAAGAAGTGACAGACTGAAAATTCGTGAATTTTACGTGAAACACTACATTCTCTTGAACCTCAGTACTTCTGATTCATCCGTATCACACAGACAGTTTCAGTCGTTAGCCATTTTAGGTCACCGATTGCGAACCCTACTAGAATTTAAACGAACATGTTCTGTAATGCAAGCATGTTTTCTTGTAAATGCCACTCGTAAACATAGTCAATCTAAAAATAATGTTCTCGCCGAGTGGCTGCTGAGCCAAGTGTGCAAGCCAATACAAAACATGAGCCTAACCACTCTTGTAGGCAACGCCATACAGACGTTAAAATCGAGCGACCCTGTAAAAGTTATCACAGTGCGGCCTACAGCATTCCCGGCGGCGGAGGAGGGAGGTTCAGCCGCCCAGGAAAGCGGTAGGGCTGTGTATTTGTTTGCTTTGTAGTTTATAGATTTTGACAGGAACAAACAAATAATATAGGTCAGTTTGTGTGGAATTGTTGAGATGAACAGTCGACGATGAACGGTCGACGCTGCATTAAACGGGATAGAAACACAACATATTTTCTGTGTTTCAGTGAAGAATTGCAAATTTGCGAAAGTGAATTGCGTATGTCTGCACTTACAAGACCACCATTTCTCTATCTTCTCAGTTCATGCTCCAGTAAACGTGCTATTTTTCGGATAATAAAAATCATGTTTATTTCCGTGTGCTATTTTGGCTTTTTAGTGTCCGCGACTGTATCGAATGATTTGTCTCAATGGGTTGGACAAGAGCTCAGCAAAAGCGATAGGCCCGAATTAGCCAGCGCCAAGACCGTGGTTTCCGGGGGTGAGGCCACATGCTTACGTTATCGAGTGATTTATAGATTTATTTCTGTCAGTGTAAAATATGACGAGTGTAGAACATTAACATCTTTTAACGAGAGTTACACTTACAAATAACTCACCGAAATTGAAACTGTTCTCTTATTCGCTTAAGAATTTTTACTCCATATAATACGGTGTTCTTTAGTACAGGGGGCTAGGGTTTGGGTCGGGGGGGGGGGGGGATGTATGGATCTGAGATGTGGGTATCGTCGACTAATTTCCAGGACGGGGGTTGAAGTCGGGCGAGAACTTCCAGCTGCTGTACGATCTGGCTGACCGACTGAACGCGGCCGTGGGGGCATCCAGGGCAGCCGTAGACGCCGGTTATGTGCCCAACGATATGCAAGTGGGCCAGACTGGCAAAATTGTCGCACCCGTAAGCATTTCTATACCCCCTGCTGATATCCGAAATATTCTTTGTTTAAAATCTGAGGAAAAAAAACACGAAAAAGCTTGATTGGGGACTGCTTGAAAGACGCACGAAAGTATGGTCGGGCAAAATGAGGATGCGCTTCCTAAAAAAAAACAAAAAAAAAAACAAACAAACAAAAAAACGGCGTGAATTTAAATTTTTAGTCTCATTGGTACTTGTTTTTTTAACCCTGATTTCGATATTGAGAAGATAATGACTTATTTTGAGTCAACATGGAGTATAATTGACCAGTAAGAAGCCGATATATGCTTTATTACGTGACTTAGAGTTTTGATCACTAGTGCGACATTCATCGACTCAGTTCTAGTCAACATTAAAAAATGACAGGCATGAGAATCAGCCTACTAAATTGCAGCATTTACCCATGTCAAAACCTTGAATGCTGGCAATGCCCGGGCTGCTATTTTTTCCGAGGAACTGTACATTGCCGTGTAAATGATTGACTTGTGAATCGGCCAATCAGATTGCAGCATGTACCCATGTAAACACATGCAATGCTGGCAATGCCTGGGGTGTTATTTTTTTCAGGAACTGTACATTGCCGTGGGTATTTCGGGAGCCATTCAGCATTTAGCCGGAATGAAAGACAGCAAAGTGATAGTCGCCATTAACAAGGATCCAGAGGCACCCATTTTCCAAGTCGCCGATTATGGTCTGGTCGCAGATTTATTCAAGGTACAGTAACTTCATAGACAAGTTGTACCAAGGCGCTTGTTTCAGATCCAAGCTTGAAATGCTAAATTTGTATACAGAAGCCCCCCCCCCCCCCCCCGCAGACTTAAGATAAAAAAATCAATAGCGCAAACCAGAGAATTAACGAAAATTAACGAAAACATCGATCGCACGTGGCTTTTAGGAAAAGTGCGCAGGAAAAATCACCCATTACTTGTTTCTAAATTAAATATAAAGGCAAATGCAGTTTTCCGTGGAATTCAGGGTATTTATGGAGACGGCGTGACATTTAGGTGGTACGGAAATAATCTGGTTTGTGTCAGTGAAACTTGGGTTTGCTTGTGTTTTAGGTTGTTCCAGAAATGACAGAAACACTCGACAAGATGAAGGCATAACAGAGACGCGTGTGTAGAATGGATTCTCTGCCGCTACAGGCTGTGGCACCAGCAAGTGACAACAATAGCACGCCTGGCAAGATGTCTTTGCAAAGAACTATTTCATTGGACTTGCTGGTACTGCCGAAAACTGGATTATTATCAAGGGTGATATATACTATTAGACTGAGGGACTTTGTTGAAATTAAACATTTTTAGGGAAGTATTTTCATATGTGAAGTTTTGTTGATTAAAGACAGGTTCGTTTACGTATATTTTTGTTTAAATTTCAATAAATCTTCAGTTTGAGTAACCAGATTGTGGTGTGTAAAATGGCCCGAGAGCGCGACATTTAACTGAGAAATTCAACACACCATCAGTTAGATAATGGGCATAATACAGACTTAATGTGTACGGCTTTGAGTAAAGAAACTCCAGGTAGAAATGAGAAACTAGGAAAATGTGTATTTTTTTCCCGCGTGTGTGACGTGCATATTGACATGCCTAACAGCATTTGATCATTTCAATGCAAAAACCGAATCTGGGTCGGATAAAAAAAAAAACGATTAAAATAAAATTGAATATTTGATTTTAGTTTTTATTGCGATGAGATTGAAATAGTTAATTACTCTTAAGACTGTGACATTTAATGGTTTCTACAATACTCTGTGTAATAATGATTGCAAAAAAATGAATGTCCTTCTTCCCACCCGCCCCCCAAAAAAAACTATTCTCTCAACCCGTTGCTTTGGCCGAAGTTACACAATACTCCTACTGCAAATTGCTCTAGTTCCAAATAAGTAAAATAAATTAATTTATACAAATAATACTGATAAAACAAAACAAAAGCCAAAAAAAAAAAAACCAAAAAAAACCAGTACATTACAAAGTACTACTTTCTCCCCGTTAAATTACGAAACCAAATTTTAATTCTGCTGGCAACAGATTGTATTTTAGCAGCGGGATATTGCTTGATCCTGTCAGCCAGAGGCGGTCTTTTCCACATGCCCACCCCCCTTTTGTCCGCTTGCTTCTCCCTGGCTATGAAGCGCTGTAGCATGTTGTTGTACAGTTTGTGATCTTTCAGCGCTGTGTCAAAGTGCACGCGAACGAGACCAGTTCTCACTAAATGTTCATTAATGCAGGTGTCCCGGAACCAACCCTGAAAAGGAGGAACCAATAAATGGTTGATCCTTCGAAACAACAGGCCGAGAAAAGAAATTCAAAACAAAACCGAATGAAAACAGATGACACAATTACACTACGAATGTAAACCCGTAATGGCTCGGAGCATTTATACCTAGCATTGGTGTAACAAGATTAATTGTTAACTGGTTCTAAAGGTACACTTTACATGTTTAGAATTGACTATGCTGTTTTCAAATTCCCGACAAATTCATTATAATTCTGCTTATTTTCTTATTTAATAACTGGTACTTAGTTTGGGTCCGACCACAAGGTTCGGGTTCTTTGCTGCCTACAGCACGTCACAGTCTCGAAAAATACATACCAATCTATGATATACAAAACAATCCAGGCACTGGTTTTCTTCGTTCCGCCTAAGGACTTGAAACCAGATTTGTTTATGTAGAAGATTTTGGTGTAGCCACTGGATGCTTTGCTCACTCTGCTTTATGCCCGCCAGACGAAGCGCTACATCAGCTAGAAATAGTAAAATGTAACTTTCCACATCATCTTGGCGATTAGCAGTATGTATTGTTGTCTGGTTCCCAGGAAATCCAGGAGAGCAGATAATACAAATCGCTTTACAAAAGTCCAAAAACTTCTGTGTGGCCAGTGAAAAATGTGATCGATCACAAAACTCGTAGAAAACACTCCAGTTTGTATTATCTGAACTGTTCGACTTCCAGGGATCAAATGGACACTACATATGCAATGCAACAGCTGATTTCGACATTTTGACTATTTATCAAGTTTGGAATGAAAGAAACGAAAACCCCCAAATCTTCACGTAGTGTTGACAAGAACATCGACTTGACCAATGAGATTCTTGTGCCAGTAGGGGGAAGATTTAAAAACGAAGCAGCATGGTCTCCCGGAAAATTCTGTGTTCATCAAAATTACAGAATCAAAATGCTTCGTATCAGCATTAAGATTAAAGTCGCTTCTATTTTGTTGCTTATGCAGAAATTTTCGTTATACGATTATATATTTCGTACTGGTAAGTTGAGAATGCAATAACTGCATAATAATTATACATAAGGAGAGTGTGCGGTTCCTTCAAGAAGCAAATCTTGACTTTAGCCAAAAGCAGATACACTGCATCACCTCAGCCCCCCCACCCCCTCCCCCCCCCCCCACCCTATCAACCTTGTAGACGTGCTGGAGGCGTCCCACCGCCACGCTGGCCGATTTCACACAAGGTACGTGAGCCGAACCTTTGGTGGGCTTGTTTGCGAGCGGATTCTTGAGCTTCATGATGGGCAGGTGCTCCACCCACAGCACTCCCTCAGCGTCACATCCGGTCACGTTTGCCCTCAGTCTTACTGCCTTCCTGATGAATTCATTAGGCACTGATTCCACACTCGTGATGTGCTTCGTCTACAATATGCAGTATACTAGAGCGGCCAGTGCGCTGCAACATCATTGCATTGAACAAATCCATGTATCTCGTTGAAATGAGCGTATGGCCAGTGCACACCAGCATACAAACATGTATGATCGACATATTTTACCTGAAACCTTACACAACCCACACCATAACCTAGGTGTCTTTCGCCACAATCTTTTTGTTTGGCAGAGTGCCTTCCAGCACAAAATACCATCACGAAATAAGGAATTATGTTTGAGGGGGGCAGATGGAAGACAAACATTTTCAAAATTTCATTTATAATAACAAAAAAAACCTGAATAGCATTACACCATTTACAATAGAAAATAATACCGGAGTTTTACATAGAAGCCCCGGGGCGTCTACTGGTTTTAAAATGGTCACAATAAAATATCGTTTCCGACTAAAAGCCCCATCTCCATTCGACCTCTTTTCTTGAGTACCTTTGCGTATTCCCTCTTACTACTCATACGGTTAATCCTTTTGCCTGAGCAAGGCAAACCCCCTTCTCCCGCCTCCATTAGTCTGCAGAAACAACCCCGTACCGGCGCCTCTACTCCGGAGTATTACTCGACCCGTAGCCAACTTTCAAAATAAGGTAATCGAAATATTATTATTTTTTTTCCTCAACCACCAACTTCCCCGTCACATTTTTTTAAATAGACTGGTATTTTTTGCTATTGGCGCCATTTTTGCTTTCAAACATTATGGCCAGAAAAAGAAAATCTTACGCAATAAAAGAAAAGTCACATACTTTAAAGTCGTGAAAATTGACAATTCTAATTTGCACAAAGCATCAAAGGAATTGGGAATGAACAGGACAAATTGGCAGAAAATCAGGTTGATTTTCAAAACATATATGCTCACGAACTTTCAATGTATTAACACCACGCCTTACATTGTGCGAGGCATAAAATTAGGACCTGGCAACTTGGACCCATGATTAGGAGACATCGTTTAGCGCTCTTACATAATCCGATTAGTCGGCTGTTCGATTCCTTAATAGTGAATAGCCGCGAGGAAGATCGAATTGTCTGTTAATAGTGCTACGTCACAAGGTGTCAAAAAGCAGCGTAAGATACGAACATTGTGAAACAAGTAAGTATTTGTGAAACACAGGCAGGCCCCAACCGCCCCCCCCCCCCCAAATTCATAGGGGTATAAAGCGATGACGGACAGACGGACGGACGCACAGACAAACGGACACCCCAAACCTATAGGCCCCAATCCGAAGGGTTGGGGCCTAAAAGGCAGTGTTCTTACAATGTGAATGCTTCTTCCAATCAACAATACTCCAACGGCTGCTACACCATACGAAACATTCTGCAAAGAAAAACACATTGTGTCATTTTATATTACTTCATTAAATTTTCTGAAAAAAATTGTTGAAAAATTCTGGAAAAGTTTATTTGCAAAATCGAAAATGCACATAAAGATTATAGCCTATTTTGAAAAAGGAAAAAAAAAACAATAAATTGAAAGGCATTTTGTTCGGCTCTCGATACCGTTGCTATTAATCATAGACCAAAACAGATGTGAAACCCTCATGCGATGTTTTTTACGACATCACTTTAGTGTAACTTACACATTACAAGCACCCCACAACACTGTTAATAGCATCGTCTTGCATTCGGGGATAACATTTGCACCGTCTTTTATCTGACCCAAAGCTTTACGTTACAGTTTTATGACTCTTGCCTGTAAGAAAACTGCCTGCCCGACTACACTCTTTATCCGCCTACCTCCAAAAAACTTCAGATACACAAAGCCCCTCCCCGCAATTTTTAACAACAAGAAAAGAAGCACAAAGCGGAAATTATTTAAAACAAATTTATGCTTAAATAATAGCTTTTAATCTTCAAGAAAACGCCACCAAGACTGTGTAATGCGCATAGACGCTGCATGGATCTTTCTGGATTTTTCTTAGAAGACACAGTGAGGAGAATCATGCATCGTTTTTCGACTTAACGAAACACCCAGCTTGACAACTGTATATTCATTGTTGTTGTGGACGACATAAGTGTTTCTACAGCCTAACCTCAAGAGAAAAGACTTTTCTCTGAACAAGATTGTTATTTGACAATTAGATTTTTTCGCTATAATTTATAACGGCGCCACTTACTTGATGCACCTTTTCTCAAAGACCAACACTGGCCTGCGCCGATATTGGCAAACTGACTTCTAATGCAAGTTTTATTATTGAACTCTGACTCTTCTTGTTACAGGAAGATTGCAAGAGCCTCAAAGCTATGGTTAAACAATCGTAATCTGGTATTTTTTTTTGTTTGTTTGTTTTGTTTTTAACATACGGCATTTACTAAATACACCTTCTTTGCATGCATGCACAGAAGATAAATTCTTGATATTGTCTCAATGAATTTTCTATTCTTTAACCCACTGAACTTGCAATCAAAACATAGCCGCAATAAGAAATTCCCGAAAGTGCGAACTTCTTTCCAATACGAGGGAGCGGAGATAGAAATGGTTACAGTAGATCGTAATTGGTGACAACAAAATGTTCAATTCTGAATAAACTTAATTAGCCAGATGCAAATTTGGCCACCTTTTATACTCAAATATTCCTTATTTTGCTATATTTGACAAATAAAAATTGTTTTCAGCCACGGAAGATGGTCTTTTCAATTTCACCAGTTTGGATCTACTGTAGACATTCGTCCCCTCCCCCTTTACGTGTGCTTGACCTTCCCAAAATTGCAAAACAGAATATGGGCAAAAATTTGCGATAACTGGAGTATTTTTCAATGTCCTATAATATTACAAAAACTTTTTTTTCCATTGCCGAGCCAAAATTTGAAGGCATTTTTACTAGTCCTAGATGACTTGCGGTCTTCCTATGACATCAAGAGTCATAGCTCCCATAAAAGGAAATGTCATTGATGTCAATTTTCATATCTCGGCGCACGACTGGGGCCAACGGCGTTATTTTAGAAAGGGTGCATCACATAAATGGCCCAATTATAAATTATGGCGCACAAGTTTTATGGTCAGATAACAATTTTTACTGAGAAAAATCTGTGTTTTCTTGATATCCGGATATCGAATCCCTCATTATCGCCCACAGCAACAGTGAATCTACAGTTGCAAAACCACGGTTTACTCTAGTTTGGGAATTTCGCTGAGGTCGAAAATAATGCCCCAGGGTACTTCTCGGTGGGCTTTTAAAGAAAAAGCCTGTCAGTTCGAGCCTCGGTGTCCTTGAACGTGCACCGAAAGATCCAGCAGGGTTGGCAAGTTTTGGACACGGTGGTAAAAACCCCTGGTAAAAACCAGGTTTTTACCGTCCTGTCCAAAACAATTTTGGACTGTCCGAAACGGTCCGAAACTGTGCTGTCAAATTTAAACTGTTCAAATATACAAAACGCGTTTCTCTGTTCATTCAAACATTTCCCTGTTTGTTTTTTAACTTAACGTTTCTGCTTATGAAAACACTTTTAGCCCACATTGCTGTGTGAGTCGCAAATGTCACATCAGCAAACAGTCCACCCCTGAAAACGCTATCAGTCCGCAATGCTGTGCTCTTACGCGATATAATCCCTTTGCCACCGTATACTGCTCTGGGGGTGGATGGAGATGACTCCACATCTGCTTAATATCTTGATGCTCCAGTGTCGTAACTATTGTATATAAGGTAAGTTTCTTTACTGTGAAATTATACGACTTATGCATAAACATTGTGTAAATATGTGTACATAATAAACAATTTAATTTTTTTTTATTTTTTATTTATCTTTTTATTTCAGACTCCTGGGTCCATAAACATTTAGTTGATGATTTAGTATACTCAGAATAACCATATGTTAAATGGCAACATATATGATATATAATTCTAAAAAGATAAAACATAGTAATTTAAGATATAGCTAAAGAAATATTAATGGCAAAATGATGCATAACATGCATCAAGATTATTTTTTGTTAATTAATCAATAGCAATAAGCACCTCGAATAAGTGTCTTTTGTCCATACGAGGCAAGGAACATTCAAATTGACCAGCACATCGTAATTGGCTAAGTTACAAACTGGTCTGTTGGCTGATGAACATTATTATGACACATACTAAGAATGTATTAGTGAATCGCGTGATTAAAGGTTTGTAAATAAATGTGAAACAACCGAAGCAAACGCATTTAAAGAACATATTTTCAGTTTTGCCAATTAGGATGTGCTGTTCAATTTTATGTTTCTCACCTTGTAGAAGTTTAGTTGTTTTAGTTTCGGACCGTTTTGGACAGGTAAAAACCCTTCTGGGCGGTTTTTACTACGTTTTGGACACTGTCCGGTCCGAAATACGTTTCGGAGGGTCCAAAACCCAACCCTGAGATCCAGAGCCTCGAAAATTGAGATCAATAGCCATTTCTATTGCAGGAACTATGATCCTTTCTGTCCTGTTCTGAGCATCTGTGGAAAGCAATCATTGAAAAGAACCTGTTATCAATAAGCCAATTCGCACTTTTGACTTTTGCCGAAAAGTTTTTGCGTTTCGGCTGAATTCAGGTGGGATAAGGATATAAAGAAATGATAGGAAAAAAACTGCAAAAATCAACAAAATTCCATTTTGCCAGAAATGTATTCACATGTTGGTTATTAAAGGGGGTGAATAATATGTAAAATAGTTTTTAAAAGATCATATGATGGCTTTATAAATTTGAAAGTGTGCATGTTGAAAGAAAATTAGAATTTTGATTTTTTTACCATATCATTTCTTTAAAATTTATCCCCCAACATTTTCAGTCGAAACAACACCTCCACCGGAAAAATCCCAAAGTGCGAATTGACTTAACTTATGATAAGGAATAAATTTGCTCGTAGATTTTGAAAGAAAGTGTGATAAAAAATTAGTTTCTTCCCCAGTATAATCCTGTTGCAAGAATGTTTATATGCTGATATGTTTATCCGCTCTTCTGCGCGAAGAAGAGTGGAGTAATTATGATATCCTTTTTTATCGCCCACTCTTGTGTTTTACACTACAAATAACAAATTACTTTCAAGGTTGCTTTTAAACTAAATATACCTTGATTAATCGAATATTCTCATCACAAAAATTTGAAAAATTAGTCACAGCATTCCTTGCAAAACTTTCCTTTTCGGAACTGTCAGTTTTCATGCCGGAAGTGGCTACTTTTACAACACCATCAGCAAAAAATTTATACCAACTACAATATGGATCAAGCAAAAAAATACGTTAAGTTATATAGTAGCACAGTACTATGCCTGACTAGACTTAACTCAGAAACCAATAAAACCCATTTTTTTGCAATTAAAAACGGTTATAATTATGCTCATTATTACAAAAATATCACTACCGCATCTGTTAAAGATATTTCGTCGCTCACATTTTCAGCAATCAGATTTTATATGCACTCTTCGACCGAGATTTTGTGGCAGGTTTCACTAAAGTGCAATCTATTTCATACATGGTCTTTATTCCAGATTGAACCATTTGGGAATCACCAGACATAGGAGAAAGTAAAATAGTTCTCGGTTTTCAAATGAAATATGTAAGTAGGTGATAAACTTGAGAACTGGACGCTGACACCCCCCCCCCCCCACCTACGCCGTGGGAATTTTTTGTTGTAATTTTGTATATTTTTTCAGTTTCAGGCAATTCTGAACATTTTTGTTGTTTTTTCTAATATTCCACCCTCCTCGTCGTGGGAATTTTTTTGTAAGTTTTGCATATTTTTCCGTTTCAGGCAATTCTGAACATTCAACATGTAAGTTCAATATGTTCAAAGTAGGGTAAAAAGGCCGGAATCAGCTCACTTTGTGACGTCATACTGTCTGGACCGGAAGTGTGGAATCAGCTCACTTTGTGACGTCATACTGTCTGGACCGGAAGTGTGGAATCAGCTCACTTTGTGACGTCATACTGTCTGGACCGGAAGTGTGGAATCAGCTCACTTTGTGACGTCATACTGTCTGGACCGGAAGTGACGTCATGTCTGGAAGTGCCGTGATCATGTCTGGACCGGAAGTGACGTCATAGTGTCTGTTTGTTTTTATCTGCTTCAGTTTTTGGATGGAGCGCGCGCGCGTGTTGGGATGACGAAGGGTAAACGTCAGAGCAGAGTGTGCGTAAACGTCATTTTGTTTTCGTAATTTGAGATAACGGACTTCCGTTGAAGTGATGAACTTATATTTGTAACATGTCGCCGTTTTAACTGTGTAAAAGTGAAAAAGAGGGGTAACTTTCGTTATAGTTGACTGATTTACATAAAAATTTCACCATTTGATTCAGTTATTTCCTGTGTTATTTCGCGGATGAATCCCATTTGGCGGATGAATACCATTTAGCGGATGAATACCATTTGGCGGATGAATACCATTTGGCGGATGAATACCATTTAGCGGATGAATACCATTTGGCGGATGAATACCATTTAGCGGATGAATACCATTTGGCGGATGAATACCATTTAGCGGATGAATACCATTTGGCGGATGAATACAATTTAGCGGATGAATACCATTTGGCGGATGAATACCATTTCGCTTCACCACCAGATGTCTCTGCTGTATAACAACTGTACAACTGTAGGTGAAATGATTCATATCCAAGCAGTGATAAATTCTGCCAAGTCAGCTTTTAAAACAAAGTTCTGTTTGGCGAGTTACACACCATATTTTGATTACATCAGAGTTGTATAAAAGCATGAGTGAAACATGTCAACTAGTCAACTAGTAATACATTGTGTGACGAGAAAAGACTTCACAATGTCAGCATTACTTCTTGACAGATGTATGACTATGGACGACGTCTTCAAAGTGAATTATACTAACTATGTGTTTTCAAAGCTTCCTACTTTTGAATGGGATTGGATGCAGCAAGTGAAGAATTTACATCTGCATTGGGAAGCTGTCGGAAAGACTATTCCAAGTGATTTCATCGACTCGTTTCTGCGTGACTGTGAAGATCTACATATACTATCAACTTATGACATTGATTTAACATTTATCATATCAACTTACGACATTGATTCAGCATTTATCAACGCGAATACAATTTGGGCAGAGGAGCTCATGTTAGTTGTAGCTGCAAGAATCATTTTACTTTATGATGATGATGTTCCATTGACGACGAATGTATCAGACCTTGTTCGGTTCAACCATGGACGAGTTGAAGTGAATTCAAAGCTTTGCAAGAAGTTTGAAAAGCTTGATTCAGCAGATGGTTGGGTATAAAAGAACGGACCTCAAAGGTATTAGTACATTGTAGACAGATGTGCAGAGACTATGGATGATGTGTTCAAAGTAAACTATGTTGACTATGTGTTTTCAATCCTTCCTGCTTTTGAATCGGATTGGATGCTGCAAGTGAAGAACTTACATCAGCATTGGGAAGCTGTTGGAAAGACCATTCCAAGAGATCGTTTCATCCGCTCGTTTCTACGTGAATGTGAAGATCTACATTTACCGTTAACTTATGACATTGATTCAGCATTTATCAACGCGAATACAATTTGGGCAGTTGAGCTCATGTTAGTTGTAGCTGCAAGAATCATTTTACTTTATGATGATGATGTTCCATTGACGACGAATGCATCAGACCATGTTCGGTTCAACCATGGACGAGTTGAAGTGAATTCAAACTTTTGCAAGAAGTTTGAAAAGCTTGATTCAGCAGATAGTTGGGTATAAAAGGGAGTGAACTCAGCAGAGTGAAGTCATTTCTCAGCAGACAGTTGGAGGGAGTGGATCATCAATACATTGTTGCAGCCATGGAGAACAAGACAAGCAACGCAACGCAGCGCAGCAGCAGCTTTAAAATTAGTGCTAACTTAACCATTACTGTGGAGCATGGAGAATATGGGCCATTTCTACGCATCACACGTGGAGAGAGATGGTGTGCTTATTCACCATCTTTGTGGAAGATTGTGTGCCAGAGCTTGAAAAATTTACGCGACATTGGCTTCAAACTATACTTAACGCAAACGAAGTGGCTTGAAGTCATTTCATACTTGGATATGCGTTATGTGAGTTTTGTGCGCACGTCACGGTTTGAAGGGAAAGAATACACACATCACATCAACATGAATGATGGTGAATGGGAGACACTGCTTCAGGAGATGGACAACATCAACTCAGCCCTATCACCATGTGAGGAATGTCATGACAAGAAAACAATCATCAAGCTGCAAAAGGATGGTCGGATGAAGGTGTCAAAGTTATCCAAGAAAAGGCTGACTGAAGTTCAGTTGGAGAACATGAACGTGCAAAATCAACTTGGACTTACCTGCGACTATTGCGGTGCTTGTGGATATGTGGAAGATTATCATTGCCATTGCCACATGTATAATTGCAAGTTGTGTGAACCAAACAACTTCTGCGGCAAGTGTGGAGTACTTAAAGTCAGTGAAGCAAAGTAAAAAGCCCACAAGACACTGAAACAAGATGGACGCATGTTTTAAAAATGCTTATATTGACTTGATGATTGCTAAACTTGCTTGCTATGGCACTCCAGACTATCAACTTTATCATTTGGATGCTTTTTGGGATGTTGTACATCATAGTGTTGATGTGATTGAACTGCATTCAAGATTTCTTGGAGAATGTCATAAAATTGGAATAGTTTGGTTTGGTTTGGTTTATTGGTGTTTTAAGTCCCTTTCAGCGATCTCAGCGCTATATCAGGACTACCCTGCCACATTATACTGAAATGGGCCATTCCAGTTTGAATCCCTAGGGGGATCATAATTGAGTGCACAGCTAATAGGCACGAGCAGGATTCGAACCCGCACCGGCTATACACCCTAGATCTGAAGACAAACGCTCTACCAACTGAGCTATCCGTACTGATGTTGAAGTATATTTCACCGTAGTGGATCATTTGAGAGATTGTTGTAAAGAAGAAGAGGAAACCGAGCAGCTTTATCAGGTAAGAGAACCTTTTAATCATCTTTGTAACAACATAGTGAATTGATAACAATGTTTTTCTTACTAGCAAATTTAGTTTTATGTGAGTGGTTTCAACGTAAACAAAGAAAGAACATGATAGAAGAGGCAGCAACTATATTAAAAGATATATTATTACAGGAAGAAACCGACATGTCAGAATAAAACAACAGAAACAAAGTCAACATGGAGAATCTTGTGCTATTCAGCGGTCATAAGGACGTTCTTTCAAACATGTTTCCAACACGACTTGAAAAGTATGGACATATGTTCAACTCAAGTGAAGCTTTGTATCAATATGAGAAAGCAGTGTTTCATCACCGTCAAGATATTGCTTCAGCCATTGCTTCATGTAGAAATGGATATGAAGCAAAACGTATTGCTAAAGTGATAAAGCCATGTCCGTTATGGCATACAGTGAAGAGAAGCAAAATGCAAGATGTTTTACAAGTCAAATGGAATCAGTGTGTATTGTTTCGCAACAAGTTGAAAGAATGTAAAGACAAAACTTTAGTTGAAGCAACGTATGATCATTGGTGGGGAGCTGGTGTGAAACAAGTGTCATCTGGATATCCTGGTCAGAATATTATGGGAAAGTTGTTAGAACTGTTGTGTGAGACTTGATGTGCAGACGTGTGAACATGGAGAAGTGTGTTAAGTGAACAGCAACTGGAAAAAACTTGCTGAACTTGACAGACTTGTGCTACATTGCCGGAGCAGCATAACTTGCTAAACCTGACAGACTTGTGCTGCATTGATTCAAGACTCACAAGACTACATAATGGCGGACATGACACTGAGACAATATATTGTGCAAAAAGCTTATTGTGAAGAAATGTTATCCGCTGTAAAAAAGTTTGCTTATTTAGTCTGTCCTGCTTGCCAACTTGAAGAGTGTTCAGAACATACTTGTCATACTGCATGTGTTTATACATATTGGAATGAAGCTAAATATTATATTCATTTAGATAAAGTG
Source organism: Protula sp. h YS-2021 (assembly GCA_949752745.1). Lineage (NCBI taxonomy): Eukaryota > Metazoa > Annelida > Polychaeta > Sabellida > Serpulidae > Protula > Protula sp. h YS-2021. The sequence goes on from OX457024.1 coordinate 106,322,613, forward strand.
TTAGATAATGCAAATCAACGTTGTGAGAAATATGGTGTAGATGCTATTACATTGGATGAACTCAGTCATTGGTTAATGTTCATTGAAGACCAATGGTCTCCAGTGATTCATACCATTGTATCCATACTTGATCTGTAAATATATGTTAGTTATAAACACATGTTAGTTATAAATACATGTTAGTTAAGTTACTATATTAGTTAAGTGATGTTGGTTGAGTTATAAAATAAAAGCTGTTCTGTTGAGAAGGTGGTTTTCATTCGGTGTGACCATGTCGACGTGGAAAGACTACTTGACCAATATTTACTTCAAACCTGGACAGCCTGGAGCATTTGCTGGTCCTTACAAACTGTATCACATCTTACGAAAACATAATCAACCAGTCACACATTCACAAGTGAAGAAATGGCTACAGGATCAAGATGCTTTCAGTTTACTCCAACCTGTCAAATACAGGTTCAAAAGACAACGTGTCATTACACGTGGCATTGATGATATGTGGGATATTGATTTGGCAGACATGGGAAACATAGCTCCCTATAATGATGACATACGCTTTTTACTCATTGTCATTGATGTGTTTTCCAAATATGTCTGGGTACAGCCAATACCTAATAAATCACATACCAGCGTCATACAAGCTTTCCAAAAGATTTTTCATGACACACGACGAAGACCGCGAACTCTAAGGTCTGATAAAGGAACAGAATTTAAAAACAGATGGGTTAAAGCATTTTTGAAGAAAGAAGGCATTCATGCTTATACCACAAAGAATGAAACCAAAGCCAACTTTGCTGAAAGAGTCATTCGTACTCTGAAGGGAATGATGTATCGGTATTTTCTACATAATCAAACTTACCGTTACTTAGACATTCTTCCAGACTTGGTGTACAATTACAACCATAGACCTCATGGTTCTCTTCCTAATAAATATGCTCCAGCCGAGATTCGTAAAGACAACGAATCAAAAGTGTGGAAGTATATGTATGTCGACAAACTGAAATTGAAACCGAAGAAGAAGAAGAAGTATAAATTTAACATTGGCGATCATGTTCGTATTTCCCACATTAAATATGTGTTTCAACGCGATTATCACATCAAATGGACGCAAGAAGTCTTCATTGTCACACATCGTTGTAAGAAGCAAGGAATACATTTGTATCGTGTGAAAGACTTTTTAGACGAAGATATTGATGGCCATTTCTATGAAGAAGAACTGCAGAAAGTGACCAAAGATATTGAATCTGTGTATAGAATTGAAAAAGTCTTGAAAACACGTAAAAGACGAGGAGGAGGTGTGAAAGAATTATTTGTCAAGTGGTTAGGTTGGCCAAACAAGTTTAGCAGTTGGGTGAAAGAAACAGACATTCAACAATGAAGCATCCATTTACATGTTTGGTCTCTGGACCTACAGGCAGTGGCAAAACGTCTCTGGTGAAGGAAATTCTAGAACAAAAGTTAATTCAACCCTCTCCGAAAAACATTTTATGGCTCTATGCAGCAGATCAGCCTTTGTACAAGGGAATGAAAGGCGTGGAATTTTACCAAGGCATTCCAGATGACATTGAAGAGCGTTTTAACCCGAAGAAACCAAACTTACTTATCATTGATGACTTAATGACCAAATGTCATAGTGATGAGCGTATGACACGTCTCTTTAGTGTTAGCAGCAGTCATCAAAATCTAAGCATTATTTTTATTGTGCATAATTTATTCCATCATGGGAAAGAGATGCGAAATATTAGTTTGAATACACATTATATCATTCTGTTTAAAAATCCGAGAGACAGTCAACAAATTAGTACATTGGCGCGGCAAATGTATCCTGGAAGATCTCAATTTCTCATAGAAGCCTATCAAGATGCTACTAGCAAACCTCATGGTTATTTATTCATTGATTTAAAACCAAAGACAAATGATCAACTACGTATTCGTACAGGCATTTTACCAAAAGATACACATTATGTCTATATTGATAAAGCAGTGTATGAACAAGAACCAACTCATTTGACCACTCGCAGTCAAGATGTCTAAACGTATTCGAGCGAACCAGCCGTTTCTTCATTTGCTTGCACGCAGTGGGCCTAAACGACGTAAATCCTTGCTACAGCAAGCTACAAAGGAGGAATTAACAAGCTTGTTTGAAATTTGTTTGAATATATTGCAAGGACATTTACCCTTAAGCTCAAAACGGTTTAAGGAATTTAAACGTGAACGTCATACGCTACGTACTCTAGCAGATAAGAAGATATCCCTTCGACGAAAAAAGAAGTTGATTAATCAGAAAGGAGGATTCATTGGAGTTATTGCTAGATTGGCATTGCCCTTGTTAGCCAAACTACTGCTAAAATGAAACATATGATGAAAATGGTTCTTATTCCTGAATATGAATATAAAATGTTGCTAGAAAAGAAAAATGATATCAAAACGAAAGTGAATACACTTTTACGTGGGAAACGAACACGTGAAAAGGCTATAGAAATGTCTCAACTTCTTGGCCGTCATTTACGAACAAGTCAGTCTAGGCAGCAAAAGCCCTCATCATCATCATCACCACCTGAAAAGCCAGAAAAGCTAGTGTTAAGTCATTTTCAACCTATCTATCATGGAAAAGTAACACAACTTTTAGCCGAACTGAAGAAATATGGTGTTAAATGGACAGAGAAGAATGAACTTGTGTTGAAAACGGGCGATATTATCACAAATTCCAACATGGTTGATTTGATGAAAGAAGCATTGGTGGCGACAAGAAGAAAAGAACGAGTCAAACCACATGGCTGGCATCCGTTTATCCAGGAAATTGTAGATGCGAATATTCCAAAAACAATGTTTAGTAAAAAGACCACTCGTGACGACATTACAACAGAAATGAAACAACGTCAACAAAGACAGTTTCCTGAAGGATGGGAAAATTTTTAATATGGTTGAAAGAGCTATGTTGTTGTTGTCAGGAAGATAAACCAACTATTCCTGTAAAAATAAGATGTACAAGCGCGTGTTGTGAAGGAGAAATAAAAGACCATGTGAATGAGGATGAGATTTGGCATACTTGGTTGAATGACGCGCGCTATCGTGAAGTATATAGACAACGTCAACGCACCTATACCATTTAGTTCCCATCATGGAGTCGACAAGCTTTTACATCACTTTGCCTAGCAATGCGAGTATGACCTATTATCCCAACAACAAGGCTTCGAATTATCAAATTCGTATGCCTCGAACCATTTATCTGAATGGAAGATATGAAGTGGCTTTAGCTGAAATTCAATATCCACATACATGGACAACGATGAGACAGGGCATGGACTATTCTATTCAGTATCGACAAGAACTATTCGATGATCCTATTCTTAGCACTCTCGATATTCCTTATGGGTACTATAGAACCATACAAGAACTATGTGAGGCAGTCAATGAAGAAGCGACTAATGCTCTGAAACTTACAGAAGCTATTCGAATAAAGTATGATAAGATTAGACGACGTGTGTTTCTATTTCTCGATTATGGTTATGAAGTGTCCTTTTCCGCTGGATTAGCTGAGATTTTAGGATTTATCCCAGATCACTGGTATACTGAAACATGTACAGCTGACCATAAAGCGGATGTGAAACAGGGGTTTTATACACTGTATGTGTATTGTAGCATTTGTGAACCACAAGTTGTTGGTGATTATTATGTTCCGTTACTACGTTCTGTTGGCATACAAGGCCATGATGGAGATATTATCATGAAAACGTATGGCGAACCGCATTATGTTCCTGTAAACACATCCAAATTTGACATGATAGAAATGAATATTAAGGACGACACAGGCCATAATGTTCCATTTCAAACTGGAAAGGTGATCTGTAAACTTCATTTTCGACCAAAAGCAATATGAAAGCTTATACACACGATCCGTCTGCATATCGCAACCATTTTCTTCGTCAAGTGGGCGGGGAATTACCAGGATTCAAAGGAGCGCGAATCCAATATGGCGATGGTATTGGTTCAATACTGGGATCATTGGCTCGCAAAGCTATTCCACTACTTAAGGCTGGGGCTAAGATCGTTGCGCCACATCTTAAGAAGGCTGCAAAGAATGTCGCGAAAGATGTGACGGGCCGAGTAGCAGAACGTGTGTTTGGAGAACAAAAGCGTGTGCAACCAATGAAACGTGCCAGAAGACGAAAAACAGCCAGACGGATAACATCAAAATATCGCAAAGATATTTTTTAAAGAAAAAAAAATGTCTCTCATTCATAATCATTCGTGTGAATGTAGTCTTTCTCCATTGGAATGGTTTCACGTACCACCGACGCAAACTGCTGTAGAGAAAAGTTATAATGTTGACTATCAACCACTTACAAGTATTAGAGAAGGCGCTCCAATAGAATTCTACATTCCTGCGAGTACAGAAGAATATCTAGATTTAAAGAACAGCAAACTTCATATTGTATGTCGCATTGTAAAGGCTGATGGAACAGCGTGTGGCGCAGATGATAATGTCTCTTGCATCAATGATGTGTTTAATGGGTTATGGTCTAATATTGAATTGTTTCTGAATGATCGTTTGGTTTCGCATAGCAATAATACTCATGGTTATACCAGCATTATCTCTCATCTCATCCATGATTCGGAAGAAAGTCTGCATTCTGAGCGCTCTATGCGTCTCATGTACAAGGATACTGCTGGGTCAATGAATAGTCATGAGGTGAAAAGACCTAATCATGAACAATATGTATCCGGGTTTCATGTCAATGCCGACGGTGGTGACTTGGCTGAGCAAGGCAATAATGGCTTACATCATCGTTATTTACATACTCGTCTTAGCCGTGATGTTATGCTCGCAGGTGGTTTAAGGATAGATTTGTTTGAGCAGGATCGTTATCTTCCGAATGGCATCAGTTTGAAATTGCGTTTCCATAGACAAAAAGATGACTATGTATTGATGGCTGCAGATAATACCTATAAGGTAGAAGTGAAAGAGGCATTTTTAACCATTCGCAAAGTGAGGGTGAGTCCAGGTATTCAGTTAGGACATACAGATGCATTGATGAAAAGTCCTGCCAAGATCATCATCACTAGAAAAGAATGTAAAGTCTTGGCTATTCCAGCAGGATTTCAGTCTTTTGTGAAAGATAACATCTTTTTGGGTCAATTACCAAATCGTATTGTTATTGGTCTGGTTCATAATGAAGCTTTTGGTGGATCAGTATTGAGGAATCCATATGATTTCAAACATTTTGATCTGGACTATATGCAACTGTACACGGATGGTGAACCAGTTCTATCCAAACCTCTCAAGCTTGACATTACACAGAACAAATACCTGAACGCTTTTGAAACGCTTTACAAATCGTTTGATCGGTTGAATGGTGAGAAAAGTTCCATTATAAAACGGGAAGATTGGCCTAGAGGTTATGCTTTATTTTCGTTTGACTTAACACCGGATTATGATGGTGATGATCATTTCCCCCTGATCAAGCATGGGAATTTGCGGCTAGAAATGAACTTTGCTACGGCTTTGCAACCTACCATCAATGTCATTGTCTATGCTGAATTTGACAACATTATTGAGATCAGTGCAAATCGCAGCATCCAATTCGACTACCAGTCATGAACACGAAGCAGATTGATGCCATATTGAGTCATGATGTCATGACCAAAGACTTGTTTCAAGGCGTGTTTGCCATGGACCAGTTACCGTCTTTACAACGCGGTGCCTATGTGATCAACACAGACGATCAAGATGAACCAGGAGAACATTGGGTGGCAGTGTATTATGATAAAGACCCTGTGGAATATTTTGACTCTTATGGACTGTTCCCTCTCGATGATCGTTTAGATATGTTTTTAAGAAATGACTATATGTATAATTCTATCTCATTACAAACGCCAATATCATCGTCATGTGGTTTTTATTGTGTATATTATATATTACATAGAGCTCGAGGTCAGAGTATGTTTGATATTGTGAATATATTAAAAAGAAAGGATGGCGATTTTATTGTAAAGGACTTTGTATATAGACATTATAAACCATTGTTTTATTAATGTTGTTGTTGTTATATTAGTTAAGTTGTAGTTAAGTTGTTGTTGTTATATTAGTTAAGTTGTTGTTGTTAAATAAAACAACCCAAGTTTCAAACAACTGTCTTGTTTATTGTGTTCTATTTACAAAGTTTACAAACACTATTTACAAAGTTTACCAACACTATTTACAAATTCTTAACTACAAAGTCTATTTACACTATTTACAAATTCTTAACTACAAATTCTATTTACACTATTTACAAATTCTTAACTACAAAGTCTATTTACACTATTTACAAACTCTATTTACAATCACATTCATTTTTCAATACATTCATCAATGCATGCCATTCATTAGAATCTTAATTGATATAGGTATCATAGACATTACATCCGTGTTTGTAAATGCTATGAAAGCTTACATAACGCACATCACCAAACTTTATCACTTTAGCAGTTTCATGTTCAGACAGTTTCAGTTCATATCCTTCTTCATTTATGTCCATCACACGTATCCATGTCCATATATGTTGTGTCAGCTCAATGGATTTGGTACCCCGCATAAGTTGTATTCCTTCCTCTTTGAATTCAAGCGTCAGGTTCTTTCCAATCCAATGCTTGCAACAGCGCGTTCCATTCCACTGTGCTGAGGGTGATGATGTCGTAGTTTTCTGTAAGCTCGTCATGTTGGCGAAATTGTACAAACACGTCTAGACCGTTCTCAGTCACACGCACTTCTAATTCATTTGAGACTGCTAGGAGAAAGCCGGGTATTCTCAACTTGTCTAGATAATCCTTCAACACGGATTGGTCATCAAGCGATAGGACGAGATACTGTCCAAAATGTCGTAGCACAATATCATCACATAAGTTTCTCATGTATGAGAATCCATATGTTATGGGTTCATAATCCAACACATAGTCGTCTTCCATCTTTCTTATACTCGGATGATGTCGAACAGTGGATGCTGTATAGCTTCTAGGAATCGTAAGATTGCGCGCCAGTTCTTGATATCAAAGAATATCAACTGTGCATAGGGTGTATCTGGCACAACTCCCTTATAATCCTTTGGATAATCCTGTAAAAGATTTCTACAGAATGTCACACGTATCTTAGAATCATATTCAGCCACCGTCACTTCCAGTTTATTTTCAAGTCTGCGTTTAAACCCAGGTTCAAGCGATATGTTTTTAAAGTCTTTCCACACTTCAGATTTAAACCGATAAGCAGATATTCTCCGAGAACCCATCATCACTTCATTCCTCTCATTAACTTTAAGGTAGACACCATCGTCCAACATGAGTGCATTCATGATTGTTACCTTGTTATGACTTGTCGTCTTGTCTGCGAAGCCTTTTATCCACTTCTTTCACCTGCTTCTTCATCATTTTCCATTCAGGTATTGTCAGCAAAATTCCCTTTTTCGTTGGACGGTTTTTTCCAGTCCCCTCATCTCTGAGGTATTTGCGAATGTTCACCACACCTTCATTACTTTGTTTCATAATCTTGATATACTTTCCATTGCCTAGAGAAAGCATTCCATCCCACGACTGTGGTGTTGGTGCTATCTCCACTTTTAATTTCTTGATGGTAGTGTCAGGATGTTTCACATTCATGTCTTTCACTGTATCAGCAAGAGTATCCATATCCGTTGTTGCAGATCTTTTCATGTTGACGCTTCAGTGTTCACACCTCAACTGACTCTAAAGTTGAAGTGTCTCCCCCTTATATACTGTAATGTCCATGCGCCAAAGTGGAATAGCCATCACTCATCACATATCGCTTGTCATCAAAAGGAGAGAGAGCCACTTTCCTCAACTTCTCCGAGAAGATCTGATGGTTATGACTTCGTATGATGTGTCCTGTGGTCATCGTTTGCGTTTGGTTGAACAAACTGTCTCTATACTGCTGATGTTTCATCCGTCTTTGACACGCGCGAGTGATGCCTTTGGCCGTACGTTTTTCTTTCCCACCATACATCATACTATACATTTTCGGTCGAAGTCCAACAAACTCTTCAATGGGAATGCCCGCCGTCTCATCTTTCATTTTCCCAAGCACTTTCTTGTTCACGTTGGAATGCAGGAAATGATCTGGCGGATAGTCACTTGTGTCGAACAAGTCGGCATCTTCCTGCATGTCTTTGTAGATATCTTCCGTTTCTATGTCATAACATAGACTGTCGGTGTCGCTGAACAACAGCTTGGCGTCGGGATACTTGGTCATGATGTAGTTGTAATGAAAGTGGAACATGAGCACCTTGCTGAGGTCGAGAATGGTGAAACCAACTTGAATGGGTTTATCCAGAAGCAGATCCACTTTGCGCAAATGTACCGCGGTCAAATCTTCGTTGAAAATTCTAAATTTGTGGAAGGACGGTTTGGCCACAAGTTTCTTGAACCGCTTTTCCTGGTGAACAAGTTCAACATTGATACGCTTTCTTACATTTTCCATGGTTTTGCCAAACACCGAGTTGTTCATCAATTTGAAAAAGTCTTTCTCAAACGGGTTCTTGGCCAACTTTCTCTTTTCCGTGTTCAAGGAGATGTATTTTGCCAACCATTTGCTCTGTGCAAACATGATGGCACGATGCACCTTCGTGACTTTCAATCCCAGTGAGACATATTGCTGTAAATTTCTATAATGAAGTACATATTTCTTCTTGTCACACAAGTTGGGAATGAGCTTTTCACTAGGTTTGCCTTTCATGTTTAGATCTTTCCGTAGCTTCTGACTATGTTTTGACAATTCTCCCACTTTCACACATTTCCGTTCTGGAGCCACTGGGTAGTGATTATGACGATCATGGATTGAATATGGGTATTCCAAATCCACTTCTAAAATGTATCCAATCTCGTCATCTTCATCCACATCCATAAAGTCAATGGATTCTGGCTCGCTCACCCACATAAATCCACTTTCCGGCATGCTTTGCGACATAGCCCAGCCATACAAGTTGTTTGCATCCAGGTACGTCAAGTAGTTGGTCGGTTTCCTGGGATCGTAATCTGCTACGTAGGGGTTATTTGCTTTCGCATACTTGTGTGTGATGACAGATATTCCTCCACGTAGACCTTGTTCAACCATTTGGTACATGTCAATGTCGTTAATCAATTCCAATTTCACCTTTGTCGCTTTCAACATGGCATCCCAGGACAGTCCTGGCGCTGTATAGTAGTGAGCAGGATCTAATTCATACGTGTTGAGACATACGTGACGAAAGTTTTCAAACACGTCAGCCAGCAGCAACACATCTGATTTCAGGTACAAGTCATGGTATTCGCCAAATGTAGTACAGTGGAATGTCTCCCACACCTTCTGCGCATGCGCATAATCCTCATCGCTAATGTCTTCTTCACTGAGCAGACTGTAAAACTTGTCCTTGGACGGCAGTTGTGTTTCAGCAAACTTGGATGGCTCATCCACGTAATCATAAGGGTATACTCCCTTTCTCAACAGTAACTCTTGTTGGTCACTATCGTGAATGTGTGACGTCATGTGATAAAAGTTGTCTTTCCCTTCTGCTGCCAGGTTGGAGACCAACTTCTGTAGAGAAGTACTCATGAACTGAAAGCTGTCTGTAAATTTCAGATTGCTCATGGTGAATGCAATATATTTCTCAACGGTGTTGGGAATGACTGTAATCCTTTCGTTTTTAAACTTTCCAATTTCTTCCATGATCAAATGACTGTCATAGCCTCGTAAATTGTGGAAAAACACAGGAATGATGAAAGAATCTTTATCTCCCTGCTGATCTTTTCGAAGTCGAAATTGTAAATTGCATTCACTATGTGCAGCTCCGCGGTATTTGCCATTGATATGATCATGATCTCTCACACGATCTGCTCCTAGAGGCTCATGACAAATGTAGCAATCTGTGGCGTTCTTATAATGCTCTTCATCTTCATGAGTCATCACCATTTTCTTTTTCTGTTGTAGACCATGCACAATACGATCACGTTCATATACCATATGGTCTAAAAAGACTTTCACAGCATTATCGCCTCGATATAGGACTGGCGCACGTGTATCATATTGGCTGACAACCACATAGGCAAAGCTGTTTGGACGATGATGCTGATACTTGTCTCCTTCATGCTTTTTCGTGAAACATTCAAAGTCCGCATAAATGACAAACGGCGCTCGCTGTTGTTTGGCTACATTCTTGAACTTGATGAAGGGTTCCTTGGGGAATGATAAACGTTGTGCTCCATGCTTGCCACACACTTCACGATGCTTGTCTAACAGATCTTGTCGCCTAAACCCGTGAAGACAGTTGAAACAATAAAATGCTGCATGCTGATGGTTTGATCGATAAGCCATCAGTCTGCTGAAATTCTTGATGAGGCAGTAATGTCTTGTCTTGTCATTGCTAATCAAAAGTAAGTTGATTTCTCTGGCGCTGTTGGCGCTGGTGTTTCGACTGAGTTGTATGGGAACAACGACATCATGTTCATATCCAAACACGTTAATGGACACATCATTCTCCTTTTCAAACTTTGGAATGTCTGTAATCGGTGTTGGAAATGTCATGCCTTCCACCTTCAATTCGTTCTCAAATAGCTTGTATTGATTCACACGGTATGGGTTGTTTGTTGAAGGGTGAAGGTGAGCCAATACAGACCATAAGAAGCACTTGTTGTCTTTATTCTGAATGTTTAACACACCTAATGTATTCTTTACTTTCTTCGGTAGTGGGATAAAACTGCTTGCTTCCAGTGGCGCTGACGTAGCTGTATGCACTTCAATGAATAATATGTTATCCAACACCCAGCCAGAGCCTTGTCGCTCATGTTCATCAAACCTGGTAAATTCTTTATAGGCTTCTGGCAAGTCCTTCTCAATATCTGTTGGATTGTATGCTGCATACGTTGGACTACTGATGAAGGCATTATCCACTTGTTCTACCATCACGCCTTCAACATTTGGTGTCATTTTCTTGAAGCGTGCATGTACCACAATGTACCATTTCATGCCACGGTTTAACGTCTCTAGCAAATGTCTCTTGATTCTATTCTCTTGTTGTCGCATTTCAAGTAGCAAATCCGATCCATCTTCAGGCTCAAACCGTCTTTCCTGTGCGTTTTCACCAAGACTCACTCTTCTGCCTCTGCCTACTTGTCCTGTCTCTTTCTTTCTTTGTTCTTCATGAGACACATTTTCCATCTCAACACATGCATGCGTCTCAAACGCATCCAAAGATGGAAATATTTTAATACATTCACCGCAGAGGACTGGATCAGGTCTTTCAACACCATCTTGTACCGTCTTTCGTCTCTTGGCTTCAATCCGCTCAACAAGCTCTTCGTGAGCACGTTTCATCCTAGCTGGTTTGCATGTATGTGCTACGAACAATTCCAGAGATGGAAATGTTATATCGCAATCATGACAGTAGACTGTAGCCATCGTTGTTGTTGTTGTTGTTGTTGCTGTTGTTGTTGCTAGAACTGAAATGAGGCGAAATATACGTTTCACTCTTCCTTTTATACCACTTCAATGATGCGTAACTTGTTGACTTAGCAGAATTTATCACTGTTTGAAATGCATGTTTCACTCATGCTCTTATGCTACTTACATGTAATTAGAATATGGTGTGTAACTTGTTTCAAATATTGTTAAAATCGCTAACTCAGCAGAATTTATCACTGCTTGGATATGAATCATTTCACTTACAGTTGTACAGTTGTTATACAGCAGAGACATCTGGCGGTGAAGCTTGACGATGGTATTCATCCGCAAAATAACACACGGCCACTGTAAACTGAATCAAACGGTAAAATTTACTTGAAAATCGGTTAATTATGACGGAAGTTATCTCATTTTTTTTTCACTTTTTACACAGGGAAAATGGCGGTATGTCACATTATGCATACAGCCACCGGTGTAAATAGCCCGTGACCACTTAATGCTAAAACTTTACATAAAACTGAATCAAACAGTGAAATTTTCATGCAAATCCGTCAACTATAGCGAAAGTTATCCCACTTTTTCACTTTTTACAAACTTAAAATGGCGTCATGTCACATTATGCATACAGCCACCGGTGTAAATAGCCCGTGACCACCTAATGTTAAAAATTTACATAAAACTGAATCAAACAGTGAAATTTTCAGGCAAATCCGTCAACTATAGCGAAAGTTATCCCCCTTTTTCACTTTTTACAAAGTTAAAATGGCGACATGTCACATTATGCATACAGCCACCGGTGTAAATAGCCCGTGACCACTTAATGCTAAAACTTTACATAAAACTGAATCAAACAGTGAAATTTTCATGCAAATCCGTCAACTATAGCGAAAGTTATCCCACTTTTTCACTTTTTACAAACTTAAAATGGCGTCATGTCACATTATGCATACAGCCACCGGTGTAAATAGCCCGTGACCACCTAATGTTAAAACTTTACATAAAACTGAATCAAACAGTGAAATTTTCAGGCAAATCCGTCAACTATAGCGAAAGTTATCCCACTTTTTCACTTTTTACAAAGTTAAAATGGCGACATGTCACATTATGCATACAGCCACCGGTGTAAATAGCCCGTGACCACTTAATGCTAAAACTTTACATAAAACTGAATCAAACAGTGAAATTTTCATGCAAATCCGTCAACTATAGCGAAAGTTATCCCACTTTTTCACTTTTTACAAACTTAAAATGGCGTCATGTCACATTATGCATACAACCACCGGTGTAAATAGCCCGTGACCACTTAATGTTAAAACTTTACATAAAACTGAATCAAACAGTGAAATTTTCAGGCAAATCCGTCAACTATAGCGAAAGTTATCCCACTTTTTCACTTTTTACAAACTTAAAATGGCGTCATGTCACATTATGCATACAATCACCGGTGTAAATAGCCCGTGACCACTTAATGTTAAAACTTTACATAAAACTGAATCAAACAGTGAAATTTTCATGTAAATCGGTCAACTATAGCGAAAGTTATCCCACTTTGTCACTTTTTGCAAAAGTTAAAATGGCGGCATGTCACATTATGCATACAGCCACCGGTGTAAATAGCCTATGACTACTTAATGTTAAAACTACATATAAAACCGAATCAAACGGTAAAATTTTCATGCAAATCGGTTAATTATGACGGAAGTTATCTCATTTTTTCCACTTTTTACAAAGTTAAAATGGCGGCATGTCATATTATGCATACAGCCACATGCGAAAATAGCCTGTGACCACTTTATAACAAAAACTTTACATAAAACTCAATCAAACAGTGAAATTTTCATGCAAATCGATCAACCATAGCTTAAGTTATCCCACTTTTTCCACTTTTTACAAAGTTAAAATGGCGGCATGTCATATTATGCATACAGCCACATGCGAAAATAGCCTGCATAGCAACGGCGGTTGCTATGCGGATCCACTGCATAGCAACGGTTGCTATGCGGGACTACTGCATTGGAGTATGAGTGGAGTGAAACAGTGATGTGTATAGCTGTGCATGTGGTTGCAGCCCTGCTGGAGTGGGTTGCGATGCGCTTGTGACGAGATCGTCTCGTCGAAATGCCTACTGCACACGGAACAGGAGCGAAATGTTATATTTCGTCATGCGAAGCAACGTATGTGGGTAGCGCTGCGCTTGTGACGAGATCGTCTCGTCGAAATGCCTACTGCACACGGAACAGGAGCGAAATGTTATATTTCGTCATGCGAAGCAACGTATGTGGGTAGCGATGCGCTTGTGACGAGATCGTCTCGTCGAAATGCCTACTGCACACGGAACAGGAGCAAAATGTTATATTTCGTCATGTGAAGCAACGTATGTGGGTAGCGATGCGCTTGTGACGAGATCGTCTCGTCGAAATGCCTACTGCACACGGAACAGGAGCGAAATGGTATATTTCGTCATGTGAAGTAACTTATGGAAGAAGTGAGGGACGACGAGCCCGACGACCCCCACGACGACCCCCATTATGTTAGTTTTTAAAAACATATGTAAATAACCACTTACCGAAATAGCTGCCATCCTTGTTGTATCCATAGTGCGGAGAGCTCATCCTTATATACAACTCTGATGTAATCAAAATATGGTATGTAACTCGCCAAACAGAACTTTGTTTTAAAAGCTGACTTGGCAGAATTTATCACTGCTTGGATATGAATCATTTCACCTACAGTTGTACAGTTGTTATACAGCAGAGACATCTGGTGGTGAAGCGAAATGGTATTCATCCGCCAAATGGTATTCATCCGCTAAATGGTATTCATCCGCCAAATGGTATTCATCCGCCAAATGGTATTCATCCGCTAAATGGCATTCATCCGCCAAATGGTATTCATCCGCGAAATAACACAGGAAATAACTGAATCAAATGGTGAAATTTTTATGTAAATCAGTCAACTATAACGAAAGTTACCCCTCTTTTTCACTTTTACACAGTTAAAACGGCGACATGTTACAAATATAAGTTCATCACTTCAACGGAAGTCCGTTATCTCAAATTACGAAAACAAAATGACGTTTACGCACACTCTGCTCTGACGTTTACCCTTCGTCATCCCAACACGCGCGCGCGCTCCATCCAAAAACTGAAGCAGATAAAAACAAACAGACACTATGACGTCACTTCCGGTCCAGACATGATCACGGCACTTCCAGACATGACGTCACTTCCGGTCCAGACAGTATGACGTCACAAAGTGAGCTGATTCCACACTTCCGGTCCAGACAGTATGACGTCACAAAGTGAGCTGATTCCACACTTCCGGTCCAGACAGTATGACGTCACAAAGTGAGCTGATTCCACACTTCCGGTCCAGACAGTATGACGTCACAAAGTGAGCTGATTCCGGCCTTTTTACCCTACTGTTCAACATGTTCAACATGTTGTTCAAGTAGTAGGGAAAGGGGGTTTCTACTGCACTTTGTGACGTCATACTGTCTGGAAGTGACGTCATCATGTCTGGAAGTGACGTCATCATGTCTGGACCGGAAGTGACGTCATAGACGTAGTCATAAGCATAGCCATGTAGCCGTAGCCGTAACCCTGACAGTGGAACCAACGTTTGGTTTTGCATTGCAGTGGAACCAACGTTGGTTCCACTGCAGAATCGGCAGATGGTAGACAGACGGTCAGACGGGCAGACGGACAGACGGTAACTTTTTTTTTTCCATTTCCCACACTCTCATGCATACACATATACCAACACAATGATAAACTGTTTTGCTTATTTTGTAATAAGTTGCGGCTGCTCTAAGGCAGCCAGGAGCTCACGCCCCCCCATTGTATTAGTAGTCTCCTCACTATGGCAGAGACCACTGAGAAGCTTTACAAGAGCACTTCCGCCTATTCCTTGCAATCGTAGCCACCGTTGATTTAAAAGTATCGTTCGATACAGAGCAGAAGTATGCCTGGATCCGCCCAGCTTCTGCACAATGTAAAACATGCTGCTCAATACCGATATCGGTAGGCAGCACTGTTTTGCACATAGTGCAGGAGTTGGTGGATCCACCATTCAACCCGTTCAGAATGAGCATAACTTCTTCCATATTATCTTTGGTGGGTTGTTCAGCAATCAGACTACTCTTGCTTACAGAGGCAGAAGCGTCCTGTAAGTTCTCAGCAGAAGTCTGCGCAGGTGAGGAGACGACGGTCGCAGTCCTCTGCCTCTTCCTTGGTGGAGACGGTAGTGGCAGCGGCAGTGGCAGTTGCGGTGGAGGTGTCAACGGTGCTGCAGCAGACTCCGTAGCTGTATCGGCAGGCTTAGGGGCTGGTCTAGCAGGCTCTGGAGCTGTGAGCGCGGCAGGCTGAGGAGCTGGCTGCAGGAAGCCAGGCCTCTGAAATCGGTGCCGCTGCTGTTCTTGCCGATATTTCTCCTCCATCTTTCTTAACCGTAAGCGTTCATAATCCAAGAACATCTCCTCTACCAACGACACATCTCTTTCGGTGATGTTGTAATGTCGAAGCGCTTCTGGAGCAAAAAATTCTTCTTTGTATTCCATTTTTTTTTTGAAAACGTTTGCCTTGTAGAGTATGCGTACAAAATGGCGTCGTACAACTTGTAAACCGCAGCATTTCGTCATCTAAAGCCAGCGTAATCAGACCGCGTCATCTATAGCAAGCTTAATCAGATTGCGTAATCAGACTTCGTCATAAACAACGTAGACAATGGTGTGTAGCTTTTTGTTTGAGCAAATGGCTAGCAACCTGAGAGTCCCGGGATCCATCCCCCATCAGGGCAAAACTTTTTTTTTGGTTTTTTTTTGTTTTTTGTTCACTTTTATGACTGTGTGACATTATGTGATAACATGTGACTGTGACATCATGTGACTCTGTAACATTATGTGACTCTGTGACTTTTTTTATTTTTTATTTTTTTTTATTATTATTATTTATATGATAATATTTAATTAGTCATATTTCAATGGTTTCCCATTACAGTAACCACACACAGCATAAGTACATGTGTACAGAGTGTGGGGGGAAAACCGACTGAGAAATTTCAGAGTGCACTCGTACAGAGTGTGGAAACGATCAATAAATTTGAGAAGGAATGTGATTTTCCCTACGTTAAGTCCAATGTTATGTTTTAAGTTATAGTAGTTGGAAAATGACACTTCTAAAACACATTTAACAAATGTAGTTTTTTTGATAACATATAATATATAAAATAAGTTTGAATATTTTAGCATGCTACTTATTTGAATGTTCTAAAGTTATAGTAGTGGAAAAATGGTGGTTCTAGACCAACTTTAACAAATTTAGGTTTTAACACCATATGATATATAAAATAAGTTTGAACATTTTAGCACGCTACTTATTTGAATATTCTAATGTCATAGCAGTGGAAAAATGGTGATTCTAGACCAATTTTAACAAATTTTGTTTTTTGACAAAATATGATGTATAAAATAAGTTTGAACATTTTACCATGGTGTAGTAGGGTAAAAATAAGGGTTCTAGACCAACTTTAACAAATTTTGTTTTTTGACAAAATATGATGTATAAAATAAGTTTGAACATTTTACCATGGTGTAGTAAGGTAAAAATCAGGGTTCTAAACCAACTTTAACAAATTCAGTTTTTTTTACACGTTTCAGACGATTCTACCACTTGGTTGATTGGTTGATTGTTGGAAAATGAAAAGTGAAAATGTGGATAGTTATGTAGGAAAACTGCGCCCATTCAAAAGACGTGTTCGAATGGCAAGCCCATTTTAAAGACGTGTTCGAATGGTAAGCCCATTCAAAACACGTGTTCGAATAATTTTTGAAAGATATTACGTCGTGGTATTGTTCAACAAATTGTTCAACATGTTCAACAAGTTCAACATGTTCAACATGTTCAACATGTTCAACAGCATGCTCAACAAGTTGAACATGTTCAACATGTTCAACCTATTCAACATGTTCAACAACATGCTGTTTAACAAGTTGTTCAACAAGTTGTAGTTGAAGAAAAGAAAAAATAAGACATATGGTGAATAGGTTTATTTATACACTTAAATACACTTAAATACACTTAAATATATACAGCTTAAATCTATAACAATATTATAACATTTATTGATTTACAAAGTCTTTATTATAAATGTTTAGTCAAATAAGTCTATTTTTCTTCATCTGCTTCACTCTGTTCACTGGAATCCATATCACTTTCTTCGTCACTGCTTTCATCTTCCTCCTCCTCATCTAGAAGCTCTTCAAAGAATGCATCGTTTCTTCTTATAGCCGCCTTTAGTGCCTTTGAATACTCGTAATGTTTTTCATCAACAAAGTAATTAAAGTCTTCTAAAATGGTTTCATAATGTTCGTTTTGTTGTAGGCGTTGGGCATATTTGAATAGTCTCATAAACAGTTGTTTAAGTCGACGCTTATAAATGGGTCGAAAGTCATCACTTGCTATTTCACGCGCATCTTCAAGCCCTTGTTCTTCATATTCTGAAACCTTTTCTTGAAATTTGGTATCATATTCATCGTAGACTTCTTGAACCATATCATACCAAACAGAGTCTGTTTCTGACTCACTTTCAGAGCTGCCGTCATCATCACCCTCAACACAATGTTCCATATGTTTGAACAAAGCTTCTTGACTGTTGTATAACGCACCACATTCTGTACAAGCATGTGCATTCTTTTCAGTCATGTTGACGCTTTGACTTTCCATAGAAGACTCATCTAAAGTTTCAGTGATAGGTGGTTTTACAGGGTTTTCCATATCTATCTCTAATTCTTCTTCTTCTGAAGTGTGAGCCTTCTTTAAGTGCCTGTTAAGACTTTGTGGCCAATTGTAAGATTTCGAACAAATGTTGCATTTATACATCCTTTCGGTTCAACATGCACTTTTCAAATGATGAAAAAGCCTTTAAACATAGCCTTATATACAACTTGTTGAACAACATGTTGAACAACATGTTCAACAAGTTCAACATGTTCAACATGTTGTTGAACATGTTGTCTAGGGTTATGCCGCTTAGCAGAGTCTTATGTCATGACGTCATTATGACGTCATCACATCATCATTATAATGTCATGGTGACGTCATTCGAACAGGCGCGTGCTTTATCAAAAACTGACTCAGCAGAATTTATCACTGGTTGACATGTTTCATTCATGCTTTTATGCTACTTACATGTAATCAAAATATGTTGTGTAACTTTTCAAACGTGTTTAAAAATTGTTGACTCAGTAGATAGTTGCTTGATATGAATGTCTCACTTACAGTTGTATCACTTACAGTTGTACTGCTGTACAGTAGGGTGAAAAGGGGGTTCTGGACCACTTGATGACGTCATACTGTCTGGAAGTGACGTCATACTGTCTGGAAGTGACGTCATAGCGTCTGGACCGGAAGTGACGTCTGGACCGGAAGTGACGTCATGATAAACGTAAGGATAGGCGCGGCCATCCATGACGTGATAATGACGTCATGATGACGTCATACTGTCTGGAGCGAAAGTTGCTTGATAGGGTGCTCTGGCCGAGTCAATCATCATGAAGCTAATGAACTCCACCTGTCAATCAGTGTAACCATGGCAACAGACCCTAAAAAGCCATGCCCCCCTAGGACATACTATGTACCGACCCCCCCCCCCCCCCAGAGCATACTATGTACCCCCCCCCAGAGCATACTATGTACCCCCCCCTAGGACATACTATGTACCGACCCCCCCCTAGGCGAGCAACATTCTGTCAAGTCAGCTGAAACCAACAGCTGTTTGACGAGGTCTGAGTGGCATATAAGGCATAAACTCCCCACTCACATGAACTGCAGCAATGGTGGTGACCATATCAGTAAGTGGTTATTTGCATAGGTGGTTATAAGCATTATTGTAAACAAAAACTTTCATTATAGTTGGTTGATTTACATGAAAATTTCACTGTTTGATTCAGTTTTATGTAAAGTTTTAACATGATCATAGGCTATTTGCGCAGCTGGTTGTATGCATTTTTACCGCCATTTTAACTTAAAATTGTGATAACTTTCGTTATAGTTGACTGAAAATTTCACCATTACAGTGCTTCTTCGCGGATGAATACCATTTAGCAGACTATTTGACTTCACCGTCAGATGTCTCTGCTGTGCAGCAGTACAACTGTAAGTGAGACATTCATATCAAGCAACTATCTACTGAGTCAACAATTTTTAAACACGTTCGAAAAGTTACACAACATATTTTGATTACATGTAAGTAGCATAAAAGCATGAATGAAACATGTCAACCAGTGATAAATTCTGCTGAGTCAGTTTTTGATAAAGCACGCGCCTGTTCGAATGACGTCACCATGACGTTATAATGATGATGTGATGACGTCATAATGACGTCATGACGTAAGACTCTGCTAAGCGGCATAACCCTAGACAACATGTTCAACAACATGTTGAACATGTTGAACTTGTCGAACATGTTGTTCAACATGTTGTTCAACAAGTTGTATATAAGGCTATGTTTAAAGGCTTTTTCATCATTTGAAAAGTGCATGTTGAACCGAAAGGATGTATAAATGCAACATTTGTTCGAAATCTTACAATTGGCCACAAAGTCTTAACAGGCACTGTTTGGTATGATATGGTTCAAGAAGTCTACGATGAATATGATACCAAATTTCAAGAAAAGGTTTCAGAATATGAAGAACAAGGGCTTGAAGATGCGCGTGAAATAGCAAGTGATGACTTTCGACCCATTTATAAGCGTCGACTTAAACAACTGTTTATGAGACTATTCAAATATGCCCAACGCCTACAACAAAACGAACATTATGAAACCATTTTAGAAGACTTTAATTACTTTGTTGATGAAAAACATTACGAGTATTCAAAGGCACTAAAGGCGGCTATAAGAAGAAACGATGCATTCTTTGAAGAGCTTCTAGATGAGGAGGAGGAAGATGAAAGCAGTGACGAAGAAAGTGATATGGATTCCAGTGAACAGAGTGAAGCAGATGAAGAAAAATAGACTTATTTGACTAAACATTTATAATAAAGACTTTGTAAATCAATAAATGTTATAATATTGTTATAGATTTAAGCTGTATATATTTAAGTGTATTTAAGTGTATTTAAGTGTATAAATAAACCTATTCACCATATGTCTTATTTTTTCTTTTCTTCAACTACAACTTGTTGAACAACTTGTTAAACAGCATGTTGTTGAACATGTTGAATAGGTTGAACATGTTGAACATGTTCAACTTGTTGAGCATGTTGTTGAACATGTTGAACATGTTGAACATGTTCAACTTGTTGAACATGTTGAACGTGTTGAACATGTTGAACATGTTGAACATGTTGAACATGTTGAACTTGTTGAACATGTTGAACAATTTGTTGAACAATACCACGACGTAATATCTTTCAAAAATTATTCGAACACGTGTTTTGAATGGGCTTACCATTCGAACACGTCTTTAAAATGGGCTTGCCATTCGAACACGTCTTTTGAATGGGCGCAGTTTTCCTACATAACTATCCACATTTTCACTTTTCATTTTCCAACAATCAACCAATCAACCAAGTGGTAGAATCGTCTGAAACGTGTAAAAAAAAACTAAATTTGTTAAAGTTGGTTTAGAACCCTGATTTTTACCTTACTACACCATGGTAAAATGTTCAAACTTATTTTATACATCATATTTTGTCAAAAAACAAAATTTGTTAAAGTTGGTCTAGAACCCTTATTTTTACCCTACTACACCATGGTAAAATGTTCAAACTTATTTTATACATCATATTTTGTCAAAAAACAAAATTTGTTAAAATTGGTCTAGAATCACCATTTTTCCACTGCTATGACATTAGAATATTCAAATAAGTAGCGTGCTAAAATGTTCAAACTTATTTTATATATCATATGGTGTTAAAACCTAAATTTGTTAAAGTTGGTCTAGAACCACCATTTTTCCACTACTATAACTTTAGAACATTCAAATAAGTAGCATGCTAAAATATTCAAACTTATTTTATATATTATATGTTATCAAAAAAACTACATTTGTTAAATGTGTTTTAGAAGTGTCATTTTCCAACTACTATAACTTAAAACATAACATTGGAATTAACGTAGGGAAAATCACATTCCTTCTCAAATTTATTGATCGTCCCCACACTCTGTACGAGTGCACTCTGAAATTTCTCAGTCGGTTTTTCCCCCCACACTCTGTACACATGTACTTATGCTGTGTGTGGTTACTGTAATGGGAAACCATTGAAATATGACTAATTAAATATTATCATATAAATAATAATAATAAAAAAAATAAAAAATAAAAAAAGTCACAGAGTCACATAATGTTACAGAGTCACATGATGTCACAGTCACATGTTATCACATAATGTCACACAGTCATAAAAGTGAACAAAAAACAAAAAAAAAAACCAAAAAAAAAGTTTTGCCCTGATGGGGGATGGATCCCGGGACTCTCAGGTTGCTAGCCATTTGCTCAAACAAAAAGCTACACACCATTGTCTACGTTGTTTATGACGAAGTCTGATTACGCAATCTGATTAAGCTTGCTATAGATGACGCGGTCTGATTACGCTGGCTTTAGATGACGAAATGCTGCGGTTTACAAGTTGTACGACGCCATTTTGTACGCATACTCTACAAGGCAAACGTTTTCAAAAAAAAAATGGAATACAAAGAAGAATTTTTTGCTCCAGAAGCGCTTCGACATTACAACAGAGGAGATGTTCTTGGATTATGAACGCTTACGGTTAAGAAAGATGGAGGAGAAATATCGGCAAGAACAGCAGCGGCACCGATTTCAGAGGCCTGGCTTCCTGCAGCCAGCTCCTCAGCCTGCCGCGCTCACAGCTCCAGAGCCTGCTAGACCAGCCCCTAAGCCTGCCGATACAGCTACGGAGTCTGCTGCAGCACCGTTGACACCTCCACCGCAACTGCCACTGCCGCTGCCACTACCGTCTCCACCAAGGAAGAGGCAGAGGACTGCGACCGTCGTCTCCTCACCTGCGCAGACTTCTGCTGAGAACTTACAGGACGCTTCTGCCTCTGTAAGCAAGAGTAGCCTGATTGCTGAACAACCCACCAAAGATAATATGGAAGAAGTTATGCTCATTCTGAACGGGTTGAATGGTGGATCCACCAACTCCTGCACTATGTGCAAAACAGTGCTGCCTACCGATATCGGTATTGCGCAGCATGTTTTACATTGTGCAGAAACTGGGCGGATCCAGGCATACTTCTGCTCTGTATCGAACGATACTTTTAAATCAACGGTGGCTACGATTGCAAGGCATAGGCGGAAGTGCCCTTGTAAAGCTTCTCAGTGGTCTCTGCCATAGTGAGGAGACTACTAATACAATGGGGGGGCGTGAGCTCCTGGCTGCCTTAGAGCAGCCGCCACTTATTACAAAATAAGCAAAACAGTTTATCATTGTGTTGGTATATGTGTATGCATGAGAGTGTGGGAAATGGAAAAAAAAAGTTACCGTCTGTCCGTCTGCCCGTCTGACCGTCTGTCTACCATCTGCCGATTCCGCAGTGGAACCAACGTTGGTTCCACTGCAATGCAAAACCAAACGTTGGTTCCACTGTCAGGGTTACGGCTACGGCTACATGGCTATGCCTATGACTACGTCTATGACGTTACTTCCGGTCCAGACATGATGACGTCACTTCCAGACATGATGACGTCACTTCCAGACAGTATGACGTCACAAAGTGCAGTAGAAACCCCCTTTCCCTACTACTTGTTCAACATGTTGTTCAACATGTTGAACAACATATTGAACATGTTGAACATCTTGAACTTGTTGAACAACATGTTCAACATGTTTAAAATGTTGAACAACTTGTTGAACAATTGTCAAACAACTTGTTAAAAAACTTGTTGAATAATATCATGATGCAATATGTTCCAAAAATAATTCGAACACATGCTTGAATGGGAGCGGTCTTCCTACATCACCAACCAAAGAAAAATATATATATATATAGCAAATAAACATAACAAAGAATTTCACTTACCTCACATTTTCACTTTCGATCCTCCAACCAACCAATCAACCAACCAAACCAACCAATCAATTAATCAATCAATCAACCAACCAATCAACCAACCAACCAACCAACTAACCAACCAACCAAGTCTTGCCTAACTATTTTGTGAATCGGTCAAGTAGTTTTAAAGTTATGCGCTGTTGAAGTTGTCATGCTATCCGTATGGCAAAATAATTTCTCACGGTAGGAGGGGTGGGGGTGGGGGGGGGGGGAGGAGGGGGTCCAAAAACCAAAAATATTAAGAATTGTCTGATACGGATAAATATGCAAACAAATCACAAAATTTTACTACCAGGGGTCAAAGGGGGGAAGGGGTGTCAAAAACCAAAGTTGATCAGAATTGTCTGAAACGGATAAATGTGCTGAAATCGCAAATATTCCTACCAAGGGGGGAGGGGGAGGGGAGGGGGTCAAAACCAAAGTTGTTCAGAATTGTCGGAACGGATAAATATGCTGAAATCGCAAAATTTTCGTACCAGGGGGCAGGGGGAGGGGTTTCCGACATAGTATGTCCTAGGGGGAGGGGGGAGTGGGGAGGGGGAAGGAGGGGAGGGGGAGGTGGGTGATCCAGAACCCTCATTTTCCTACTACCAGTTTTGGTTTTTTTGACTCCCCCATTCCCACCCCACCGTGGGAAGATTTTTTGATCTTTGCATATTTTCCGTTTCAGACGATTCTGAGCATTTTTGGAGTAGGTAAAGAAGGGTGTTCTGCGGCATGGAGCCCCTGGAGCCTGGGTGGAGCCCTTCCATCTTTTTACTCATTTGCTAACGGCCAGTCATAGCAAAGGTCATGTCGCATAGGAATTTGGATGGAGCGTGATTGCGCTGCGGGGGGTCACGCACAATTTCAACGCCGCGACGTTGTAGAGCACCGCAACGTCGTTCGTTTAGCGCTGAAGCTGGAGGCATGCTAACCTTTGCCTGAGTACAAAATAAAATAAAATGAATAAAAACAATACCGGAAATTTAATGGCCCTTCTAATAGATCCCCAATCAGTGTGTCTAAGGCACATAATAGAAATACAAATTGTTTTATTGTGTATCGACCATAAATATTTTCATCTTGATCCAATGAGTGGGTACATCCCCCATTTTGTTACTCATTTGCAAACGACTGAATACTCTCAAAACGTATTGCTAATTATTGGCTCTTTCAGACTTTGCTTATTTATTCCAAAAAATTATAACATTTCATATGTAAAGTGGGGCACCAATGGATCATTGGATGTTTATTTACTTTGTTTATCGTTGCTAAACTATCCGTCCGGTTACCAGACGACCACTCAATTGTTTATGATGTGCATTTTAGTGTTGTGCTTTATATGAGAGCAACCTCATATATATTTGGGATACACAGTTTTTAATTTTCATTTACTTAATTATTTTTGTACATTACTATGCTATGCTATGATTTGAAAGATTGTCTGTACTTTGCCAACGGATATGCGTATTTTATGTAGCTGCTTTGATATGCGTGGTGTCTGGACCTAAAAATCAAACTGGAGAGGCCCGGTTATTATGTGATAGGGAAGGAATTTAGTTAATAATGTGGTCAACTAAGAAGAAACTGAAATAAGTCTGAGGCATAACTATGCTAAATAGGCATTTTCGTTTGTAAATAATTTGTGCAGTAAAGTACAGTACTATAAAAAGTACGAGAGCTGTTTGAATTTAGATTTATATAATCTGTGACGTAATTTATCATGTGAATAGTTAAATGAGAATTGACCATTATCATTCGCATTTACAGCATGTTTGCATACTACTTTGATTCTTTTTAGGTAAGTGCGGATTCGTACTGTTATTTAATTATTACCAGTATGTTTAATAGCAGAAACCTCGTAAACTTTAAATTGTTAACAGGCATAAGAAGAAAAGCCTAATATGTATTCTCTTTCAGGATAGGAAAACAGAGCAAGTAGGTTAGGTTAAATTTTGTGAACTGTATTATGACTGAGAGTGGCAGTAAATACGGGGTAGGGCCGTAGGTTTGGCTGAGGACGAGCGACAGACCAGTCTCTCGAGAGAAAGGCTATCGGTCATAAAGCCGGTCTTCGCGGCACCGAATTTTGGCAGAACTGCTTTGACCACTGTCTAGGCTCTTTACTCAAGCATCGTACAGTCACAAGCCTTCATTGCCATTGCTTTTATTTATTAATTTTGACTATTTTTTTAAATCCCCCCCCCCCAAAATTAATAAAAGCAAATTCAAACAATAATATTTTAAAGATTAAAATCCTTCAGGTAAAAAAATTAAACGAAGCCGTTTTAATATCAGTTTATTTTCGATTATTATACATGTAGTAATTTCACCAGCGTCCTAAGAATGTTTTATTCAATACAGTTAAGTATAATATTATTAGTGATTGAAGCTTTATTTAGTCAACAGCACATTAGATATCGCGAGTTTAATGTTGTAAACTAAGTTTTTAATATACATATTAGCTACAACAAAAATTTAAACACTTTTAATTTCCTTTAAGTTTATAAAAATTGTCATTTCTTACCTGCTATATAAAAAATACAACACAGAATAATGTTGTTAACTAAGTTTTAATATACATGGTAGCTACAATAAAACTTAAACACTTTTAATTTTCTTCAAGTTTATATAAACTGTCGTTTATAAATAAAATATATTATATAATTTAATATATTATATGTTAATATACAACATATAATATACAATATATATAATATATTATATAAAACTCACAACACGGAATAATGTAATGGGCGTTAATGCAAGAAAAACGTACGCACAAAATTTGCTTAATGCTTTTATGAGGCATACAACTAAATACACTAGGACTTCTTGAATGAATAATGTACGGTTTTAATTTTGTTATGTGGTCGTGTTTTAGAAACCTATCTTCTAACCTTACTCATTACCAAATAAAGGTTTGTTTGTGGCAAAGAATTGTCCTGTTGAAGTCTCCTACGTCAGAATGGTCATTATACGAAAGTCATACTGTGTTTCAATTATAGGCTGTTTATCTTCCCTTTATATCACTTTTCACGTATGATGTGCACTGTTTTATATTAAATATTGGGTGTCTGCTATTCTCATTATATATTTTTTGATTATATGTATTGCTTGTTTATGATTATATGTAATGATATCGCGCCATATAGGAAGCATATAGCTATAATGTCACAATATATATATATATATATATATATATATATATATATATATATATATATATATATATATATATATATATATATATATATATATATATATATATATATATATATATATATTTAACCGCCCGACTCTTAGAACATTGTCTAATAGCCCTTCCTTTTGTTCACTTACTCTTGTATGGTGTAAAGCCCACTACTTCCAACCGCCCTTCCCCGCACCACGCGAAGTGTCTTCAATGGGCAAATGGTGTGTACGATCTGATCAACAGTTGGACAATTTTCATTCCCTTTGTTAATACACATAGCTTCATTCAAACTAGTGCATATCGTTCTTATAGTGCCAGTGTAGTCAGAGTCTAATGCTCCGCCTAATACAACCATTCCACGTTGGGCTAACGATCTTCGCGCCTCCTGTTTATCGTAATGGTGCGATGGTATTTGAATACGAATACCAAGGTCTACAATTGATATACCCCTGTCAACTATCGTTTCCGCCTCACGACAATAATAGGTCTGCCATATGGCAGGGTCTTTTTATACCGCGTTTCACAGAAATATTATCAACTGCCGCTATTGCAATTTATTTTCGAATTAGCAGCTCTTCCATTTCATCCCTGAATCCACCTTTTTGATTAATCAACTTCTTTTTACGCTTAAGAGAAATTTTTTGGTTATCAACCAGTTGTTAAATAAATATTTTTTATACATATGTGTCTTCAATGCTAAATGTCTATACGATAAATTCAAACATATTTCAAATAAACTGGCTAATTAATCTTTTGTAGCTTGCTTCAATAAGGATTTACGTCGTTTAGAACTACTACGTGCTAATAATTGAAGACATTGTTGATTTGCTTGAATTCGTTTAGACATCTTGACGTTGAATACCGAACTGTTATAATTTTTCTTCATACACTAGTTTATTCACACAAATATAATATTTATCCTTTGGTAGAATACCTGTATCAATACGTAACTTATCTTCTGTCTTTGGTTTTAAATCAATAAATAAATAGCCATGAAGTTTGCTTGTAGCATTTTGATATTCCTCAATAAAAAACTGAGATTTCCCTGGATACATTTGTCGAGCCAATGTACTAATCTGTTGACTATCCCTTGGATTTTTAAAGAGAATAACGTAATGTGTATTTAAACTAGTATAGGCATTTCCTTTCCATGGTGACATAAATTGTGCACGATGAAAATAATGCTTAGATTTTTATGACTACTTCCAACACTAAACAATCTGAGTATGCGTTCGTCACTCTGACATTTAGTCATGAAATCATCAATAATGAGTGAGTTATTCTGTTTTGGATTGAAATGTTCTTCAATATCCTCTGGAATACCTTGATGAAATGTCACTTCTTTAATCTGCAGCATAGAGCCATAAAATATTTTTAGGAAATGGTTGAATAACTTTTTGTTAAATGATTGATTTCGCATGAGACATGTTTCAACTAGCTGTTGGTCCAGAAACCAAGCATGTAAATGGATGTTTTATATTGCTTGAATATCAGATGCTTTAACCCAACTATTAAATTTCTTTGGCCAGCCTAACCACTTGACAAATAATTCTTTCGCATCTCGTCTTTTTCTGTCTTTAAAACTGTTTTAATTTTATATGGATTGAATGTCTTTTGTAACAGCTTGCAATTCTTCTTCATAGAAATGACCATCAATATCTTCGTCTAAGAAGTCTTTGACACGATATAAGTGCATTACTTACTTCTTATAACGACGTGTTACAATGAACACTTCTTGTGTCCATTTTATGGTAATCTCTTTGGAATATATATTTCATGTGTGGCATGCGAACATGTTGACTTTTTCTTTGATTTCAATTTCAATTTATCAATATACGTCTCTTTCCACAATTTAGGTTCAACGTTCTTGGTAATGTCTACCGGTGATAATCCATTTGGTAAGGATCCATGAGGTCTATGATTATAATTGTAGACCAAGTCTTGCAAAATATCTGTTTACCGATACGTTTGCCGATGTAGAAAATATCGACACATCATTCCTTTAAGAGTACGTATAACTCTTTCAGAAAAGTTGGCTTTCGTGTCATACTTAGTAGTATATGCATGTAGTATGTGCATGAATGCCTTCTTTCTTTAGAAATTGGTTTACCCATCTATTCTTAAATTCTGTTCCATTATCTGACCTCAGTATTCTAACTCTTCTCGTTGTTTCTTGAAAAATCTTTTGGAAGGCTTGAATGACACTCGTATGACTTGCCTGGAATAGGTGTACCCATGGTCATATGTCCACATCCCACATATCATCAATACCACGGTAATAATACGTTGTCGTTTAAATCTATATTTCACTGGTTGAAGCAAACTAAAGGCATCTTGATCTTATAACCAATTTTTTACTTTGGAATATGTTACAGGTTGTTTCTCCAAACATTTTACAAATGTCTAAATTCACTTCAACTTGTCCATTATTGAACATGACAACCTCTGATATATCCGTGGACAGTGAAACATTATCATCATAATGTAAAATAATTCTAGCAGCCACAACTAACATGAGGCCGGCTGCCCAAATTGTCTTAGCGTTGATAAATGATGAATCAATGTCATAAGTGTTCCATGGTAAATGCAGTTCTTCACATTCACTCAGAAAAGAGCGGATGAAACGATTTCTTGGAATTGCCATTTCAACAGCTTCCCGGTGTTTATGCATATTCTTTACTTGTAAAATCCAATTGGATTCAAAATAAGGAGGCTTTGAAAACACAAAGTCAGTATGGTACACTTGGAAGACATCATCCAATATCTCAATACATCTATGAAGAAGGGATTGACATGCTGACATTGTTCACTTTTCTTCTACAAAATATTCTCTCAAATAATCCACCACGCGAAAGCACACCCCTACATCAGTACAAACTAATTAAAATGCAGAAGTAAAATAAAAAAATCCTCTGCGTCTTCTATTTCAGTTTCATAACACTGTTCAATAAACCTTTGTGTAGTTCAATTCTGTTAAGGTTGTGGTGTACAAAGTCCCAACAGGTATCTAAGTCCCAAAGCTCTTCTTTCTCGAATCCAAAGCGAGTTAATTCATCAATCATAAAATCTACATGTATCTGTATGAAAATAATATCCATGTTCACAATAAACAAATCTTTACTGCTTAGTCCGAACAGATTACATATGATTATGCACCTTAGCCAATAAGAAAGCTCTGAAAACACAAAGTCAGTATGGTACACTTGGAAGACATCATCCAATATCTCAATACATCTGTGAAGAAGGGATTGAGATGCTGACATTGTTCACTTTTCTTCTATAAAATATTCTCTCAAATAATCCACCACGCGAAAGCACACCCCTACATCAGTACAAACTAATTAAAATGCAGAAGTAAAATAAAAAAATCCTCTGCGTCTTCTATTTCAGTTTCATAACACTGTTCAATAAACCTTTGTGTAGTTCAATTCTGTTAAGGTTGTGGTGTACAAAGTCCCAACAGGTATGTAAGTCCCAAAGCTCTTCTTTCTCGAATCCAAAGCGAGTTAATTCATCAATCATAAAATCTACATGTATCTGTATGAAAATAATATCCATGTTCACAATAAACAAATCTTTACTGCTTAGTCCGAACAGATTACATATGATTATGCACCTTACCCAAGAGTTCTTTTATCGTGTCACTTCTCAATACATTGACCATTTCTCTATATGCATCTCGCCAACCTTTACAGCGTCACATTTACCACAAAAGATTTCAGGTTCACATGATTTACAGTCAAATCTGTGGCAGTGACAATCATCATCTTTTACATATCCTTCAGCATCGCAATATGAACATATTAATCCAAGCTGATTCTGCACATTTGCATTACTCAACTGCACTTCAGCCAGTTTTTCCGTGGTCAGATTAGTTGTTTTTATCTGTTTATGTTCAGTTAACTGGACTGCTGGCGCCCAGCCATGGCATTCCACACACGTCTCATCATGCAAAAGACTGGATGTTGATGATGACACCTCATGTAACACGCTGTTTATTTGTGGCATTACGTCCATCAGCGTTGCCCATTCCTTATCACTGAAGGTGATGTTGGAAGTATAATCTTGCCTTCGAATTCAGAGCTGACATAGCGCTTGTCGTTGAAAGTTAGCACTTCTAAACGCTTTGACTTTGTTAAATTGAGTTTGAAATTAATCATGCGCATCTTCATCAAGTTATCATTCACTCTCTTCCAGAGAGAAGCAGAAAGCATTGATCTTGAAATTAGCTATCACTGTTTGTTCCTCCAATTTAGTTACAAAGATAAATTGTTGCTGAGAAATCTGTTGAAGAAAGGCTTGTACTCATTCAAGTGCTGAAGAAATTATGTGCCGTTCAAAGCAACAGGTATGTCTTTTATATTCTTTTTATACAAACAAAGCGAAAATGTTCAGAATTGGCTAAATCTGTAAAATATGCAAAAATTACAAATTTCCACGACTGGGGAGGGAGCGGAGTCAGCGTCCAGTTTTCTCGTTTATCACCTACTTATGTACAATAAAGCTGGTTTTGAAATAGAAATAAGTGTTTCCTCTAGCGTACCGTCATTACTGCACGCATGGCGTTCCTAATTCAGTATATGGTTAACATATGTAATATTGCGTATATCATATAAATATGTGCACGCCAGCTGCGAGTACTTATACTGCCTGTTATTAGGCTTATGTCTCCTGATGTGCAACCCTCACGTAGAGATGAGGTTTGTGCTGAAATATCTCCATTACCCAGGATGCTCCTCCCAAATAATAAATAAGTGAATAAAAAATAAAATAAAGTACATAATAATAATAATAATATTATCATTATGTTTGGTGGGGGAGGGGAATAAAGCTCGACGAAAGTCAGCGCTCGCGTTGTAAGACACACTCTATTCTTGTGTATTGTTTGTTTATTTGTTTAGTCATGTATGTAAATCACCATGAAGTACATATCTATGAGCCATTCTAATTCATAGCGGGGTATGTTTATTAAAACAAATCTTAATATAAAATAGTTAATATTTATTAAAAGATAAAGTATTATAATTACTTGATATCATACCGAATAATATATCCTGAATGTTATAAATGTCCTTGAATCATAATTGTGGCTTTCCAGAGAACTCTCCCAGACACATTATTTTCAACAACATACATACCTATACATGCCAACAAAAACACTTGCCAGCGGACCGGGTAACGAATATCAACAGAAGATAACATGGGCTTCATAATAATAACGTATTATCTGCCAAAGGGAATAAAGGGATTGCTCATTATGGTAACCCCACTAACACCTGTCTATATACTATGTTGAATAAATGTATAAATAAAACAAGATAAACAAATGAAGGATTATAATTACTCTTGTCATTATCCTAAACATCTGCTGGCATAAAGAATTGAATGCACAACAAACATTTTGTACAAGGAAATCGCACATACACTTTTTGTTAGTATATATGTTTTGTAATGAACAGGTAAACTCTTCTTACTGTTACAGCTTATGAAGCTTTATATACATGACGGATCAGTGATGTCACAAAGTCACTGATAGAAGTCACTTGTAGAAAATAAAATACATCAAACAAAAATACGACAACAAGTCACGGAAAAACCAACAGGGGGGTACAATAAATGTGCAATTTATAAATAAGTATAATACTTTTGATATAAATTGAAGGTTTATATACCTATAAATACTGTCTTGATACAGCAAACCTCTCTGCTTCTTCAGGCACCGACCAGACTTCAACACGCGTTTCGATGATTAGGGTGCTACGAGCTCTGTCTGATCATTCCTAACTACCTCCAGGGTGGCACGCTATATTTCACTATCTATCCACACTCATCTAGCTTCACAAGTAAACTCCCGTCGTATTCGTTTTGGTTTCGTCTCTTAATTCCATGTGTAAAGTTCCCATGAAGTTTTTTCCCGTCCAATGGCTTATCCTGGTCCAGACAATTTGCTCTTTGGAGAGCCCGCTGGACCAGTAGATGTCTCCTGTGACTGCCTCCGCAATTACAGTTCTTGCCTCTAGGAGTTTACGTCTATATGCAGGAACGTCTCTTTCTTTGGCTCTTATTATTTCCCTCATGACGTTGAGCTTCTCATTATCCCAAGATTGCTCAGCAGGTAATTTCTTCCCTAGTCTCTTGGCCGCACACGCTGTCGTCTGCTTACATATGTTCTCTGCAAGCCCGTCTGGGCCGTAGAACTTCGCCTTAATGAACTGGTACGCGTGTTCAGAGGACCGGAATCTGCGTTCAAACACTGTCACTTGGCATGGGTATAAATTATTTAGGACGTCGTCTTTGCCTTTAAATGATGTTACATCGGTTAATGGTGTGGTTAGGCGCATCGGACATCTTTCTGCTAGCGTCTGATGTTCGGTGGATCCGCAGACTTTGCAAATCTGACTCTCCCGAGCATCAGAAATCACGGGATGGGTTGGCTGTGTGGCTTCAGGGGAGTTTGGGGTTACTTCTGCTGTCGATCTTTCGCCTTTCCTTCTCCATATCCATAGCGATGAAGATTCCACTCTTTTCCCGGCTTCGTTAATCACGTTACGCCTTCCTTTGGCAACGATGCCTAATGTCTTCCACGTTCTCCATAGCGAATTTTCTGGGTAGCATCGGCAGCCTACTTCAACAGGAAAGCATCATGTCTTCCAACCGTTTGCTCGGCACTGGTCGGTTAGCTCTGTGTACTTCAACATCTTTCTCTCGTAGGCCTCTTCAATCCTGTCTTCCCATGGAATGGTTAGCTCTATAATGACGCAAATTCGCTGCTTACTGGAGAAGAGTATGACATCTGGTCTTAAATTCGTCAAAGCAATTTCTTCAGTTTAAGGTCAGTTAGCAGCTTCCAGTCGTCCGCCATGGTGACTATCCAATTTGCTGTTTTGTTTGTACTTGGTCATCTGATAGCTCCTCTGGTTACCCCTGACAAATGTGATGAATCTCGGCTTAGAACTGGCGGGCTTTCTCAGGCTTCCTGCTAGCTCCTCCAGCATCCGTTCATGACGCCATTTATATTTTCTCCGGCTAGAGCTTTGCTGCATGAGCTCAGAACGTCCACATGCTTCACAAAATGGGTCATCTTTCAGTCCCCATATTGCTAGGTTGCTTGGCGTAGGCAACACGTCATATACTGACGCAATACCAAACTTCAAGCGGTAGCTCTCCATTTTCCACATGCCGCTCCAGGTTAACTTCCTGCCTGCGATACATTCCCATCTCGTCCAGCTTCCCTGTTCCCTTAGGCTCACTGCTTTTGCTTTCCTTGCTTCCTCTTCCTGGTTCCTTATTTTGGCTTAAACCATTCCTCTTTGCTGGTCGTTTGATGCTTTGCTCCATTGGGAGCGAGTGATGCATCCTAGGCCCAAGCGGTTTCTAGTTACCGTCCCTACAATGGTGCCCTGTCTCAAACATGACTCAGCTTCCTCCAGGGATTCCTGAGCTTGCCATTTCTGTCCAGTCCTTACTTCCACTCCTGCCTCACAGACTTTCTCGTCCATGTTATCTCTAATGGTCATGGCTTGGCGTACTTTTGTCACATTGAATTCTTCCACCAGAGACGTCACGAGTAGCTGGAGCACGCTTCCTGTGCTATACAATGCTATACTTGTAAGGCTAAGGGGAACATTAAGTCACTTTCGAAGGTAGGTGCTTATCTTTCTTTCTATTTTCCCAACGGTAGATTGCGGGAAGTCGTACACAAAGAGTGGCCATATTAGTCTCGGCAATATTCCGTGTTGGTAACACACGCTTTGTATGCGCCAGGTAGTCCACTTTTCTGGACTTCCTTTAACCACTTCTCTATCTTCTCTCATCTGTACTATCTTTGTCTTTTCCTGTGTTGTTGAACCATTTGCCTAAACATTTGATCGGTTTTTCCTTCATTGTGGGTATCGCGTGGTCGTTTATCTTGAATGCCGAACTTGCTTCGGCTTGCCGTTCTTAATGACGAGACTTCTGGACTTAGTCGGCTTAAACTTCATCCGTGCCAAGGTAAAGATGGCGACCAGGTCGTCTAGCATCCAGCGCCCTTGATGGATAGTGCGTGTCATTACAGTCATGTCGTCCATGAAGGCTCTGGTGGGCGGCTGGACAGTTTCTTAAGCTGAGACAACACCCCTTGACTTGTTCTCTTTACTCTTTACAAGAAGGTTAACGGCCGCTGCAAATACAATCACCGATATAGTGCATCCCGTTATGATCCCTATTTCAAGGTTTTGCCACGAGGTTGTATAATCCCCGACGGAGAAACGCATTTTTTAGTTCTCGTAGTACTTGTTTAGCATATTCCGTATCTTCGGAGGCACGTGGTAGTGCTCGAGGGTCAACTCAACCAGTTTATGGAGTATGGTTCCATAGGCATTTGTGAGATCTAGCCAAATAACTGCTAGCCCACCGTGGTTGACCCTTGCTTCTTTGATGATTTGTGTGATAACGCTTATGTGGTCGATGGATCCGGAAACTCCAGGTATGACTCCTATCTGCACAGAAGTGTCAATGTAGCCGTTGCTTTCATCTCTATGGGATATTTTTATCTGTTTGGTTTATTTTGTTTAGTTGGTTTTGGCTAGCTTGCTTATGATACGGGTAATATCGCAATGGAACGGTATCATATCAGGAACGTATACCAGCTAAAAATTATAGTCAAACAATGGGAAGGACTTTGGGCTGATTTTTTCAGAGAATACGGAATTTTTAGGGAAAGTCAGGGAATAAATATATGACAAAAAATATTAGAACAACTGCACTTTATTTGAACTTTGTCTTTGAAAAATAATAAGTCAACAAGAAATGTATACATATATATATATTTATATGCATATTTGTTCAACATTCAACATGAAAAAGTTTACCAGTTTTATATTTTTTACCCGAATTAGGCTATCTGATCGTGCATTTTGTCTATCTATTGCCAGGCCCATTTTGTTCGGACATATCGTCTGCAGGAAAACAAATCCTTATCAATACGTTATCTGCTATAGTAGGCCTATCTTCGTTTTCATTGTCTATTCCTAAGCATTTATCTTGATATTGACATCTGATTCTGATTGATATCAAGTGTGAGATTTTTGTCTTTTTTCAATGCACTTTTATGTGCCATTAAGGTTACGTATATATGTTTTAGCTTAGAAGTGGTTTTGAGTATGAGCCGCTTTGGGACGTAATTTGCACTGATTTTGTTACAATGGTCTACAGTTTATTTGAAGCCCGTTTAAGCTACACATATCGGATATTGAACACCTTAATGTTATATGATCAAGTAATGAGTTAACAATATGGGTTTTTATTTTCTTATCACAGGACACTTCAAATATTATGACATAAGATGAAGAAAGAAATTAACATTGTTTTTCATCCCTCGTCCTGATCACTAAAATAACAAATATTAAAGACTCGATTAGCTCTATAAATTTTATAGTAAAGAAAAAAGAATTGTCACCTGAGTGCACAAAACTTAAAAGGAAAAAGGATTTACCCGGGCGGAGTAAAAAAAATAATTATGTAAAAAATAAAATGAAACAAGAATTTTGGCCAATAACAGCTAAATTTTCAATTGTAATGACAGTTTTGCTCCAGTCGAGACTAAATTGCAAAGAAAAAATCGCCGGGCGACGGAGCCAATTAAAAATAAAAGAAACAGGTATGTGAAGCAAGACTTTTTACTTCGCCTGTAGATAGAGTTGGTTTGACCGTTTATGACACCCCAAAATAAAGTAGTTTTTGATAATGTCTTGCACTTGATTTGACTGTCAGGAGCTGTTCACGTTTTATACTGACACCAATATATTTAGTTTTAAACTTTCATATGTATTGGCAGTTAATAACATAAAGTACTGCAAAGAAAAAGCCAAAAGGCAAAAAAAGTCTTTATTAGAATACTTAACTGTGGTGGTGTCATTTTATCCAACCACAGAGTGTATTTGTATCATAAGAAATGATGTATCAATCCCACCGAGTGAAAACTGATGAACTGCAATCAACATCTCAGAGAGTCTCAGAGAGGACAAATAAGTTGCATTCAACACGTAAGGATTCGTCGTGACCTTGTGACCCTCTATATATGTACCAGATTTGGCCTTTCTAAGTCAAAGAATAAATTAAAATAAAAGTGTATATATAATATTTATATATATTATAGACGTATTTTGTACATTACTTACAATCAAAAACATTATCAGTTTTATTTTTACAATATCTTGCTATTCTGTTTTTCTGTTATTTGTAACAGTGACGCACTGATCTCTTGTTATTAGCCCACATCTGATCTTTTATTAACAATTGTATAAATATTGACTTTGTATTGACAGCGTTAACCGTTCATCAAACAAATAATTAATGGCCTTTGAGACATTGTAGATTCTTATCAGAATAGTTCTGTGTCAAGTGATCAACAAATAACATCTATTACTTTAGCATTGGTTCAGTTCGCACATGAACCAGATGTTGTAATTTTTATGCTGTAAACAAGATTTAGAATGTTAGAGTGCAAAACAAGGCAAAAAGACAAAAAATGAGGATAAGAACGTGATAAAATTTACGCTATTCATTGATATGCTATACTTTTTAAAGAAACATCAAGATGTCAGAATTATACGAAGTGGTTATGGATGAATTTTCATTCACCGATGTATATCCAGTCAGTGAAGCTTGTATTACAAATAGTAGCATCACGAAAGATGACATTATTTTTGGAGTTTATTACGCTTTCGGGATTTGCGTAATATGTTTGATATGTTTTATTGGCAATGGATTGATCATTCATGCGATTTTGTATTACCAACATCTAAGACAAGTTCATCACTGGTTTTCTTTGAGTCTTGCGGCGTCTGATCTTGTTCAAGGATTAACAGTTCCCTTGTATACTTTAGGACACAGCACTACATTTACTCACTGGGAAGGATTAAGTAAATAATTAAGTTAATTATCTCAACTATGTTAGGAAGCATTGATTTTTCAGATTTACACTAGTAACTTCGAAAAACAATATAGTAGTTAAAACAAATTTTCTTCTCAGAAAACAAAAGCACGTAAATTTTTATTATACTTGTTAATTTGTTATAAGTGATGCAAGACCTGAGATACATAGTATTTTCGCCTTAGTCTCTGTGTGCTTTTTGTGTATCTCAAATGTTTAGTTCCCTAATGGTTTCTTATAGTCTGTTAAAAAAGTAATCAAGGTGCTAAATTGTGCCTTAAAAGTATGTTTGCAAGATTTAACTGATATGAGATTGATTATTTGAATAGTTGAAGCTTTCTGTATGCTGTGTATTTAAAGCAGCAAATTTTAATGTATCAGTATATTATAACTGCATAACCAAGTAAACAGTGAGATTCCCCAGCATATAACTTGGCTTAGTAGCTTCTTTTCCAGAGAGTGATAATATGTTTCGATTACGTATTTTTTAATTTTTAAAACTATGGCTTGTACATAATTGTTTTCGGTTACTGCTTACTCTCGCCATTTCTTACTTCTTTACCTGGAGGTGTATCGATATAACCTGTTGCAGCATATCAAACCAACTGAAAAAAATGCTTTAAGTTGATAAACTTGATTTACAGCATCTTATCCCAACACAACCTATCATTATCGACATACAACTATTGCACTTTATAAAAGGCAGACAGGCTATTGAACAGCATAGGTTATGTACTGAATTATCACTCTGCTTTTTCTCTTCGCTGACAATGTTATCGCTCTTTGTCAATATTAAGGAATCATCATTGAAACAATCGCTCATAAGAGGAGTCAGCTATCGTGCTAGAAAGTAACATGCTATTTTGTTGCAGATAAGAGAGATTTTACAGAAGATCACACCACATGTTTTTTTGATAAAACAGAATAACCTCATTTTTGCACCTTATAAAGAGCATTTTCGAACACAATACTATGGCGTCGTGTTTTACCTTTTCAAGGAACCAGTACAGTTTCATGTCGAGGTTCAAACGTTTTTCTGGCTACGTCAGTGTTTACTAATACAGGCAAAGTCATTTATGTATCATTTAGTGTCAATGTAAAAAATCTTGGAACATGGCTTTTAGAAGCTGGTTACGTAAATGCGTTTTTACCTTTTTCTGAGTAGGTTTTCGAAAAAACACACACCAGGTGATGCAAAAGCGTTATAGTTTTATGTATTACTGCAATACATGCAATTAAAATGCTTTCAGAATTACGGCATGTTAGCCACAAGTAAAATGCAAAGAAGATGCATTTAAAAATAGCAGTGAATGACAAATTACAACATAATCTACAAAGCTAACAGTGACTTAAATCACTGCAATAAAACTTTGATAGCCTATATTATATTTGTTATATATGAAAGTTTGCTGAAAAGATAACATTATCTGGGAGGTAATTGTGCAGGAAATATTCATTTAATGCCAATCTATAACAATAGAACTATAAATTAAAAAGATTTTATCATATTTCGAATATTTGTTGTTGTATTCTCATCTTAACTGTGAACTTTATATTAACCTTTTGGCTAGTTCACATAAGTGTTAATAATAAATAGGAGTTATTTCAATACTATTTTAATATTTTAATAGGAGTTATTTTAAGTGCTTTTAAATTGCTGTTGCAATTCAAAGTTGTTGTTTAACCTGGTTAGCTTATTAGAACTAAAACATAGTAGTGTTAGATAATAGATCGTATACATTTTCATGAGCATTTATTTGCTCATAACTAGTAGATTTACTGCATAGTTAAATAATTGTTTAATAACATCTACAGTGACTTTAACAGGTTTGTCAGCAATTTCATAGAAAAATATGTCGTCAGAACGTTTAGACAAGTTCTGATGCCATGATTTTTTAATTTTAGACCCAGCAAGATAAATCTTTTGCTTTGCAACAGTTGTTGACCCAGTCGCTTGGATTCTTATCTTATTTGACACTTTAGTGGGTCAGAAGAAAGCAATAACTGGGGTTATTTTTCATGAGTTAAATGTAAATAGGTCAAATTTGAAAACACGTCTGTTGATATTTTATCCAGTTGGTTTCCAATGCAAACCAACTAGATGAAAATGAAATAAATGATAGAGGAAATATATAGAAAATAGCTCTTATTCAGAAGGTACCAACCATTATAGCTTATTTTTTTTTTGAAAACTTTTTTTAAACATGTAGGCGTTTGGCGATATCTTGCTATCATTTTGTTGTGAGAATGTGATAAAAATCTTTTAAAATGAATTGCGTGTTTAACAGTTGAATGGAAGCTGTGCCAGTTCATGGTTGTCATGACGATAGCGCCTCAAGCAGTGTCCGCATTCAATCTCATTGGCATTACTTTTGTTCGCTTCCTGGCCGTTAAAAAACCTCTACATTTTAAAGGGGTTAGTAGCTTTTTGTCACTTATGACAAGCAAATAGTGACAAATACGATAAGATTTAGAAATAGTATAAGCTAAAAGACCAACTATTTATTCTAAACCATAAATGTTTGTAGATAATAGAAATTTGTACTTAAAAGTATGAATTTTAAGATGATACAAAAAGGGTAGTAGATTGTACATATTCTGTTTTACACTGGAAAAAGAGACATCAAAATTCTCTTTCGGTGTAGATACAACAATAAAAAGTTTTGTAAAGCATTTCACTTCAGCTTCGTTACGTAATATTTTCAAAGTTATTTCCTATTTGCCTAATTTTGCTCAAAAGGGAATTCGAAAACATCTTAATTCAATTCAAACAACGACATCTTAACGGTCTAAAAGTTTTTTCCTTGAATTGCATCATCGATTATTATTGACAAAAAGCACATTGAATCGATACAGTCTTATTGTGTGTAGATTCTTGAGCACCGGAAAGCCTTGGTGGGATTTGCTGTGGCATTCAACTGGGCATTCGGATATATACACGCTTTACTACTGTACGTGAAACTAGAGGCTCCGGGTAAGTATCAAACCACCACCGAACCGTTAGCTTTCTTAATTTTTGCTTAATAACTCTCCAATCTTTGTGTGTGTTTTTCTTACGAAACTTGAAATATAAAATTCCATGTATGCTTAGTCTGCATGGAATTTTAACAGTTCTCCAATATTAACGGAAAACCAACAGACAAGATGAGCAAGGGCCCAACCAAAAGTGATTCCTGCCATCTTGCCGCAAGAGCTGCAGACTGGCAGTATTCTGTTGTCATCCTCACGCATAAGTAGACTGGCAGTGCCCTGTTGTCATCCGGATGCATGCACAGACTGGCAGTGCTCTCATGTCATCCGGATGCATGCACAGACTGGCAGTGCTCTCATGTCATCCGGATGCATGCACAGACTGGCAGTGCTCTCATGTCATCCGGATGCATGCACAGATTGGCAGTGTTCTCATGTCACCCTGGTGCATTCACAGACTGGCAGTGTCCTCATGTCGTCTGATGCATGCACAGACTGGTATCAACCGATGAAATATAACTGTAAATAACAACTTAGACTATAGTGAATTTATATTGGATCTAATACTGTATTAACTCTAAAATTACATTAAACCTGACGGACAAGCCTGCAGTAACGTCGATTTAAGGTTGCGATGTCAATGCAGCCAAACCAGATCAGCGACCGACCTACATCTTTGATATAGCATTAAATAGGTGGCAACCAACACGAAACGTCGTATCAACGTCTTCTTTGCAACTTTGAATAGACGTCGAACATGTGACGTTGCATAGACGTCGGATTCACAGAAAACGCTTGTGTTATCGCTCACCGAATATGGTAGCTATAACTGGTGACTTCGTAATAAACCGAAACAAGGACGTACCATAGAAGAATTTCAGTAGTTCAGACCGTTGTACTTTGGTTGTGATTTTTTGGGGCTACAGAGCAACGGCTAACCTACCTTTTTCATACAATGTTGAATAGACGTTGGGCAAGCAACGTTATTTGGACGTTGCTGTTGGTCGCAACCGACACTCAACGTCTAATCAGCGTCTTTTTTCCACCTACGTTTGGAAAATAATCGTAAAAATCAACTTTAAACTTATCCTGCTTTACCGGGT
Organism: Protula sp. h YS-2021; assembly: GCA_949752745.1. NCBI lineage: Eukaryota > Metazoa > Annelida > Polychaeta > Sabellida > Serpulidae > Protula > Protula sp. h YS-2021. The sequence goes on from OX457024.1 coordinate 106,364,279, forward strand.
GAATCAAAGGTATTGTACTGTAATAAAGGGTGACTACACAATTATTCTCGTTGTCCAGAGGGCGATTCCAGATCAATATTTTCCCCAGGCCTATCAAACGACGGGAGACATAATTTGTTTCGACTTCCATTTGCATCTTCAGCGCATCGTTGATTAGACGTCAGATTTTCGACGCCCAACCAACGTTGGGAGGTAGACGATGTGATTTCAATAAACAACCAAAATCAGACGTTGATTTGACGTCGGGTACTATGTTTAATCAACGTTGTGTAACGTCACAATGTTTATTGTTTATGTGCCTTTGATTGTTTTTCTCAGACCGAATCTGTGGTATTGCTTGTTTTCAGCCAGGTTTTGTGTTATTGTTTGTTTTCAGACAGGTTTGTGGAAATGTTTGTTTTCAGACCGGTTTTGTAGGATTATTTGTTTTCATACCCATTTTGTGGGATTTTTTTATCAGGCAGGTTTGTGGGAATGCTTGTTTTCAGACAGGTTTTGTGGGGTTGTTTGTTTTCAGACAGGTTTTCTGGGAATGTTTTTTTTTAAGACATGTTTTGTGGGAATGTTTTTTTTTCAGACAGATTTTGTGGGAATGTTTGTTTTAGACAGATTATGTGAGGTTGTTTGTTTTCAGACAGATTTTGTGGGATTATTTGTTTTCCAACAGGTTTTATGGGATTGTTTGTTTTAAGATATGTTTTGTAATATGTTATTTTAGACAGGTTTTGTGGGAATGTTTGTTTTCAGACAGGTTTGTGGAGTTATTTGTTTTCAAACAGGTTTTATGGGATTGTTTGTTTTCAGACATGTTTTGTGAGATTGTTTTTTTTTCAACCATGTTTTGTGAGATGTTTTTTTAGACGGGTTTTATAGGATTGTTTGTTTTCAGACCGATTTTGTTTGAATGTTTGTTTTCAGACAGGTTTGTTAGGTTGTTTGTTTTCAGACCGATTTTGTTTGAATGTTTGTTTTCAGACAGGTTTGTGGGGTTGTTTGTTTTCAGACCGATTTTGTGGGAATGTTTGTTTTTAGACAGGTTTGTGGGCTTGTTTGTTTTCAGACCGATTTTGTTTGAATGTTTGTTTTCAGACAGGTTTGTTAGGTTGTTTGTTTTGAGACGGGTTTTGTGGGAATGTTTGTTTTCAGACAGGTCTGTGGGGTTGTTTGTTTTCAGACAGATTTTGTGGGATTGCTTGTTTTCAGACCGATTTTGTGGGATATGCCGCACGGAGCTGATCTACGAAGCCTGGCAGATCCTCGTCTTTATGCTCATCATCGTCATCATCCCTGTCGTCATCATGGCTGTTCTGTATTGTATCAGCATCAGACTTATATACAAGAGGGTAAAATCACAGCCCACGGCCCAACACCGGGCGGCTACTTGCTATCATATGTGTTACCATGCTTACCGACAAATGCGGAGAACGGATGTAAGGCTAGAAGAGGTCCGCGATGAGTGCCAATTTCACAAAAAAGGGGGAGGGGGGGGGAGTAATTTTCATTCAGTACTCTGCGGTTTTCGTGAAAGGTTTTTTCGGAACTGCACTCAACTTTGGTTTAAAAAGTGGTATTATTTCAAACTTAGCACTCCATTGGAGATCTTTTTTAAAGTCATTGACACGCATGGTAACCAGATGATACTTGAGTGGTAACCCCCCCCCCCCCCCGGAAATAATATGCCTGGAAATAATTTACAGTGTATACAAAATATGTGATGCATGAAACAGTCTTTTCGAAAAGGCGAAGAAACGCATTCAACAAACACAAAGTGTATCTGGACTACCCACCAACCCTACCCCTACCCACTAACCCTGACCCTACTCACTAACCCTAACCCTGCCCACTAACCATTATCCTTACCCTAGCCACTAACCCTACCCCTACCCACTAACCCTACCCCTACCCACCAACCCTACCCCTACCCACTAACCCTGACCCTACTCACTACCCTAACCCTGCCCACTAACCCTGACCCTACTCACTAACCCTAACCCTGCCCACCAACCCTACCCCTACCCACTAACCCTGACCCTACTCACTAAACCTAACCCTGCCCACTAACCATTATCCTTACCCTAGCCACTAACCCTACCCCTACCCACTAACCCTACCCCTACCCACTGACCCTAACCCTGCCCACTAACCCTGACCCTACTCACTAACCCTAACCCTGCCCACTAACCTTGACCCTACTCACTAAACCTAACCCTGCCCACTAACCATTACCCTTACCCTAACCACTAACCCTACCCCTACCCACTAACCCTACCCCTATCCACTAACCCTGACCCTACTCACTAAACCTTACCCTGCCCACTAACCATTACCCTTACCCTAACCACTAACCCTACCCCTACCCACTAACCCTACCCCTACCCACTGACCCTAACCCTGCCCACTAACCCTGACCCTACTCACTAACCCTAACCCTGCCCACTAACCCTGACCCTACTCACTAACCCTAACCCTGCCCACTAACCCTACCCCTACCCACTAGCCCTGACCCTACTCACTAAACCTAACCCTGCCCACTAACCATTATCCTTACCCTAGCCACTAACCCTAACCATACCCACTAACCCTAACTCTACCCACTAACCCTTCCCACTAACCCTACCCCTACCCACTAACCCTGACCCTACTCACTAAACCTAACCCTGCCCACTAACCATTACCCTTACCCTAACCACTAACCCCAACCATACCCACTGACCCTACCTCTGCCCAATAACCCTGACCATACCCACTAACCCTAACCTTACCCGCGTCAAATTCTCTGGCTTGATCTAAGCACAGCTCAATTACATTCCTGTATGCTTTTTTTAAGAGCAATGCTAAACAATTCCCTGTATATATATACATACATATTAGAAAGAAAGAAAACTTATATTGAAAATAACATTTGCAGAAAAGAGAGGTGAGCAGATTCTCAAACACCTCGACGAGGAGTAGAGCTGTCATTCAGAGGGAATCTCGCATGGTCAAGGTCGTTTCAGCGCTGTTAGGATTCTACACGTTGTCATGGATACCGTTCCTGGTTTACGAGACCTTGGTCATAACATGTGACGCCTCAACTGAAAACTGTGATGACCTCAGATATTTTAGGTTCGTCTACATGTCTTTTCTTTGTTAACTTTTTAAAGACGTTGTTAACTGGTGCCGACGGGTGCCGACTGGTGCCGACGGGTGCCGACTGGTGGCAACTGGTGCCGACTGGTGTCGACTGGTGCTAACTGGTGCTGACTGGTGTCGATTAGTGCTGACTGCTGTTGTTAATATTCAATAAATCAACACGAACAGCTAATCACACGAACATTGTTATAACTATTTTATTCGGCTTTATTTGTTTATAAGCAATTAGCTACTTGATAAAGCAATAGTCAGTCCTCAGCGCCATTGTGGGATATAGTCACATGTCAAACACGTGGTCAGCGCAAATATAGGATGTAGTCACGTGACAGACGCCTGGACAACGCCAGGTCGTGGTCGCGTGATAAACATGTGGTGAATGCCTTTATATTGTAGTCTCGTGGTTGATATACGCGAACCACGTGATAGCTTATTCTGTGACCATTGTTAAAATAACTTGTGTACCCACATTTATTTATAAATGCGTGCTCATTGCTCTGCAATAATACAAAAATAAAAAAGCGGTATTTCTAATGCTTTAGTTATAATTCTATTACTGCTATGGATTTTGACATATTTTCAGTGCTGTTTGAATATTTTAATGCTTTTTGCAGAGCTACTTCTCGACTATTCTACTTCAGCAACGTCGCCGTGAATGTTTTTATCTACGCCGGAAGATCAAATGATTTCCGATACGCTTTCGCTTCGGACTTGAGTGCCATGAAGAAATGGTGCGGTATAAAGCCGTCCCGACGACCACGACAATCGTCCAGTCTGGCTGGGTCATTTCACAGCCCATCCTCTGCAAGACAAAGCAGGACCTCAGAGATTTCCCTCGATCAATTAGTCAGGTTCACTGATGTTTGTGATCGTGCTAATGGATATTCCGTTTCTGCCAACAGTCATCAATGTGATACTACTCCTGCCTCAGTGACTGCCAATCAAAACGGTTTTATAAACAATGGCTTTGTTTGTCACGATTCAAGTAAACAGACGAACGACTTGACAGATTTGCAAACGACTCATATGTAAAATAAAAAAAGGAAAAAAAATGCTCTAAATTCTGATACGCTGTTCCCGCACTTCCGGTCAGCTGATTTATGACTTGGTATTTGCAAGATCCACCGCAAAGCCACAATCGTGTATACATTTTTTACAGAGCTTGATTCTGAAGTATCATTTTACACATATAAAATTTATAGATGAAGCATCAATTAAAGCCTAGCTCGAATATTCATTTTAACACAAATGTGTCTGAAAAATAGATATGATATATAAATGATCGAAACCATTTTTATATTAACGTGCATGGAAATAAAAAATTGACGAATAGCTCTGGTGAAATAAGTGTGAAGTGCATTGTTCACGAGTGTTTATTATCCATTAGTCTTGTATAAAATATTTATTATACACATAGAAACCAGATTACCTGTTTTAATTGCGTCAGTTTTACCTTCTGTCGTGGGGGTAATTGCTTTACAGCTGTTCAGAATCAGCAAATGTTTCTGGCGATATATTAGACTAAAACTGCTGATTGGCATCCCAACATTTCGCCAGTTCAATTCTACAAGTGACAGCGAACGCCTACTGCTTTCGCTCAATCAAATCTTTATTCAAATCGATAAAAATTCTTTAAAATAAAAAAAAAAGAAGATATGTGGAGTATATTTCCCGTTATATCTGTGTCTGTGTTTGAAATATGTAAAAAAAAGTAAAATCCTTGGAGAACATAAGACAAAAGTGGCTGCAATATGGCCACAGTTATTTATTTGTTCACTCCACTGTGAAAACACCCTTAGCACACTGTCTATATTGTGCCACATGCTCACTTATTTTCTAAGAGCTGGGCCTTTTTTTGGGTCAAATGCCACTGATTTGGGCCTATTTTGTGTCAAATCCCTATTGATTTTCTGAGAGTTGGGCCTATTTTGTGTCGGATGCCACTTATTCTCTGAGAGTCGGTCTATTTTGTGTTAAATACCCACTGATATTCTAATGGTTGGGCGTTTGACCTTTCGATCACGGATGTGGCATGTTCTCAACCTCTCCCCCTCCCCCCTCCCCTTGATGGCACCTTGAAAACTCAAGCGACACAAGCATCTCACGTTTTATAATACAAACAACTCCGTTAAATCAACCCTGATTGAATACCTCACACAACTGCTAGAGACATAGAAACAAAGGGATTATCCCCCTCCCAAGATTTGATGAAAAGCACCTATGATTCATGTCATAACCGCGAGAGGGATTAAATCAACAAAGACTTAAAGCGCACGTCAATGGGCAGAAATCTTTGCAAAAACCTAGAATTTCAACACGCCGACATCGCATCTTGATAAAAAAAGTGCAATAGATTTTTTAAACAGGTTCTTTCTTTATGTAGCAAAACATAGAATTCTACGTCGACATATCGGCCTTTTTTGGATAGCGGCGTCTTTGCTTTCGAAGGATAGAGTGGTCGCTGAAATCCACATGAAAACAATTGAGAGAAAAACACGGTGATACATTGCGGAAGTACTTCGTTCTTGAAAATGTTGTTTTGGATAAAATCTGTGTATTTCCTGTCATGTGTTTCTGTCTACTACTATCCAGCATCGGGAAATCACCTGGCCAAAGATCTGATTCTCCGTGCACAGTGTCAGTGCTTCTGTCTGCGAGAGGTGAATTGTTGCTTTCTTTTATTAAATTTTCAAAATGTTTTAGTTAACATTTAAAAAATATGTTGATATACAAACTGCACATAAGAGAAAAAACTTCACAGTTGATACCGGAAGTGGAGTCTCGGAAATCTTTTCATAGGAGTTAACTGCACTCCGAGAAGCCACAGCCGTGTCAAGGACAATTAAACGAACCGCCATAGTCAGAGAAATTAACTGCACAGTTAACTGTGCTCTTAGTAGTTAAAATCAGTTGATCTGGCCTTATCACATAGATAATTTTTGGATGGACTGATTTTGTTAAACAAATCAGTTTTATTAATTCACTTTCGCACATTCCGGTTGCTAACGGGGCAGTTAACGAAATCAACTAATCTTTTCCATAGATAATAAAGATTTTCCATGAGATTTATGTTAAATGAGGTAGATGGCAGTTGCTCGTAAATGCTATTGCGGGATTGCAATTATCAAAGAAAAAAATACAAATCCAAAAGCATTGAAGTAATTGCAATTCTTGGTAATCCCTCAGCCTTCTGACTCCGGTGGCAATATGTTGAAAAAAAAGTTGCCAGATAAAATCTGTTACCGCACAAAAGACAATAGGGCGGGTGGATAACGGGCTAGGTACATATGAGGGGAGTTTATACAAGTGAAAGATCAGAGCAATTTTACCATGCACGTGGTTATGGTCACAACATATAGCATTGGCAGTTACTGGAATTTGTGCCTTCCCATATCATAGTTAATAATCCATTGGCATATAAAAACTGGAAACGTGTACATTGGACATTTTCAATTGTTTGTACAAAGAACTCCAAGGGGTGTTTTATTACAACTGCAGCTTTGAATCCACAATATAACATTGTTTGTTGCATAATACAGCGGTATCTGTATCGACAATGCCCCAGACCTAACATGACCCGACGATGTTGACTGCATACAAACTGACCGCCGCTCAGTTGACCCGTGGACAGTTGACCGCTAGTCAGTTGACCCGTGGACAGTTGACCGCTAGTCAGTTGACCCGTGGACAGTTGACCGCTAGTCAGTTGACCCGTGGACAGTTGACCGCTAGTCAGTTGACCCGTGGACAGTTGACCGCTATTCAGTTGACCCGTGGACAGTTGACCGCTAATCAGTTGACCCGTGGACAGTTGACCGCTATTCAGTTGACCCATGGACAGTTGACCGCTATTCAGTTGACCCGTGGACAGTTGACCGCTATTCAGTTGACCCATGGACAGTTGACCGCTATTCAGTTGACCCGTGGACAGTTAATCGCTGGTCAGTTGACCCGTGGACAGTTGATCGCTGGTCAGTTGACCCGTGGACAGTTAATCGCTAGTCAGTTGACCCGTGGACAGTTGACCGCTATTCAGTTGACCCATGGACAGTTGACCGCTATTCAGTTGACCCGTGGACAGTTAATCGCTAGTCAGTTGACCCGTGGACAGTTGACCGCTATTCAGTTGACCCATGGACAGTTGACCGCTATTCAGTTGACCCGTGGACAGTTAATCGCTAGTCAGTTGACCCGTGGACAGTTGACCGCTATTCAGTTGACCCATGGACAGTTGACCGCTATTCAGTTGACCCGTGGACAGTTGACCGCTATTCAGTTGACCCGTGGACAGTTGACCGCTATTCAGTTGACCCATGGACAGTTGACCGCTATTCAGTTGACCCGTGGACAGTTGACCGCTATTCAGTTGACCCGTGGACAGTTGACCGCTATTCAGTTGACCCATGGACAGTTGACCGCTATTCAGTTGACTCGTGGACAGTTGGCAAGCAGAAAAATGAAAAATGGTCAGTTTTCAACACTGACCAAAAGTGTTAATTTCGTGAAATATAAAACAGGTCATGCATAAATTAGGCCAGCAAACACGGGGAAGGAAAGACGGTGAGGGGGTCAGCTGACCGCTGGTCGTCTGTTCTACCCCGCTTTATATTACACCAGAACCCCGGGATCGGACCACCCCGCAAATAGGTCCCTCTCCCGGAAATCGGACCACTTTTCGCCAGAACCGAATGAAACCCATTGGTTTCTATTATTAAGGAACCCCACCAAACAAATCGAACCATAGGACCACTTTTGTGAGACGCAAACGCAGACAGAAACCCGGAAATCGGACCAGCCCACGCACATCACATGTACTTATTAAACAAACATCAATTGAGGTTATCGGTGTTGGGGATTATAATGTTTAATGATCACAGCTAGTTTTCGTCACAACGGTATCCAGACATTTTGTCGAGAGACATTTTTGTCTAAAGTGATATTCGAGACATTTTGTCGAAATTTATAATTTCTTTATAGCCTATTTTTTTTTTTTGGAAGGTGGTTTGATTCTTTGAAACAATTAAAAACAAAAATTCGTAAAATCGTTCCCTTCACACATCAACATCAAAATTTCAAGTACTGCATTGCAATTGACAAGTACAAATTATTAACAGTTGTGAGAATGACTCTGGTCTGTGATGGGATCAAACTGAATTCGTTTTATCTACTATTGCAATCAAAAATTAAAATTCAGAATTACAAATAAATAGCAGCTGATTCGTTTTAAATATTTATTGCAATTAAGAATTGTACTTGAAAACAATTTAAAGGAATGACTCTGGTTTCCAGAGATATTTGTGAAGAATTCTTTCATCTCTTTGATTGCAATTCACTGCCAAAAACAGTATACAGTAAAGGGCTTCGATTTGAGGCACATTTGAATGTTTGAGTGAAAAAATTATTAAATTTTATTTTTGTTAAGAAAAGAATCAAACCACCTTTCAAAAAAGAAAAATGGACCATAAAGAAATTATAAACTGTCTCTCGACAAACTGTCTCTCGACAAAATGTCGTGGATTCGGTCACAACATACAGCACTGACAGTTGCTGCAGTGTGTGCCATCCCGTAGTTAATCCATCAGAGTTAATCCATTGGCACAAAAAACTGGAAATGTTTGCATTGGACATTTTCAACTGTTTGTATGAAGAAATCCAAGGGGTGCTTTATTAGAACCGCAGCCGCGATTCCACACAAGATAACGTGTTTTATCGCATATTACAGCGGTCTCTGTCTCGACAACGCACCAGTCGTAACATGACCCGACGATGTTCACTGCATACAAATTGAACGCCGGTCACTGACCCGTGGACAGTTGACCGCTAGTCAGTTGACCCGTGGACTGCTGACCGCCTGTCAGTTGGCAACAGTTGGCGTGGACAGTTGACAACCAGCAAAATGAAAAACGGTCGGTTTTGACCTACACTGACCAAAACGTTAATTTCGTGAAATAAAAAGAGGCTATCCATAAAGTAGCAAACACAGTAGAGGAAAGGCAGTGAGGAGGTCAGCTGATTACTTTATTTATTTATTTGTTTATTTTTATTTATTTTCTTTTGCAGTACGGTGTTGATGGAGATAATATATTGGATATCTACGAGTTTTATCAGCCGAGGATCGTGTGTCCGAAAGAAAATATCAACTGCAGTCAGGTTCGTTCTCATGACAGATTATACCAGTCAGCGCCCTCCCGCCCCAATCCTCTCCCTCCCCTGCCCCTCCCACTGCCCCTCCCCCTGCCTCTCCCCCTGCCCCTCCCCCTGCCCCTGCCCCCTGCCCATCTCCCTGCCCCCTGCCCATCTCCCTGCCCCCCTGCCCCTCCCCCGCCCCTCCCCTGCCCCCTGCCCATCCCATGTCCCTGCCCCTCCCCCTGCCCCTGCCCCTGCCCCTCCCTCTGCCCCCTGCCCCCTGCCCCTGCCCCTGCCCCTGCCCCCTCCCCCTCCCCCTCCCTCTGCCCCTCTCCCCTGCCCCTCCCCTTGCCCCTGCCTTTCTCCCTAAAATAACAAATAAATTAAGGCAATATTTAAGAGAAAAAGAACGCTTTGAAGTTTTCATTTAGCTCGGTCACACTTTAGAAATGTAGTACGAATTCCAGAAAACTCCTTTTAAAACTGAATCAGAAGTAGATTTTTTGCAGTGTTTGACTCAGTGCAGAACAAGCCGCGATGAAAGTCTGGAACAATGCCAGCAGCACTGTGTAGGTACCGTCTCCATGCCCCTACCTCCCCTTCCCCCCTCCCTCTCTCTCTCTCTCCCTCCCTCCCTCTCTCTCTCTCTCTCTCTCTCTATCATCATCATCATCATCATCATCATCATCATCATCATCATCATCATCATCATCATCATCATCATCATTATCATCATCATCATCATCATTATCATCATCACCATCTCTCACTCACTCTCTCCTGCTCCCCCTCTCTCCTCCCCTCTCTCTCTCCCTCTCCCTCCCTCCCCCTCTCTCTCTCTCTCTCTCTCTCTCTCCTCTCCTCCCACTCTCTCTGTCCTCACTCTCTATCTTTCTCTCTCCCCTATCTGTCTGTCTCCCTCTCTGTCTGTCTGTCTGTCTCTCTCTCTCTGTCTGTCTGTCTCTCTGTTTATTTGGCTAATATGGAAACAACAGCACGAGATTAAGACCAACCCCGTTTTAAATACAGCGTACCTTCTGTTGGAGTACTTCGGAAGTGAATCCCCCACTAATCACAAACTTTGCCACTTCCTCTTCGGGTTTTAGCGCGGTTTTGGCGGACACTAATTTTTTACCAGGAAACGGTCCACAGAAACTATCATACTCATCCCAGAGCAGTAACACTGTAGACAAAATGAAAAAATTCAAGCGCAATTACCAGTGTTTAACAAGAAACAAGAACGAAATAACTGTAAATTCCTCGCCTTTTGAATGGACCTTTCTTATGGGTACAGCAGGGAGAACTGACTTGTTGCAGACGACTGAAGCATGTTACACGGGCTGTGATTTTATTGAGAAGTGGCGCGTGCAGCAAATATTTGCCTCAGGTAACAGTATGTTGTTAATGATCCGCGTGGTGAGGGGATATACAGCAGGCGCTGGAGCTTTCCTATTACAAGCTGTACGTGATATCAATCATCTTAGGTTACATTTCCATGGGGAAAAGGGACATTATCCTGCTGGACAATACCCGGCACAGGACATTACCCTGCTGCACAATACCCGGCACAGGACATTACCCAGCTGGACAATACCCATCACAGGACATTACCCTGCTGAACAATACCCGGCCCAGGACATTACCCAGCTGGACAATAACCGACACAGAACATTACCCAGCTGGACAATACCCATCACAGGACATTACCCAGCTGGACAATACCCGGCACAGGACATTACCCATCTGGACAATACCCGACACAGAAATTACCCAGCTGGACAATACCCGGCACAGAACATTACCCAGCTGAACAATACTCGACACAGGACATTACCCAGCTGGAAAATACCCAGCACAGGATATTACCCTGCCTATACAATATTCGATATAGGACCTTATCCTACTGGACAATACCCGACACAGGACATTACGCTGCTGGACAATACCCAGCTCAGGACATTACTCTGCTGGACAATACCCAGCACAGGACGTTACCCTGCTGGACAATACCCAGCACAGAACATTACCCTGTTGGACAACACCCGACACAGGACATTACCCTCAGGACAATATCTGACTTGAAAATGTCAGATATAGGACATTCCCCTGCTGGACAATACCCGACTTGGACAATAGCCTATCTTTTAAAACTTTTTCTCTCCTAGAAAAAAAGAAACTAGTGATCGTTTTTTTATTTTTGTTTTCCAAAAACAACTTTGGTGTCTTTGATTAATTTAAAGTACTTTGATTAGTTTAAAATAAAAAAGAAGTTGGGAATAAATTCAGGTAGAGAAGCTCGGATATTTTGCGTGGGATGTAAGTCAGCAGTCAAATAATGTGTAAGTCGTGAAGAAAAGACTCAAATTATCGCCACCCTGTGGTCCGTATGATTTCAGTGTGATTGGAGTACAAGGTGGGCTACAGGGTGGGCCACAGGGTGGAGTACAGGTTGGATCCACGGTGGAGTACAGGGTGGGGTAGAGGTGGGATGCAGGGTGGAGTTCAGGTTAGGGTATATAGTGAGGTGCAGGTTGGGATACAGTGTGAGGTACAGATGGGTGCAGGGTGGGGTACAGTGTGGTACACATGATGGAATACAGGGTGGGTACAGGGTGGTGTTCAGGGTGGGGTACAGGATGGGATAAAGGGTGGGGTACAAGGTTGAGTAGAGGATGGGATACAGGGTGGAGCACATGTTGGAGTGCAGAGTGGGTAGAGGGTGGAGTACAGGGTAGGTGCAGGTGGAGTATAAAGTGGGTACACGTGGGTGCAGCCAAGGTGATCCTGTTCTGTATGACTTTGTTTAGAAAAGAAACAAATGTAGTTGCGGGTGTTTATAGGAGAGCCACAAAGTATTTTAACCGCTGGAGAAAGTACGAGTTAGGGTGTCTTACCCGCCTTGTTAGCCAAAATAATAATTTACAGTATTTCGTTTATCGGTTTTATTTTAGCTTCTAATTTTAAAATTTTATTGGTGTCAAAGAACTGATGACAAAGATCCTTTCTTTAAAACGCATTTCCAGAACCTGCAAAATCTTCGGCATCGGAACTGATGGTTTTACCCACAATTCACTGCCAAGCCGCTTATGTGAATTTCCCACAAGAAAGCCGCGTCTACATGAAATGGAGTGTTCATTCAGATCGGATTCCGAGAAACGATGAACCAAACGCGCTGGCCTTTGCCGTGGAAGTGAGAGCCAGGAATCAAGACAACAGGCTCACAAGATGGAGTACCTTCACTGTCAGTTTGTTTGTGTAAAAATACATTATATTACAGTTGTACTTCCATTTTCCAACCAATACTTAAATGTAAAATGGACTACTGAGCATGTAGCTCAGCTTGCTCACAAATCGACAAATCAGGCGTTTCATATTTTCCGACCAATGAGATTAAAAACAAATAGCTTCGAATCCCAGCAAACATTCCAGCGTCAACCCAATGTCGATCTGATAGATTCCCAGTAAACACTCCAACGTCAATCCAATGTCGATCTGATAGATTCCCAGTAAACACTCCAACGTGAACCCAATGTCGATCTGATAGATTCCCAGTAAACACTCCAACGTGAACCCAATCTCGATCTGATAGATTCCAAGTAAACACTCCAACGTCAATCCAATGTCGATCTGATAGATTCCCAGTAAACACTCCAACGTGAACCCAATGTCGATCTGATAGATTCCCAGTAAACACTCCAACGTGAACCCAATGTCGATCTGATAGATTCCCAGTAAACACTCCAACGTCAATCCAATGTCGATCTGATAGATTCCCAGTAAACACTCCAACGTGAACCCAATGTCGATCTGATAGATTCCCAGTAAACACTCCAACGTCAATCCAATGTCGATCTGATAGATTCCCAGTAAACACTCCAACGTGAACCCAATGTCGATCTGATAGATTCCCAGTAAACACTCCAACGTGAACCCAATGTCGATCTGATAGATTCCCAGTAAACACTCCAACGTGAACCCAATGTCGATCTGATAGATTCCCAGTAAACACTCCAACGTGAACCCAATGTCGATCTGATAGATTCCAAGTAAACACTCCAACGTGAACCCAATGTCGATCTGATAGATTCCCAGTAAACACTCCAACATGAACCCAATGTCGATCTGATAGATTTCAAGTAAACACTCAAACGTCCACCCAATGTCGATCTGATAGATTCCAAGAAAACACTCCAGCGTGAACCCAGTGTCGATCTGATAGATTCCCAGTAAACACTCCAACATCAACCCAATGTCGATCTGATAGAATCCCAGAAAACACTCCAGCGTGAACCCGATGTCGATCAATGTCGATCTTGAACTGCGACGTCGATCTTATGCGATTACAATATTAATTCTTGTGTACTTTGGTTACGTTGAACAAACGTTGGATAACTGAAGTTGTTTAGACGTTGCTTCTGGTCGCAACCAAAACGCAAGATCGACTTTATAAAAATCGACTTTATATAGACCTCGGATTCACAAAAAAAAAATCATGGAAATCGATTACAAGTGGCTTTCCCGACGTCGCTACAACACCGGAAGGTAGATGCTGTTGAGACTTCCATATGCATCCTTTACGCAACGCGGATTAGTCGTATAATAATCAACGTCAATGCAACATCGGAAAGTCAATGTGTTTCGACTTCTTTAAACAACTATACAATCCGACGTTGAGCCGGCGTCGAATGCGACGTCTATCCAGCTTTGATCAAACGTCGCAATATTCACTGAAAAAAATTCGTGATAAGAAAATGCCACTTTCATTATTTATTTGTGTATTTTTAATTTATATTTATATATATTTGATTTATTTATTATTACAGAGTGTGCACGGCATGGTTCCGGTGCTGGTGAACACGAGTACGTTGTACCAGTTCCGTGTCACTCCCGTACTGATTGACGGTGTGGCAGGCCTACCGGTTCTCACAGAATGGATCCACACCATCCCTAGTAAGGCTGACAGGCTGCATGTGAAATGCAGCTGATTAAAAAAGCAACATGTGTACCACAAAATGTCAATAACAATAATAGTAGCAACAGCAGCAGCAGCAGCAAAAATAATAAATGTAATACAAAGAAGTAAAAAGATATTTGTTGGGTTCAAAGGGGGTTATTTAATATTTTTTGATAAAAACAGGGCTATAAAATTATAAGACCTAATAAAATTGGTTTGGTTATCGGTATGGTTACCGGTTTATTTATCGGTTTGGTTATCGGTTTTGGTATTGGTTTAGTTATCGGTTCGGTTGCCGGTTTGAGTATCCGTTTGGTTACCGGTTTGGTTATCGGTTTGGTTACCGATTTGGTTACCGGTTTGGTTATCGGTTTGGTTGTCAGTTTGATTATAGGTTTGGTTAACGGTCTGGTTATCGATTTGGTTACCGGATTGGTCATAATTTTGATTATCGGTTCTGCTGTCGGTTTGATTTGGTTACAGGTTTAGATACCGGTTTGGTTCTCGGTTTGATTACCGGTTTGGTTAGCGGTTTGATTACCAGTTTGGTTATCAGTTTTGTTGCCGGTTTGGATACCGTTTTTTTGTTATCGGTTTAGTTACCGGTTTGGTTACTGGTTTGGTTTTCGGTTTGGTTGTCGGTTTAGTTACCGCTTTGGTTATCAGTTTGGTTATCGGTATGATCACCCTTTTAAGCTACCGGTTTGGTTATCGGTTTGGTTACCGGTTTGGTTACCGGTTTGGTTATCGGTGTGGTTAGTGGTTTGATTATCAGTTTGGCTATCGGTTTGATTACCCTTTTAAGCTACCGGTTAGGTTATCGGTTTTGGTTATCGGTTTGGTTATCGGTTTAGTTACCGGTTTGGTTATCGGTTTGGTTATTGTTTTGATTACTGGTTTGGCTACCAGTTTGGTTGTCGGTTTGGTTATCGGTTTATTTACCGGTTTGGTTATTGGTTTGGTTGTCGGTTTAGCTATCGGTTTGGTTATAGGTTTTACTACCGGTTTTGTTAGCCATTGCATTTGTTATTATTTCAGGCGCTTTCAGGCCACAAGCTCCAGAGTCACTTTCCATTGATAAACAGATTGTTATTGATGACAAGATTTACATCCAGTTATCATGGAAACCGGCCAGAGGTGAGTGTTAATATTCCTAAAAGTACAACAAACTTTGCCATGCTTAACAGGTACTCGGTTATACTGCATTGTCATTTCCGTATTTTTTAAACGTTTGCTTCATTTGCGGGCTTTGCATAACCTTGCAGTTGCTATGTATTTTTTTTTAACCTAAGACAAAAACCACATGATCATCTTGATCCCAGTTCCGCTTTTGGTGAAGACTTGTACATTGGCATGTGCCAACCGGATATATTGTTTCTGGGATACCCTACTTCTTCAAAACGATTAATCAACGCGGAGTAATTTGTGCTTTGCAGGCGGTGCGGTGTGCCATTACAAGCTGGTTTTGCTCCCACAGTCCCCTGTATTATCGCCCATTGAGCATCGCATTGATGTGGTGAGTCTATCTACACTCGGCATCTCGTGGGTAGAACGTTTACTTCACTCTAAGTAGACTTCACTCTCACTTTACGCTAAAAAATTCTTGTTATTTTGACATGCCAGGTAAAAATTTTACGATTGTGAAAATCATGTCATATATAATTGAAATTTATTGAAAACAAAACAAAACGCATTTGTAAGAATTCGTAGTATTGAAGAGTTATCCCGATTGTTAGTTACCAGATTTCAAATACGAATTTGGACCACTCATGTTCGGGATGCACTACCAAGTCCACGTGTCCGCTTGCACTGCTGAGTATTTCTGTAGTCACGTGACGGCGAGGACGGACGTCATCACACTCTCCTGTCTACAGGCGACTGCTTATAACTACACCCTCTGCGGTACGTATACCGTTAGAAAACGTTAGACAATATACGCAGAAAGTTAAGAGCACCCAACGACACCAAATTTTAATTTTGCTTCATTGGCTACTACACTGATTCAGATCGACATAAAAGTCTTTCTTTCAAATACATGCAGTTTTCTTTTCTTATTTTCCCAGCCTGTCACTTGACTGTGTTACCAGTTAGCCAGTTTACTGCCTTAGGGAACACGGGTCAGTCAAGCGTATATATTTTTTGGCGATACCTTGGGCAACGCATCTGTTCCTCTTCTTGCTTCGGCCTCAGCACTGACAGTAGCAGCTTCAGTATTTCACCATCCAGCAGTAGTCGTTAAATTTTTTTAACATCTGAACGAACCAATGACAACAATATATGGGCCATACAATATCAAATTCCTCTTGATTGAATGCTAAATGTGCTAATATGTAAGTAAACATTGAAATTTATTAATAAAGTTTAATTCTGTAAAAAAAAAAACGTACCGTGTATTTTCAGCTCCAGGGGCTGTAGACAATATCACGACTATTCGATTATCCGAAACATCCAACCGGAACTCTACTTGGGGGTGTTACGTCACGTACGAGATAAGCTGGCTTCCTCCTCCCCACACTGATGAAGAGAACCGCATCCATTCGTACGCACTCACGTGGAGAAAAGAACCAGCGTATAAGGGGTATCGTTTGGCACCGCATCAGGAACATAACGGAACTATTCGATTACCACAGGTGACATTTTGATTGATCGACTAGGTCGTTCCCACGTCGTTGCGAAGGCGCTTGGTCACATCTCTGAAGGTTTCTATTTGGTCGTTTTGAGGTCGTTTCTTCAAGAAATCTGACCTCATTACGACGTCACAGTGACGTGACGTTTCTTTTATTGGTCGTTTTTACGTCGCCTCTCCGCGATGAATTAAGTGGGTGTTGTGTTTGTGCTGAGGACAGCACGTCAAGCAAAAGTCAGCAGCGCAAAAATTATACACACAATGAACCGATTATCACTATTATTTACTTCACGTGTTGCTTAAAACGAAATTATTGCACGATCTCAAAATGGCGTCGCTATTAGGTCGCTTTATAGTGACGTCGCTGTATCGACGTCATGATCGCGCCCTTTGACAACGACGTCGTTTTTAGGTCACTTCGACGCCGCTGCAATGGCGCCGCTGTTGTTTCTTTTGTCAAAACTGAATTCCGACCAAGCGACGTCACATGGAGAACCCAGCCTACCCTAGATCCTATGGTTTCACACCACCAACTTTGCATGAAGTGAACTTTTTTTCTCATCAGTAAGAATTTACAGTGATTCTCCAGCTGCAGTTGTTCAGCAGATTAGATTAATTTTTGGAGGCAGTCGCGGTGAACGTGGCAGAATGTGAGTTAATTCCACCAAAATTAACAATGTGTTACAGAACGTCTCGTCATTCACCATGGAAGGCCTGCATGCGAACGCCATCTACCGCATAACGTTATCAGCGCTGTCTGCAGGAGGACAAAGTGAACCTCGCGTTATTAACGTCAATACAACCGGTAAATAATCACCAAGGTGTCTAAAAGCAAATACACAACCGGTAAATTATCACCGAGGTGTATCAAAGCGAATTCACAACCGGTAAATAATCACCAAGGTGTCTAAAAGCATATACACAACTGGTAAATAATCACCGAGGTGTATCAAAGCGAATTCACAACCGGTAAATAATTACATCACCTAGGTGTATCAAAGCAAATATGCAACCGGTAAATAATGACCAATGTGTCTCAAAGCAAATATAGAACCGGTAAATAATCACAAAGGTGTATCAAAGCAAATATGCAACTGGTAAATAATCCCCAATGTGTCTCAAAGCAAATACACAATCGGTAAATAATCACCAAGGTGTCTCAAAGCAAATACATTCTTTTTTTCTTTACCTAATAAACATTATATTAGAAACCTGTAAGTAAGAAATTTCTGGTTTATCTCGCGTAACGTTTTCGCATATATCCGCCCAAAAATTTAGCTATCAAAGTTTATTTGGCTGTAAAAATTGATAAAATTTAAACAAAAAATAATATTCTCGTTCTAAATCCGCTTTTAAGTACACGGCTTTGCTGCTTAAATAAATGAAGTACAATTTTTTATCCGCCGGGAACCGGACGGATATAGTTTTCATTCTGTCCGTCTGTCTGTCCGTCTGTCCGTCCGTCCGTCTGTCCGTCTGTGCAATTTCAGTCTCACGCGCCTACAGCCCGCATTAGTGGGTGGATTGATTTAAGATTTTACCCAGGGGTGCTCCTAAGCACCCCGCAGTGCAGTGACCAGGATTTGACGGGATCCGAGCAAAATTGCCAAAATGGCAAAACTTTAAAAAATTGCAGAAACTGAATAAGGACTTTGCATAACACACATCAGTCTCACGCGCCTACAGCCCGCATTAGTGGGTGGATTGATTTAAGATTTTACCCAGGGCTGCTCCTAAGCATCCCGCAGTGCAGTGACCAGGATTCGACCGGATCCGACTAAAATTGTCAAAATGACAAAACTTTAAAAAATGGAAGAAATGAATTAGGAATGAGCATAACACATATCGGTCTCACGCGCCTACAGGCCGCATTAGTGGGTGGATTGATTTAAGATTTTACCCATGGCTGCTCCTAAGCATCCCGCAGTCCAGTGACCAGGATTCGACGTCATCTGAGCAAAATTGCCAAATGGCAAAACTTTAAAAAATTGCAGAAACTGAATAAGGACTTTGCATAACACACATCAGTCTCACGCGCCTACAGCCCGCATAAGTGGGTGGATTGATTTAAGATTTTACCAATGGCTGCTCCTAAGCATCCCGCAGTGCAGTGACCAGGATTCGACCGGATCCGACTAAAATTGTCAAAATGACAAAACTTTAAAAAATGGAAGAAATGAATTAGGAATGAGCATAACACATATCGGTCTCACGCGCCTACAGGCCGCATTAGTGGGTGGATTGATTATCTTCACACCAAATCAACCATGTACCACTGGCTCTACAAACCTCTACTTCACTGACCACAAGGCTGTATGGTGTTCTTTGGAACAGTTGTTCACAGGAACATCATAATCAGGTATACAATTTGCGCGAACCCGGCGAATTCATGCTTCTCGAGCATCTGGTTTATTTATTTTAGGAACTTTGCCCGAATGCAGAAGCAGATTCTTTACAGGAAACGCAGAACGAGCAGGTTGTGGTTGTTGATTTTTTGTTTCTGTTTTATGTATTTTGTTTTCTTTTTTTAAGTAAGTAAAATTTGATGAAGTTCTCGCAATTCGCAGTTGTGATGAAACTGGCACTAGAATAAACAACAAGCCTTCGAGTATAGGTAATGAAGAATCACTCACATCCTGTTATCGCCCCTCACCCCGCCCCCACCAACACCCCCCCCCCCCCCCCGCGCACTGAATTAAACGATTCATACATGACACACGTTGCTGGGGCTGTTTCAGGCGGACGCGGTTCATCCGGTAGGGTGCTGAGTCTTGCTGTCGGCTGCTCACTACTTCCGGCCCTGGGGGTTCTTGCAATGCTTGCCTGGGCGTACAAGAAACAGCGCGCTTGCTGCAAGAGACGCCCGACGGTATTTGTTTACAATTTGTTTACAATTCTCATATTTGCATATATGGGACCATGAGACATTTGAGAAATATGTGATGTTTGAATGTACCTCGGTTGTGTGGATTGTACTTCGGTTATGCAGAATATGCCTCGGTTATGTGGACTGTACCCCAGTGATGTGAAATGTACCTTGTTTATGTGGATTTTTACCTCGGTTATGTGGAATGTACCTCGGTGATTTGGAATGTACTTCGGTTATGTGGAATGTACCTCGGTTATGTGGAATGTACCTCGGTTATGTGGAATGTACCGCGGTTGTGTGGACTGTACCTCGGTTGTATGGAATGTACCTCGGTTATGTTGAATATTCCGATTATATGGAAAATATGTAGCTTCTGTATCTGATATTGACCTCATAAGCTGAGAGTGTCATTTTAGTTGAGCTCATGTATTGTGGAAAATAACTGCAATACAATAATATGTTACGGAAAATTTAATATTATCAAAACAAATTGTTTTAGCTAAGGAACGAATCAATGGCCACTCGGAGGAACCCCTTATATTACTCCGTCCAGGTAATGCCGAACACTTTCTCGTATAACGTAGAAATTCCTATTTAGTTTCAAACAAAGTTTTGTTTTAAGAAACGTAGAATCGCTATTTGAAAAATGAATCACACTTTTTTTCTGTTTCGGTGAAGGTGTCCGGTGTTAAATCCTACCATTGTTTTCCTTATAAAAACATAAACAGAATGAACTCAATTTCAAACGTGTGATTTATTCAACTACGATTTCATACTCTTTATTATGTATAAGAAAATTTGACAGAATTTCGGAAATTTTTATCGCCGCAGTTATCTATTTATTTATCTGTTACGTCTTATGCAGTTTGCAGCCATAGCGGCCATTTTAAGCTGTTTTTAAGTAATCGCCGTTTCTTTCATTTTTGTTGAAGCAGCTCGGAGCAGCGGCAGAACCGGGAACTTCGGAGACCACTCAGTGTGATTCTGTAGATCAGTTTGAAATTGAGCCTAAGTCACTGACTTTTGGAAAAGTGCTTGGCCAGGGAGCTTTTGGAAAGGTTTGCGTTACACGTGCTGAAATAATGCTAGGAAGATTTTGGGGGCAATTTTAGTGTTTTCGAAATTATTCTCCTCAGCTAAGTCAATCAGTTGTATCAATATCAGTCTTGCTTATTATTTTAAGCGCCTCTAGATTTTTAAAAAAATCTAATGTTCTATATATATGTAATATCCATCCGTGGTTGCTCCTGCAAATGTAGAGCCTCTTTATAGCAACATCAGATATAGCGACATGCAGCCTATTACGACATGCAGCCTACTAGGACATGTGGCCTATTACGACATGCACCCCATTACGATATGCAGCCTATTACGACATGCAGCCTATTACGACATGCGGCCTATTACGACATGCAGCCTATTACGACATGCAATCTATTACGACATGCAGCCTATTACGACATGCGGCCTATTACGACATGCAGCCTATTACGACATGCAGCCTATTACGACATGCGGCCTATTACGACATGCAGCCTATTACGACATGCAACCTATTACGACATGCAGCCTATTACGACATGCAGTCCATTGCGACATGCAGCCCATTACGACATGCAGTGTATTACGACATGCAGTCTATTACGACATGTGGCCTATTACGACATGCAGCCTATTACGACCTGCAGCCTATTACGACATGCGGCCTATTACGACACGATAACCTTGAACCATTTAAGTTTCAACACTATCGGTTATAAACACGTAATGGTTATAATCACATATCGGTCATAACCACACATCGGTTATAACCACATATCGGCTATAACGACATCTTTCCTTAGTTTCAGCCCTGTCATATAAGCTAGGCTGTGCTGTACTTATGCAGAAAAAAAAACATTTGCAGGTTGTCAAGGGAACGATGCATGCACCCCCTGGCTGGATGAGCAAGCAAGGACTCAGTCTACCCGCGGTGGTTGCTATCAAAAGCACCAAAGGTGTTGTTTTAATAGTTTTAAAATGCACCTGTTCTCTTGTTCCACAATCACGTGATATCTTGTCCCACAATCACGCGATATCTTGTCCCACACTCAAGTGTTATCTTGTCCGGCAATCACGTGGTTCCTTGTCCCACACTCATATGTTATCTTGTGCCACAATCACGTGATATCTTGTGCCACAATCACGTGTTATCTTGTCCCACAATCACGTGATATCTTGTCCCATAATCACGTGTTATCTTGTCCTACAATCACGCGGTATCCTGTCCCACAATCACGTGTTATCTTGTCCCACAATCACTTGTTATCTTGTCCCCCAATCACTTGTTATCTTGTCCCACAATTACTTGTTATCTTGTCCCACAATTACTTATCTTGTCCCACAATCACGTGTTATCTTGTCCCACAATCACGTGTTATCTTGTTTGGCTGTCACGTGGTTCCTTATCCCGCACTCATCTGTTATGTTGTCCCACAATAACGTTTTGTCTTCCCCCACAATCACGTGAAATCTTGTCCCACAATCCTGTCTAATGTTGTTCATTAACCAAGCTTGTAGTACCACATGAGTCGCACACACAAATATTGGTTATTGTATTTTCATTTTACGGCATAATTCCTACTTTCTCTCACCTTCTGCAAAGAATGTTCGATTTGCTATCACATTGATTCAAGTAACGGTTGCAGTTAGCACTGGTCTTCAGTGCCAACAGAAGCGCTGAGGACCCATTGGCACTAAAATCACGAAATGGCACTGAGGATACGTCGGCACTTACATCACTCGTGGGCTCGGTGGCCGAGTGGTTAAAGACACCTGCCAGCCATGCAGTTGTGGTTCTGTAGCCCGGGTTCGAATCCCGCTTGTGGTCAGAAATCATGACAATTTGCAAACCCCGGAGGGATGTCGGTGTGCCCATATAGTCCCCTAATACCAAGTTAGAGTTATACTATTGTCAGGCGTATGTGCCAATCAATAGATAGGGATTTCAGAGACACTATATGGGCACGTCGAAATTATGATAATCCTGAGTTAAAAAAAATTGTAATCAATAGTTATATATACAGGTATGCGCACATTGTAAACCGGTTTGAGCAGGTTGTCTGAAAAATCGGTATATAAAAACTCACTATTATTATTTATTATTATTAAATGGCACTGTTTTGTTACAGATTTCCCTTCACCTGAAGACCGCCACAGTTTGCTGCAAGAGATTGAGCTCATGAAAAGGCTAGGCAGACACATGAATATCGTTGGTATGGTAGCCTGCGTAACCAAGCAACCGAAAATCTGCCTAGTCATGGACTACTGTAGTCATGGCGATCTGAAGAATCACCTCAGAGTTATAAGAGAAAGGGTATGCGAATAGTCATCGGCAGTCTTTGATAAATACTTGGTCACAAAATTCTCAAACATATGTTTAACATATATGGTCATGGGATTATAAACACATGTTAAGCAGTTTTACGAACCTAACGCACGTGGCACACTGATTCGTGGCGCCTGTCATGGCCTTGGCGTGAAGTTTTCATGGCAGTTTTTTTACCCTAAGCTTGACATTTTACGGGACCAGAGAGGCGTAGTACCAGGTCTGAACATGAGGGTTCCCCAACACCTGTGGCTCTCTCTCGCTCCGCACTCTCCTCTCTCCTCCGCTCCCCAACCCGACCCCACCAAGTTCTGTTATCGGGTTAGAAAACGTGTTTTCAGTTTGGCAATCTTTTGAAGTTACAACTTGGCATCTAAATCAATGACAGAAACGTGACCCACATGCATCCCGATAAACCTCTAATTTTACAGAATATTCATCAATTTTGCAGTTTTATCCGCTGCTGAACCTTGGTCCACATAAGCGGACCGGAAGTGAAGGGAGCAGAACCAGATCCTCCTACGCCAGCTCTCGCAACTCCACAGATTCGGGTAAACTCTCCTAGATGATTTTTATGAGCTGTATGGAGACTATATAATTACATGGAGCGGGAAAAAACACAAAGCTTTTTATATCACAGAAGCCAGCTTAAAAAGGATTAAAAAATAGATTCTGAATGTTATTAATATAAATAATAGCGATTTCTTCGTTATCTGAAGTGTCTATTTCGAGATCGTACTTACAACGTCCCTCCTTCTCGGGATACGAGGAAAGAATACCGCAAATTATTAGTAAAATATATGATGCACATTTTAAACTAATTTAAATTTTAACTAAATTTTTCTGGGGTGGGGGTGGTGGGGGTTGATTGTGCAGGCTGAACCAGCCGACGGCACTTGTCAACAAACTTAAAGAACTTCATTATTATTTTTTTTAACCCGCTATACGGTCTTATAACCTACAAATAAAAAGCTTAAAATATTACTAGAAATTAAAAGAGTTTTGTTCTATGGTATTATGCCAATATTTTAACAATAAATAGAACAACGCCAAAATAAGACACTGTCTTTAAATATTTCAAAATTATCAATGAGCAGATGTGGTCTAGTTCATTGTATGAACACACAAATTTAATTTTACAAGGAGACACACATAGCTTTGTTTAGGTTAGGTTAAGTTATGAATCGTTTGAAATACTGGAGTAGATCTTCACTGATTGACATCGTTTTGATTTCAGATAAAACTTTCAAGACCAGATGTTCGAGTGGCTATGCAACTGACGGTGATTTCCCACCACAGTCACACATGACGTCACAAGCACAGGACAGCAATGGTAAGCGATAGATTAACGTTAGATTTTTGCTGTCACGCGTCAATGTATAGCGCATGTACATAAAAATGGTCAATGCGCTTTACAATTGTGAAAAATGACTAGACTAGATTTGAATACTAAGTACCATTAAGCTAAATACTATTAAAATGAATACTATCACTAAATGCTACAAAAATGCTACTAAAAGAACAATAATACTGATTAATAAAGATATTCGATAAACAAGTGTGTTTTTAAATCTTTTTTTAAAACGATTTATGCACTTGGGGTTCCTGAGATTTTTTGACAAGGAGTTCCAAAGCTTTGGAACTCCTTGCTTTGGCTAAATTGATACCATGTAGCCAAACCTGTTTAACCATGTTTGTCACGGCATGTTTGTCACGACATGTTTGTCGTGACATGTTTGCCACGACATTTTTGTCACGACATGTTTGTCACGACATATTTATTACGACATGTTTGTCACGACATGGTTGTCACAACATGTTTGTCACGACATATTTATTACGACATGTTTTTCACGACATGTTTGTCACGACATGTTTGTCATGACATGTTTGCCACGACATGTTTATTATGACATGTTTGTCGCGTCATGGTTGTTACGACATGGCTGGAATATAATAAAGCTAAATTTAGTTTTCCTGAATAAATGCCTGAATAAATGCAAAGATATGGTCTAATATATGGTAAACGAGGAAATCATCATTGTAAACGTTTTGGTTAATACATGGTTACATATGGTTTCTCTTTGTTGAAAATTTTACAGGGTTTCAATTTGATACAACAATCTAAATAGAGTAAAAATGCCGCAGGATCGTTTCATGGATTGGTTTATTTTGGTTTTAGACGTATTTGAGGCGGAAGAGGACGTGTCGGAGACACGACTGCTGTCGTACGCCAGACAGATAGCCACCGGCATGGTCTGTGTCTCTACTTCGTGACGTCACTGATTGCAAACGTCTGTTCTTGACTTTCCAAGAGATTTTCTGTCTGTTTGAGATTAACTTTGTGAGATGCGAGGCATTAACTCATCTAATGAATGTGATATCACTCTAGTATTATTTGACTTGAAACACAAACAGTTTTCACCATGTTCTCAAGCTCCTGAGTTGATAATAATTACTATCTTCTGTATATATATATATATATATATATATATATATATATATATATATATATATATATATATATATATATATATATATATATATATGCGTGCATTGTTAACGGGATTGGTCTGGAAAACGGACATATAAACACCTCACGCTTATTCTCTGGTGTCGCCAGGAATACTTATCCCAGAAGAAATTCGTGCACCGGGACTTGGCAGCTCGCAATATCCTGGTTTGTGACGACCATGTTGTGAAGATATCCGACTTCGGTCTGTCACGTGATGTGTATGAAGAGAGCCTTTATAAGAAACGTACGACTGGCAAGCTGCCAATCAAGTGGATGAGCATTGAGGCCATATTTGACCAGATATACACAACGCAGAGTGACGTGTAAGTAGATGAGTAAAAAAAAGTAGTTTAAGCTGTTTATTTTTAAAAACTGTGTATGATCTTAGGAGGGTGAGGGTTGCATCTTCATGCAGAAGAAACATTTATCAACCATATAGAGCCACATATTAACTACAAGATGCTCACATAAGCCGTCAGCATGTGATCAGT
Organism: Protula sp. h YS-2021; assembly: GCA_949752745.1. NCBI lineage: Eukaryota > Metazoa > Annelida > Polychaeta > Sabellida > Serpulidae > Protula > Protula sp. h YS-2021. The sequence continues at coordinate 106,390,356 of OX457024.1, forward strand.
AAATTAAGCAAAATTTTGTTGCATGGCCAAAATCGATTATGTGGCCAAATCGCTAGCAGAACATTTAGCAAACACAGGAATAGTTTCTGTGAAGTTTAAGCTTTAAAATGTAGTTATCATACGTTGACAATATGGTTATAATTTATCATTAACTTACGCGATTTATAATTTATGATTTATGTGAACGTGTATTACGTCACAGATTGAAATAATGGTTGTGTTTTAAAATGATGTATTTTAAAATATACATGCCTTGTTATCATCAGTGGATCTGGAGTCTGAGACAACAATAAATTAAATATTATAATCATTTGCGTTTGACGCTAGATGGAGCTTTGGCGTGGTGTTGTGGGAGATCGTGACTCTAGGAGGCACCCCTTACCCAGGGATCAATAACATGGAGCTGTTCAGTTTATTGAAGGATGGATACCGCATGGAGAAACCCGATAACTGCAGCGATCAACTGTAAAAACTTTATCTTCAACTTGTGATAGATCCACATTTTATAAGATTCGCCTTGTATTTCTTCCATGCTGCGGATTTGCTTAGGATTAACTTAGGAGTAAATTAGGATTTGCTTAGGACTAACTTAATTAATCCTGAGCAAATCCGTGGTATAAAAAGGCTCTTGTAATTACTCCTTCTGCGTTGCGTTAAAGCTTAATTTTCTTTTGTATTTCGAATGCAAACAAACATTTTGCAAAATGGCAGAGACTTAGCAAACCTGGGATATATGTAAAAAGTTTAATATTCATCAAAATTAACTACATGTAGAATATGGTTTTCAATTAATTTTTAATCTGAAAAATATATCTTTCCCTTTCTACGAGTTTTCCTTTTCGCTCTCCTCCAAAATTAAATTTATTATGAGCGTTTTCCGTTTTATATTAAAACCTATGAATATGCAAATAGTGCTTATGAATATGCAAATAGTGCTGATAATGACAGGTACGATTTGATGGGCAGTTGTTGGAGCGCCGCCCCGCTGGACAGACCCACATTCACACAGCTCCGGGGCACTCTGGACGGCATGATGGAGAACTCCCTACACGACTCCAACACCTACCTCAGCTTCAACCTGAATTGCATTTATGATTACTACACGTTACATTCAGAGTGAGTAGATCATTAATCTGAAAACATAAAAGCGCATGAATAAGTGTTATATAACCTGTGTACTATATACTGGTAACCCCAGGCGGGGCATACGTGCTCCAACGGACACATTTCTAGTCAGGAAACAATCCGTGTGTTGTTTTATAGCAAAGAAAAATAAAGAGGCTTGCACTGTATGGTTGAATTACTGGGGAATAGTTCTTATTTATTTTGTTCTTTAAACTGTTAAAAATGCTACTATTTAATAAAATTCTAAGTTTGACGGGATTTTTGCAGAGAAAACACCGCAGTGTCATTGACAAATAACAAGATGTCCCGGATGTCCGATGACGAGCAAAATGAATGCTCCCCGATCTCAGTTACCCGCAAGTCTGTGAACCAGCCACCTCAAAACATCGTCAGGTCAACTAAGGAGGCGCGAATGGAAGAGAATAGGGGAAAAGAAGAACTGGCATGGAGCCAGATAGCTCTGGAGCATGCAGCGGACATCTCGTCTTCGGAGAATCTCACGAGTGAACAAGCGGCCGAGTCACCGTGGACGAAACTACGCCAAGTTCTTCCTGCTAAGTTGTTGTCTGAAAATCTCACGTGCGATGTCAACAAAACGAGTGCACTGCTGAGAAAAGACTCGCGTGTGTTACACAGACTGTTTGGTTCAAGTGATGACGTCAGGTCACGTGTTGTCAGGCCATTGTCGAGTACACCGCTGAGAAACTATCGTGACAAACAAACAGAAAGGATGCTCACCAGACAGCCCGAGTTTGCGCACGACTAACCCTCTCTAACGAGGTGGGTCCAAGCTCAAAAAGCAAGAATCACGCAGCGCTGGGACTAAGGTTGCATAGTCAGTTCACAATGGGCTAGGACTGCGGACATAACGTCAGTCCGTGCCAGACTTAGCTAATAGTCAGTCCGTGCCAGACTCACCATACGCTAGGACTACGGACATACGGTCAATCCAGTCATTCTGTCTCTATTAAGGCATCGATTTTAATTATTTTTATTTTCGATATATAACTAAATCATTCATGTAGTGCAACAGCATGCTCTTTGTACATAGCGGTTCCTTTTGAATAGCAATGGTTTTACTACAAAATGAATAAATGGAATAACTATAAATAAGAAACCTCATGCATATTTTTTAAAATTTATTTTGTTTCATTTTACGCGTTGTACAGATGTGTTGTTTTACTTATTACGTTCAGAATCTCCTTGTATGCGGCACTTTCACTTTTTGTAATTTATTTATTTATTTATTTATTTTTTTTTTAGAAATGGCAGTTTTATGGTTGGGTTAAATATAACACACGCTGTAAGTTTGAATTTAATTAGTTGTTTTTGTTGTGGTTATTTTAGTTATTTGAATTGATTAAAATAGAATAACTGAAACATATAATTATTTACTGATTTTAGCAATTTCTGTGCAGCTATGAAATAGCTGAAGCAAAGTTTTAAAAAATCATCTATTTGTCGTTTTACCCTTTGCCATCACAATCAAAGGTATAATAAAATAAACGTCACAGTCCCGTGACATGCATGCACACATACTACACACATGCACACACACACACACACATACACACAAAACACAAACATGCGTACACACAGATATCTATATTGTAGATATGCAGCTCTAGTTATGCCTGTATTCTTTTTCAAATTGGCAGCAAATAAAAAATTGACAACCAATGAAAAAACGAGACAGAAAGAATAATTTCACGGAAAGCGTAGGCCCAATCTTCACACAACTTTATACAGTGCAAATGCACCTAGTTCAGGTGTGTATGGAATGTCATTTTCACATTTATTAGGGAATTATTGATATCAAGAATTAATTTTTGATCTCAAAATTTATATTTGATATCTAGAATTAATTTTTGATATAAAAAATTTTCATCTTTTTATATCAAGGATTAATTTTGCTATCCGTAATATTTTTAATATCTCTAAATGTATTCATGATCTCAAAAAATTACTCTTGATATCAATAAATGTTTAGAGAGATCAAGAAATATTCATTGATATCAAGAATGATTTAATGATATCTAAAATTGATTTTTTGAGATCAAAAATTCAATTCATGACAGCAAAAATGAAATATTTGATAGCGAAATCTTAGCTTTGAGCTCAATAATTTATTTTCCTCTGATTGACATCAAGAATGTATTTTAGAAAATAATATTATTTCAGAATGAGACTTTTTTAATTTATATTTTGAAATCTGCAACTGGTTTTTGATCTCAAAAATTAATTTTTGATATCAAATATCAGTCTGATTTTTATATAAAAAAATTCAGAAGCACACATCTGTGAATAAAATAATGACTGGTCCTTGTATACAGAATTTTTCTTGTAATTTTTACTGAACAAAAAAAAAAAAAGAAAAAAAAACAATTCTTGAGCTCAAAAATTTTTGCTGTTATGATTGATATCAATAATTCAAGTTTTCATCTCCAAAATTTAATTGATGATTCGTTAACTTTTACATAAATGTGTGCCTCCAAAGACTTTTTAAGTTTGTAACATTAATTTTTTGATCTCAAAAATAAATTTTTGCCATCTAAAATTCAATTATTGAGAGCAAAATATGAATTAATGAGATCTGCATTGATTTTTTTATTTCTTTAATTATATTTTGATATCACAAATAAGCATTAGATGTTAAAACGGCTTTCCATAGGTGTGTAGTGTTACACTCTGTTAATAAAAATATTAACGAATTGGAACTTTATCAAAAACATTTATCAAAGATACAGTCTTTTTATCAAAATATCTTTGCAAGTCGTTGAGATTTTTGTGGCGGATATATACATTAGGGGAGGGTGGGGGGTATACTTTGCCGAACAGCATGACCTCAATATTCTCCAATCAATAGTAATAAAAACATTTTGGGTCTGAGTTAATAAGTGAGCACATCGATTTTTGCCCCTCCGGTTATATTTTTATTAGTCATTCATTTGATATAAATATATGATACACAGACAATATTTAAATAAATTAACAGTAATAATTGAGCCTTGACAATCAGGACGACAGTCGGCTCAGAATTAAATGTTTAACTTCTTGGTAAAATGTCGACATAAAAAAGGCCAAATAAGAAGGAATCCGTCAAGGCGTTTGTGTGTGGTGATACGTTCGTCCAAAAAGTCAAAATCTACATGCTGTAAATTCTATGTATTTTACATGTTTTAGTAATTATTTATTCGCGTTCTTTTACTTCGCCATAATTTTTTTCGCGCAGTATAATTTGAGGACGTCTGTGAACAACCGCTTTTACATGAATTTGATCGTTGGATATCAAATATTTTGAATCGATTTCTTCCTTTTGGAACGCGAAACAATTAATTACGGGACGCATGATATTAGTGCATGTCAATGCAAATTCTGTAATTTATTTTCAGAATAATAAAACCCACGACATAATGGGTAGTGACTTGGATAGCATAACATAAACAGTGGTTCGAGAAAGAACTAAATATTTTCTGGTCTATTAATTGTTTATAAACACCACAGCAATAAAAAAATAACTATTGGAACACGAACACCGTGAAATTTTTGTACAATTATACTGCCATATATGTACGAATCCACAGCATGGATCAACCTTATGTTAACGCTTTGAACTACATTTACATAGTAGGTATTGACTAATGATCAACGACTAGCAGATCAATTGCTATTAATAGATACTTCCGTTTCGTATAGAATAAATCCTGAAGAACGGGGTGCTATATATGGCGATTTCGTCAGAGCAGAGCTTGAAAAAAAAAAAAAAACCAACAGACAAACAAACAAAAAGAACCATAACAACAACAAAAATAATAATGATGAGCCAGGAATAAGATATTTGCTTGTTATACTTGATTACCACTAAAATAATGATAAAAAAAACAAACAAACAAACAAACAAAATTAGACAACTGACATAGGCGTAGCCACCGGGGGGTGCTGGGGGTCACAGCCCCCTTCCCATCCCATTTCAGAGTGGGGGTCATAGTATCCTTCGCCTCATCCCGTTACGAACCCCCCCCCCCCCCCCCCGGCACAGTTGTAAAAACGTGGCTACGGCAATGAATGAATCAGTTCTTGGCAAAGTAGCAGGCTGCACCCCTACACCAGAAGGCACTGGACCACCGGTCAGTTACACCCATCGACTATGACGCAATGGCCAGCCTTGTGGTTGTTCGATATACCCATGGACTTCTTGTGACGTCACAATGTGCTTATGTCACCGTGTTTCCAATACAACCTCCAAAACATACTCAGCTAAATATAATTATGACTATTTCCCAACAGCGCTAATGTCATGATGAAATAGGTTAAAAAATCTGAAATAAATGTGCACTCTTGCACCTGGAATTACATTGGATATGCCAATCAGCTCGAAACGGAAGCTCAAGCAAGCACAACACAGAAGGAAAAGGCAAGAAAAACGACCGCCTTTGGTAAGAAATAATTTTTTTTCAATTGGATAACAATGTATATTTCTTGATCTTGGCTGTTTTTGCATAAAAAAGAGCAAATATTAAAATTTATCTCGTAAACATTTTCAAATATTCTATTAATTGTGTGAATTAGAGTGTTTAACAAACAGTAATCAGTAATCAGTAATCAAGCGCACGACTTCTTCAATTTGATCGTCCGAAGTCTCGGCAACTTTGTTTCAGTTTCGGATTTGGTCAATTCCCAAAGATACTGTCAATATTTTGCTGATCGGGTTTGAGAAAACTGTTCATTTCCTCACAGGAGGTATGTGGATCTTAAAGTGAAATAACAGTAGTGACGTCACGCTATGACGTAACAGTATATTCTGAAAAAGAGAATCCCTTGTAGTCTTAAAACATCAATTTCTCCCACTTTTCCGTTGATTATCCATGTAATTCTTTAAACATCCATAAAGTGCATAGGGCCAGAATTTGGACAGAAGGGAGAATAACGCGGTGAGGCGTTAGCGCAATAGGCTGCAGGCAGTGGTGAGCAGCTAGTGTGATTTTTATATGCAAAATGGATCTTTCTGTAGAAATAATGTTTTAAAACATTAATGTTCTTGGGAAGAGATTGTGATAACGGCAACCCCAAAATCATAAGTCCATCACCACATCTACTGCTAATCTTTTGTTAATATAGCACTAATCTAACGCGATATGTTATATTTGTTCACGAAATTGCCACAATGTTTTCGTCAGCGTTAAGATCTATTTTCTAAACAATTAGATTTGTTTTGTTGTTGATGATTTACATTTTAAAAAATATCTTGTCACATAAATTTCTTACCAGGCAAATTCTTACCGCCGAAAAAACGAAGGCCAAAAACAAACAAATGGCAAAGTTTCAATTACGGACATTCAAATGACAGTGGAGAACATCACGGGATGTTCCTTGCCCTGCGACCGTCAACTCTGCAACTCATTTATGACGTAAATAACAACGCAGCACCTAATGACGTCAGTATGAGCGCTATCGATACCCTTCCGGTAGAGGAGCAGGGACTACCAAACTGGTTGTGTGAACGCTTAAGTCCATCCTCGATATTGGACCAAAGAACAGATGAAGATCCATCATGGTTCACTCTCGATATGAAGACAAGCTGTGAGCAGTTACCGCCATTTATGCACATAGTCCCGGATAAGGCCAGACAGAATATTGGAGATTGGTTGACAAATGATCCAAGCCTGATGATATCCATCCCAATGATACCTAAACTTATTCCAGGTATAAGTATCCTCCATATGTTATTCACATTTTCAAGTACCCAATAAATACTCAGCTTTGACTACTGTCCTTCTTTCCATCCGTCCATCCTTTGCCTGTCACTCCTATATTGATGATTCGTTTAATGTGATATTGGTCAATGGAATGACTTTGTTTTTACTCAGGGGATCGACTGGGGCTGATCTTTCAATACGGGCAGCTCATTCACTTGTCCAGTTGTGAAGACGACGCTAGAGATAGCTACTTGGGCTATGTGTTAGACCCTCACTCTAAAGAACTGCATGCTGTATGGATAACATTCTACCGGCTTGGGCACGGCATACGGGATGTTGACATTCTCCGAGAGGCCGGTATAATGCAACATGTCAATCATAAACATGTCATGCCGAAATTCCACGGTATGGCGGTGGTCGAGGCATCGGAGCAGTACTGCCAGTGGGTCACGGTCAGGGATTACGTGGACAAAAACATCTCCACACCCGTCGGTGAGCAATGAACAGTAGCTTGTGTTTTACATTATATTTTAAAAGTTCTATTTTTAACGCATGCTATAATGCTAATTCTATTGCTACCAGTTTTAAGCATGAATCAATGGACATTTTACCTTTGCGTCTTTAATATACACCCATCGTGAAAAAAGCTGCTTACTGACCCTGTCTTTTGAATTACAGTTCTGGTATCGAAGTTCTAGTATTCCGGTACTGAACCCATTATCATCACATGGTGATACTTATAATGCCAAATCCTGTACTGTCATCTCTTAAAACATACACAAACACACAGACACAGACACACAAACATACACACATACATAAACACACACAAACATTTATTTGTATGTCATTTTAGAGAACACTCTTTTTTTATTTTGGACAGATCTTTCGACGTTTATAAACAGTGAAATCATCAGGAGAAGATACTTCTTAGTTTCATGTCAAAGATGGTTTGACTGGATAAACATGGCGCGATTGCTGCTTCAGAACTTGCATTTAATCCATTTGGAAGGCATCGTTTTTGGTGACCTTGACATTGACGATATATTAGTCCATAAAGAGAGCATGAGGCATGTCCCGTGTATTGTTGATTTCAAACATGCCTGCTATGGGGACTATTCCACGCTACCCCTGCTCGGAGGGTTACCACGGGAGCAACTCGCCGCTTGCGCGCATGGACACGAGGACGCACTTCTTTCAAGCAATGTAAAATCAACCCAGCAGGCAACTGGTCGCACTTCGACGTTGGAGTGACGTCGCGACGTCGGAACGACGTTGTCACGGCGTCGGAAAGCGACCAGTTGCTTGCTGAGAATACTTTTTTGGCCCTTATAAACTCTTTTAGATCTCATTTGAAGGGCAAACTGTGAAATAATTTCGTATTTAAATGTATTTTGGGTAAACTAACTTTTTGTGTCGCTGGGTTTCGTTTGTTTGTTTTTTTTGTTTGTTTGTTTTTTTTGTTTGTTTGTTTTTTTTTATTCCATTCAGTGAAGCCTCCACTCAAACTGATGTGTTTTGTCTTTCTTTTTTTTTTTTTTATAATTATTTCTATGGATTTTACATTTTAGATGGACCCATCTTTGGCCTACGACGCACATGTGACGCAACATCACGATCTCTTTAGCTACGGTTACATTATCCGCAATATCGGGTCTTGTTTATTTGTACCAGAACTTGAGAACTTGGGTGTTCGAATCATGCACAGCCGACAACAAGATCGTTCGGAAGGCGGTGCCTTATCAGCCGAATGTATAATATCCGAGCTGAGGGCTCTGACTTTCCGAGCGGCGATTAATCGACCGATCTGTGGCCCAATCGACTGTTATGAACTTGCTAAACAATTGCAAAAAAGAACGCCCGGTTTGGGGTCTTTATTCAGCATTTATAGTGGCACTGACTGTGATGCGAGCGCTAATTGTTGAACTGCTGACTTCATAAGAGTGAAAACTTGTATTTTGTTTACCTTAAAGTGCATTTATTTGTCGTTGCCTCTACATTCCTGATTTATGAGCTGCCAGAAAGCAAAGCAACAGAGCAGTGTACTTGCACATGCGTTGAACTCGCACATGTATTGTACTCACACGTGCATTTTACTCGCACATGCATTGTGCTGGCGCATGCATTGTACTCCTTTTAATACAGAAGTAGAACTTTGGTTTACTTGTATTTTATCCGGTAGTTTACGCGTGGATTTTTGTGTGGGTATGCTAACACAGACTATCCATTTAAGTATAGTTTTACTACTGCCTAGATACAGTAATTGCAAAACGCATAATTTAAATAATAATAATAACAAAAATGACATGGTTGTGTGGATGTGAATTTTTTTCACCAGTTAAAATAATTGATCACATTTAGTTTACAAAATATTTGTCGGTTGATGAAAAATCATCAGAGTTTCTGTGTACAAACATTTTCTTCTTCTTCTTCTTCTTCTTCTTCTTAATTCTTCTTCTTCTCCTCCTTCTTAATTCTGCTACGTTGGCAAAAACATTCGGATTTTTACCCACTCCTCCTGACGCCATTCATTATGGCACCAGCGCATGCCAAGGCTCAATGCTTAGAACTCCCTCGTCGCCCCCCCCCCCCTCCCCCGTTCCCATGGAATTTAGTGGAATTTCGGAGGAGGGGGGTGCAGCCCCTCAAATCCAGATCGCAATTGCCCTCAACATTCTGGTTTCTGTTCCCGATACAGCTTTGATCTATACATTATCATACTCTAATAATGCAGCGTTAATGACGTCGACTTTATTATGACGTTTAGCTGACGCAACAGTGACGTTTGTTCGATGAGAAAACACACTTCCGGTTTCAAACTCTGCAAACTTTGCAAATATAAACATTGAGACCAGAAATTTTTAAAGTCTGACAAAAAGTTAAAATTTACGACACAGGCATAGACAGATATTTAGCAGACAAATAGTTTCGTTTGATTTTGTCAAAATCAGTAAACATGAGCCAAAAACAAGAACTGGAATACCGTAGCAGCACGGAGATCCCGCGCCACGGCAGGCCTGATCAAAAATTTCACATTCAAATAAAACGCATGACAGAGTCCAATATTTTCAACGGATCCATTATTGCAACAATATTCCTCAATGCCATTATCATGGCCATCGAAACGGACGAAGAAATAAAAGCATCATGGGGAGCTTTTGCCTTCGAAGTGATGGATAACACTTTCTTGGCAATATATACAGTTGAATTCTTTCTGAAAATCTATGCGGAACCAAGAAGATACTGGGACAGTTCCTACAACGTTTTTGATTTTGCCGTCCTGGTTATATCGTATGTGCAGGTCATCATGCAAAAGGCTGGAGGTGTCGGAGAAAGCAGGCTGGGAGCTCTGAAAGTACTGCGATCGCTACGCACGCTTCGGACACTCCGGACGATCTCATTCATCAAGGGCCTGCAGGTGCTTGTCACAGCACTCATCGACACGATTCGCAAATGGGTCATCAACATCATCATGCTTCTTCTCCTTCTGATGTTCCTGTTTGCTATCATGGGTTATTATTTCTTTGGCTATCATTCGGAAGGAGATCGTGAAAACTGGGGCACGCTTGGTGACGCCATGCTAACTCTGTTCGCATTTGTGACGGTTGATGGCTGGACAGAACTGCAGGACCAGCTGGAAGCAAAAGGCTACTACAATAGCCGCATATATACAATCATATTCATAGTCCTGGGACATTTTATCTTCACAAATGTCTTTATTGGTGTCATCATCATGAACATTAGCGAAGCAACCGAGTCATTCAAACGCGAGCAAATCAAAGAGCGTGAAGCTGTTCTACGTCACAAGAAAGAATTCATGATGATGCGGCAGCACAAGGATGTTAAACAAATGCTAGAGCGCCAGAAGCGAGGCAATTATTCCAATTTCTACGACATGGTGCAGGAGTTCCAGAGAGGCCTCAGTCATGGCGATTCCGTGATGATGTCCGATCTGTGCACCAATATCATCTGGATCGAGACTTTTCTGCGCACACTGGATCACATGGATGCCACTATGTACCGCGTACAGCAGCTACACTTTGAAATGGCCAATCATCTCACCAAAATCCTTGAAATGAAGTTGCGCAAAAAATACGGCGCTTAGTTTACGAAAAAAGTTGTTTTTATTGTTGTTTATTTATTGTTTTTTTTAATTTATTATTTTTATGCAATACTTTTTTTTAAAATTTGCATACCAGTAGCCTTGATATGTTATGTCTGTGGGGGGGGGGGGGGGAGATAGGGGTGGCGGTGATGAGAAGGAGGGAGGGGGGCTCTAAACTGAAGCGCGGTACCCAGGCAATCGTGGTGAACTTCTTGGGCGAAAATTCATAATCCTTTCTCAATAAAAAAAAAAAAAGACATTGGCTAGAATTTAAAACTTCAACAAATATTGATTTTAGGAATTTCTGATATTTCATGTTTGATTGAAGTTTGTCACATAACCTGGTAATTAAGTATTCAGATTTTAATAATTCTGAGGCATTTCAATGGTGGGGTGGGGGGGGGGGTGGGGGGGGGGGCTTACTTTTCTTTAAAGGTTTTACTTGGTTTCGCTTGACAAGAAACCACATTATCGCGTGAAGTTTCTTTCACGATTATCACCATATTTGAGGTTGTATGTATTGTAAACAAGTAATACTCTTATTTAAGGTAAGCTTTTTTCTCAACCTCTAACCGAGTCTCTAAAATATCAACAAAAACTATCAACGTAATTATGCAAGCTGAAAAATTCACTGGTACTTGTACAGTCGCCGCAGTCACATTTTACCTTATATTTGTATAAAGGATATTTGGTTTACTCTTTCTTTGTTTTATTTTGGTGTAAAGGTAATGGCCTAATCAAATTCGTAACTCTAAATTTTCGATTAATTTTAACAAGACGAAAAACGATGCCTGAACAGGCGTGTCAGTTTCTCAAAAACAGAAACGAGAAGCAAGAATATTTTCTTTTTGCCAAAGTAATGTGTCTTCTTCATGTTCAGCATAGCCACAATCTTCTATAAGTGCCTGAAAAAAATGAAAGAAGTGTCTTTTCACATGTCTGTAATAATCGTACCAATCCCTCCCCCCGCCCCCCCCCCCCGAAATGGCGTAGAAAAACAATTAAGGCCAGGTAGAAAACTGTCTTGTTTGTCGTCCCAATTTTGATTGGACTCGGTCGGCGATCTCTTTTACTTTTTTTCTTGGAAAAAATAGGACCCGGCAGGGGTGAAGCTTTTTTTTCATTATTGAAAATTTCGATGATCCCGCTTTGACCAAAATTAGTGATTCGTTTTTTCTTCTCTCTCTCTCTCTCTCTCTCTCTCTCTTTCTCTCTCTCTCTCTCTCTCTCTCTCTCTCTCTCTCTCTCTCTCTCTCTCTCTCTCACAAATCATCGATCTATTTCGTAAATCGAAAGTTACAATTAAAAGCGCATTTCACATTCTCCACCTTCAGACGTGATTGTTTTTATTTACGGTGATCGACGCATTAATTGTGAAATGGGCTTTTCTACACGTGTAGGCTTTCAGTTTAAATAAACACTGTCAAAATTGGCTTCTTAGGTGAAACCGAAAATACTCGAGTCTGAAAGACTTAGTGAAACACGTTAACCCACAGCTCAGTACCCATCCACCTGCGCGGGTGGATGGGTACTGAGCGGTTTGCATTGGAATGGAATAAAGCGCGTGCCGGAAAGGTCTAAAGGTGGAGAAAGCGACCGACTCTTTTACTCGTAAACAAAAAACGGTTTGAGGAAATAAAACGGCAGTTTTTCTTCGCAATATCTAACGTTCGCTTATCTCCACCTTTAAGAACCGACGTTGGGGTAAACTCAATGGGGAGGTTCCGTGTAGAAAAGTTTTTAAAATACGAACTAAATTGTTACTGATATATGTATTTAACAAGTAAATAAAAGACATCAGAGTACCTTTGAGGGTGTAATCAGTCTTCAACAAAATAACAATCTCGATGTATAATATCATGCAGCTGTATATACTTAAAATAAAAGTAAACCCACTTGGGTGGCGCGAAACCAAGAACAGCTCTATTCATGCAATATTATAGTCCATCTTTATGGCTCCAACCATGTGGGCTGAGCCATTTACTTGAAATGGCCCTAACCATGGGAGTCCAAATGGCTGATGGGTACTGCCATGTGGGATGGCTCCATCGCTTGCCTACTTGCTCCCCTCCCCTTTTTTTAAGACGAGGCATAGGCCAGAGCGTCGACAAAACTCTACCCACCTACAGACGCACGTACAGAAAATAATCTGACTTGCAAGAAAGTGCAAAGTAATGCCTTGAACATAAGAACTTCTATGCCACACTACCACCCCATTACATACGAACGGGCAGATGCACGAACTATTATAAGGAGAAAAAAATTAATAATTTTAATCCAGAACTCTAAGAATCACAAGATCTTGTAAACGAACAATTTATGTACCTGCGAGTGCTAGAGATCAACTAAAAAAAATTGAGATGACTAGTAAATGCAAATTATAGATTTCATCACAATCAAATGCAAAATAAATGCTTTCTTATTTAAATCAACGTATCTCGAAATGCTAATAAATCATTTACATATGCGAACCAAAACAATATCTACCCACTTCTACAAGCCCACGGACGGCTTGATTGGAGCCAGATAGCTCTACTCAAAGAAAATGCCAGTCAAGCCGTTCTTAAGGAGTAGTTGCTTTGGGACTGCTTGAACATTGGGGATTGCTTGAAGCTCCGCACTCGCTTGCTCATCGTGGCTCCTCTCTGTCTGACTGGCTGTGATAGGTCAGACTTGCTGTAACAGACCGAGAACCAGAGTTAGAAATGTCTTTTTTTCTGCCACAATAAAAAGGCCAGGGGAATAAAATCCCATTTTTAACACTTGACAAGCCTTTGGCTTGCAAGGGTTATATGAATTTGTGCGAGCAAAATTCGTCCTTTTTTTTTTTTTCTTCTTGACACTTTTTCCGATTTTTTGTGTCTTCTTCTTCTCTGACACTATGGGCCCTACGACCATGAAACTTGGAACTTATGAAGAGCTTGATCTGAACATGTGCATGTCACTTTTTATTTTCGTCTTTGATTTCGTTTTCTTTCTTAAAACGCCATGTGAAAGGAGTGTATTTTTTGCAAGTAAATGCGTAGCATTTAACCCACATCACACACAATTGCTCAGTGAGCTTTGTGCGAGCTCTCACTGCGTAAATAGATAACACGGCGTATGCCTGATCAGTCAATAAAACCTTATGTCAACAGAAACCAAACACTACTCGGCTTATAAGACGTATTCAAGCTGTGTTGTTTGCAATATTTAACACTTGACAAGCCTTTGGCTTGCAAGAGTTATATGAATTTGTGCGAGCAAAATTCGTCCTTTTTTTTCTTCTTGACACTTTTCCCGATTTTTTGTGTCTTCTTCTCTGACACTATGAGTCCTAGGACCATGAAACTTGGGACTTATGAAGAGCTTGATCTGAACATGTGTATGTCACTTTTTATTTTCGTCTTTGATTTCGTTTTCTTTGTTAAAACGCCATGTGAAAAGAGTGTATTTTTTGCAAGTAAATGCGTAGCATTTAACGACAGCACAGGATACGCATTTGCTCAGTGAGCTTTGTGTGAGCTCTCACTGCGTAAATAGATAACAAGGCTATGCCTGATCAGTCAACAAAACTTTAAGTCAACAACAACCAAACACTACTCGGCTTATAAGACGTATTCAAGCTGTGTTGTTTGCAATATATTATTCAAGAAATAAACCATTGAAGGAAGTATTTTTGTCAAGTTTTAATTTTGTCAAGTGTTTAACATTTCGCTAGCGGAATGAAGTTCTAGTTAATAAGATGTAATGAAGGTATTCGGATAAGACCAACAACCTGTGCACAAAAAAATCATCTTGATAAACTTTGATTTTACTTTTGGACAGGAAATTCGGACCTGGTTGAGCTTTATCATATGCGTCTAACAATCACATGTTTAATATAATTAAAAGCCATTTGCTTAGAAATGTCTTTGGTCATGCCAGGTCTTGGGGAAATAAGAAACTTCGGACTTGGCGTCCTATAAACTTGGGATAACTCCGTGCAGTTTCTCAGGGCATGCACAGGGCAGAGCGTGGGTAGTGGCTCTTCCTGTGATTTGGGGGGGGGGGCGTATTTCTTTGGAGGTCCCCAAATATCTAGTGTCTCTGTGGGTTTAATCCATGAACGATGGCCAGGGCTTAGGAACCACTTTACTTTAAATACATCCAATGCATGGAGTTCCCCTCTCATGACGCCATAGCTAAAATAAATGTGAACTTCAATGTAGTCCATCTGGAAAAAAAATTGTTGCTTCCCCAAAAACCAACCCCAGAGGCCACTGAGCCATGTTTCAGCTGGTCAGGAGTCACTAATTTGAAATGTTTTATCAACTGAAAGATGGAGGAGTCTTCCCCTGGATCATAGCCTGAGATTGGCTTGAGCATTGCTTAAGATGGCTGACCAATCCATTTTATGAAGATGGTCTGAGATGCAACTCCTGGCACAAATAATTTAAGAAATGTCACAAATTTATTTTTTAAAAAGGTGGGTTTAGGTACCACACTCTTAGTGCTAGAAGCTGTGGGACGGAGGGGTTCCCAGAGGGGTTCCCAGTTGGGCTGAGTCCTGTGTTGCAAGAGATATGGAGAAACTTCCTCACCCCGAATCCAGCCAAAATGGTGAATAATGGTGTTTCTAGTTGCCGTGCGCTTTTAAAATGAGTTTACTCTCCCAAAACACTGTGACACCGAGTAACACTTGATTCCGGATTGCCTACCGTAAAAAAGCCTACCTGTTTTAACCACTGGCACTTGAGAACGTCTACCCCCCAGGATTTCTTGTTTAGGCAAAGGGAGACATCGTGAGCAGCTGGTGTATCGGAGAACTGGCAAACGGATCTAGGTAAGGAGGTCAACATAGGTATCGTGTCATTGCCCTATGAAAAAAATCCCGATTCGGACACGACTCCGTCTGGACTAGTCTGCCCTGTCTGAAAGTCAGGTCTGCCAGCACATTCAAACTGCCGACAATGTTGTCCGCCGAAAACCAGACCACGTAACTTTCCGCCATGCATAGGATGTTCCTCGTTAACTGAGTCAATTTGGTCGATTTGTCCAGCAGAACATCCATGGACCTGTTCTACAGACTGGAGAGTAGACGAAGGAATGCTAACCAAACTACTCTGACCTAGTTTTTGCGCTTTGACGCTAGACTGAGACTCCAAGTGCCTATCCATAGCTTTCCCCTGAATTGACAAAGAAGGGACGGGGATTTGAATGAGAAACCCACGGAAAGACAAACTGAAAGATACCCACCACTGAAGGTCCTGGATCGCTGGTGAGGGAATGGGTATCACCTTTAGCAAACTTCGAACTATCATCTGAGCTATAGCTACTCTCACTACCCTTTGAAATCTTCTTTAATGGAGCCTGCCCAAGTAGACTGTCTTTTCTGTGACTACTAGCAAGCCCAGTAAAGACTCTATTTCGGCAAGCCTCATGTTTTGATGGGGGAAAATGTGGGCTTGAATGGCTCTGACAATCATCCCTCATATCTCCTCTGTGGTATAAGCCACAGCGAACTCCAAATCCTACCTCTCTCCTAAAAATAATATTTTCTGTTTAAGCAATAGTTTTAATTTTGCCACCTTGACGAAAAGACCTGCCGCAAACCTTGTCTTACGAAGTGAAGGGTTGAAAGTCTGGCCCCAGCTTTCACCATGCGACTCAGAAGCCAGTCTTCGAAATACTGAAAGACCAGAATGCCTTGAAATTTGACCCATGTTTATAGCTTTTCAGAAGACCACAGAGCGGTAGAAAGGCCGAGCGAAAGTGCCAGATACCAATATCTTTTTCCTTTTACCTGAAGACAGGCTTTTGTGACTTTCCGGGTTTATAGGGATTTGCAGATAAGTAATTAACAGATCTACTGTTAATCACTTACCCAACCGCAGCATTTCGTTTATCATCTGGGTAATGTCCATTGAAAAGTGATAAGCCGAAGAGACTTAATCAAATATGACAGATCTAGCGCCATTCTTCAACCCCCGTTTTCTTTGGGGTTGGAAATAATGGACTAAAAAGCCTTGATCTGAGTCTGACATTTCTTTTATAGCCTGCTTGTTCAGTAGCTCTTGAACCATATCTAGAACAGCCTGATTTTGCTCGGAACCCTAGGTCCAGGAGGTGGCTAAATGATCCAGAGCTTTGACAGTAGACGAACAGGGAAACAGCTTATTCAAATCTGACAGACCTAGCGCCATTCATTAACTCCTTGTTTTCTTGGGGACTAAAAATAACCGAAAATTCCAGAAGCGAGCAAAAATTCTTACCTACTTTGTGAAAAAATTCATAAAATTGACGTCATTCATATCCTATGTTACAGGATGACTCACCAGAATCTTGTCGGAGATTTGCCAAGTGCACCATGTGATCTTAATGGTGATTATCATAAACGTCTAAGCAACTTCGATAATCAACCAAAACCCGACTTTTGCCCAACGTATAATGGTTACTGGAGTGAATAACTTATTATAATTTCAAAAGATTAATGTTTCATGATTGCAGAATAAGCTTGCAACAAATGGACGGTTACTCTTCTCCTTTTCAACGATTTAATTGTTTAACGATTTGTTCTGATGAGTTCAGTGTAACCCCGAAAATGGCAAAATGAAAAAAAGTAAAAAGTGTAGAACTTTGCATTCAGATATAGATTTTGATCTCCTTAGGAGATAAGGGCAACAACAAATAAATAAAAACAAATAAAAAGTAATAAATAAAGGATGAAAAGGAAATAACTAGAAACCAAATATTCTTTACTTTCAGTCATTAAAAATATGAACACAACTTAAGGGTAAAGGGTAAATATATTTAAATGTGGCACCGCTGAGGCGTCCACAGTTCAGTCTGATATGACAATCCTACAGCACACATTCGTTGAATTTGTTCAGTCGCTATCGACAGTGAAACTACCAGTATGATTACTCCGAGGCTGTTCTGTGACCTATCATAGCGTGCGCTGTATATATTCCTTTCAATAACCAAATTTCAAAGTTCGCTTTGCATATAACATGCAAACGAATTTGAAAATAAATTAGGTCTGTTTAATTAGAAGTATGTCTGAGCAAAATTTAGTTTAGCTCTAATCGTCTAAAACTAGTCAGTTGGATAAGGTCATGTCCGAAAAAAAAACAGAATCAGAGAGAAACCCTTTGTCACATCGTACGAATTCAACAAACTGTGGGAACTGAAAATCACCATGTAAAATGTCAAAGATATAGTTTGTAATGAGTAGTGGCGCATGCTGTATGCCAAAAGTGACCAAATGCAGCTTGAATTAAAATTAAAAACTCAAATATTTCGCATCGTGACCAAGATGCCACGATTACATTTTATGAAGCTGGAATAGAGATGTTACAGATATGGAACTTGGCAGTTTTGTTAATCGTTAATAACTGAAATCAAATACTGAACGCAATGGAGACATTTGTGAAAATTTTAGCTTGCAAAAACTTATCTCTTTGTAAATAACAAAATAGCTTAAAAATTAATGTGTATCACCGGTGGGAGGAAGGGTGTAGGCATATAGGTATTATTATCAACACATTTATATCGCGATTACAATGGTATAACCCTAAGCGCCAACAATATGGATATTCTAATAAGAAATTAAAAAATTAAAAATAAAAAAAATAATAAAATAAAATAATAAATAATAATATAATAACATTTAAAAACATTGACTAGATGAAATCAAAATTACATTAATTGTATGCTAGTCTAAAAAGGTGAGTTTTAAGTAGTTTTCTGAAAGCTAATATATCACGTTCTTGTCTTATTCTAAATGGTAAAGAGTTCCATAATTTGGGGGCTGCATTTTGGAACGCTCTTTCCCCGTAGCGCTGGTTAGATCGACGCTCTTGGAGAAGATACTGATCAGACGACCTCAGGCTACGCGATGGAGAATAAGGTGTAAGGAGCTCTGTAATATACTTAGGTGCTGAATTGTTGAGGGCTTTATGAGTCAGAAGTGCGACTTTAAACGCAATACGCTGCTCAACTGGTAACCAATGGAGAGCCATGAGTTTATCCTTGACACTTTCTTCGCTAGATGCTATCACAATGCGTGCAGAGTGATTAAGGATGCGCTTAAGCCGTTTGATCTGCGTTTTGGGGAGGTTGATTAAAACACTGTTGCAGTAATCGATGCGACTAATCACTAACGCATGCACGAGTGTCTTTGCAGCATCATCGTTTAAACTCGAACGAACATCTCGTATCCACCGTAGGTAATAGTTGCACCTTCGAACAACCGAGTTTATATGTGCTTCAATTGTTAAATGCGAGTCTGCGAGCACTCCCAAGACTCGAGCAACGTGAGAACGTGTAACTACGTCATTGTCTAGGTGTAGGCTATGGGTACTGATGAATTTCTCGTTGCGTGCACCTGTTATGACCATAAATTCAGTTTTATCCTTGTTCAATTTAAGTTTATTAGCGGTCTTCCAGGATCCGATATTTGTGATTGCGTCAGAAACTTGAGCAAGGGCAGTGCCCTGTTCTGAAACTGAGCGTGGATTGAAGGCATTTTCTAAACCAGAATCATCCGCATAAAAATGATACGGTAGTCCATGCGATTTTATCAGAGAACCCAATGGCTTCGTATACTGAGAATATCCTCTTGGTCCAATTTTGGAACCTTGGGGTAGGGCGCAATCCAAGGTAATAGAGTCCGAAAATGCACTTTCGACCTTAACGCGTGCACTGCGGTCATGAAGGTAAGATGTTATGCAATCAATTGCTCCAACTTTGACACCAAAGGAGTACTCCAACCGGCGTAGATAGATCTCATGATCTACGGTGTCAAAGGCTGCAGAAAGGTCGAGTTATGTGAGAAATACAGCTTGGCGGTTATCCAGTTGGATCAAAAGGTTATTGAACAACCGAATAAGGGCGGTTTCAGTACTATGACACTTGCGGTAAGCTGATTGATACTTTTCTTCCAAACTATGGGAGGTAAGATGGACATTTAATTTTTGGCATATTGTCTCCTCTAGGATTTTGGATATAAAGGATAAATTGGAAACCGGGCGATAATTTTTCGGAAAATAGTATCGGGATTTGGCTTTTTTAGAAGAGGATAAACGATTGCTCGCTTGAAAGGGGCCGGAAAAGTGTTAGTAGAAATTGATAAGTTTATTAATCTGCAAATGATAGGGAGAAGTTCATCGATACATTGTTTAAGCAAGCAGGTTGGGATTGGGTCGCTATCACAAGACTTGGGAGATGAAGACATTATTATTTTCCGAACGCTTTCCTCATCGATCGGTCTAAAATTAATGAGCGAAATACCATCGAAAACGTCATCAAGCAAGAAAGGATCGTCGTCTGCCGAGCTAAAGGATGCTCTAATATTGTCAGTTTTTGATTTGAAGTATTGATTAAAAGTATTTCCAAGTGCTACAGCAGACTCAGCGTCAGGAAGATCTGTAATAATTGGATTTTCCAGTTATTATGATGATGCGAAATAACAATGATTAACAAAACAGAAATATCATTTTATTCTAAAACATCACGATAACATTTGGTCTTCTGCTTGACAGAAGAGCTTTACAATTATTTTACAATAACTTCCTATTACAACAATATACTAGGTCCGTTCACAGTCAACTCTTTGTAATCATCCATGCGATGTCTTTTCCAGGACCATTCTTCGCCGTCCTTCTTGTTTTTTTGCCTACCACAACTCTCCCTCTTTACTTTATTTTCTTCTTTTTTTTATCTGTTGATTTAGCCAAACACGCCTGACTATGCAAATCGTGAACAATACATATTATTACATAATTACAATCGAACTCCAGGAAATTATGCAGATTTAGGGTACAAACTAATGAGCATAAGAGACGTCAAAAGTGTATTTCTAGCCTAGGCATGGCATTTCGCTTTGTAGTGTGTCTTAGACGGAAAACCCTTTGATTGATATCGAACTCATACCAATACACAACATGAATGGCTCATCGCATGTTAATTGTTTTATGCGCCATTCATTAAAGCATACCAAGTGCATGCATTCACAGATTTATCTATTAAGAATAATAAATACATTTAACACACGCTATTCCACGCTATTCCATTATAACAGATTATATGTGTGTTGCTGTTGTTATTCTACATCAGTAAAAAAATATGTATGTTTGTAGAAAGATTTCAGCATTTTAATTTTGCTACAGTCAAACACTATTTGAGGGGATTATTTTACTCATTCAAGTGCACATGTATCACCTACAAGCGAACTCATTTCAACATTCCATAAAGTTATTATTGATTATTACATGATCATCACATACAGAACTAACATTAAATTACTTATTTAAAATAACAAAAATATCTCACAAATAATTGCAAAGAGTTTTGGTGATATCTTTAGAAAGCATTTAGGTTCCGTTCAAAAGTGAAACTAAAAAGTTAAATATTATACAACGACTTTTTAAGTAAAAGTTTTGGTTTTGGCATCTTATTATTTAAAGGGTGTCTGTGATTGTGAACAAATAATCCTTTTCACTTGTTTTTTTAAGATGAAGAGATTCCGTTCTCTCAATTGGTGAATTTGAAAGCATTTTTCTGGCATCAAGTCCTGCTGTGCTATGCTCACTATAAAAATTCCTTTACAAACACTCCTGGATCGCATCCAGTCCCTTTTCATTTTGCTCCAAATAAAAAGCTTTAGCGGGTTTCATGATGCTTATAATATTTTCTCAGGTTATCAAGAATAACAAGCGGAGGTAAATTATGAAATTATAAATAATATTACTTTGAAAAGTAACACTTTGTTTTCAGCAAATACAACAAGTTTTTATTTATTTACAAGCAAATATTTTTTTATTGTTGTTGTAACATATATGTCATTGTGGTTAATTTAGAAGTAAGTCACAATTTGACATTGTATGTTTTCTTTAATGTGGACATTCTATAAGATTGTTCATACTGCAAGGTATGAACTATGATTACCTTATATCCTTAGCTAAATGTCTATACTATTGGTCATTACTGTTCATTTCAACAATAACAAGGCCGTTATTTTAAATTGTAAATGTGTGATGTGTTGTGGTGATAGAGTAAAAAACATCCATACACAGCTTGATTGAAATATTGTGCTAGCCTCCTGAAATCTCTGTTCTTTGGGGACTCCGCGAAGACAACAAAATCGATGTTCTTGGTTTTTGTGGTGTTCCTATGCGTACATATTCAACAGAAACATTTTAACATGTTGATAGTTTCATAGGCACCTATCTGTGAGGCTTGTACCGATATATATATCATTGAAATTTAACATAATTCGTTATATTTGATGCGTGAATAAAAGTATTGTTTTTACAATAGTTTATAAGAATTTTAGAAGCGCCCCGAGATAAACAAACCCTTGCTAGTTTTTTAATGATAACAATAAATCTATACCAGTCTATAATTACTTCATAGAATAGCAAATTTTTCTACGCTTGTGATTAAGAATAAATATTCGTATGATACCAAGCTCACTACGAAGCACCGATACGGACAATTCAGTCAATGCTATTACAAACACTGCAATGGTGCGTGTAGACGTTTAGAAAGTAAACAAAAAAATGACAACAGACAAAGTTACAAGTCTTTCGCGTTTTCTTGATGGAGATGCGTGGCAGTTGAAAGAAAAGCTACGATTAAGAGTAGCTAATAATTCCCTGTTTAAATTCAGGTGTGTAATGTAATGACTGCATTTTTCTGCATATGAACTCATATTATCGCTCACTTGTCACTGGTTATTGAACCTCAAGTGATGGGTCATGAGGAGTTGATGTTAAAATTGACAAACGCAAACAATAAATAAGGTACACAATTTAAAAAAAAAACTATGAGGAAAGCGTTTGCCAATTATGGATGTTCTGCCTGCATGATTGGAACAAAATAAAAAAATGGAAAAAATCGCGGTTCTCGTTTGACGACATGTCGTGGAACATAGTATAAATATGCCATATTAGCAGTGAAAGCGCTTAACGTCGGCCCGAGGCTGACAAATTTTTCGCCGGGCCGACAAGTTTTGAAAGTTGCTTGAAATACACTGTACTTTACAGGTGCGGAACGTGGGTTTTCCTACACTCTATATTTAGCCAAATCATTCGGTTATATTATCTGCGGAAGTATAACCACCTGGATCGGAAAATCACGTCGTTTCCAATAAGCCTTTCCGCTAAAAGTGCACGTATCAAGTCAAGAATGAAACATTTATGATTCCAATCTAAGTGTATCGCAAAATGATAATATAAACAGGTACGCAAAAACGAGGAAATATATCAATACTTTGATAATCAATCGTATATTTGTTTCAAATGACCATGTAACATAAAGTATAAAACATAAAGTGAAAAACTGCTTATTCTTTTTCGTTCTTTTATATATATATATAAACCCAGGCCGACAAGTTTTGCGTCGGGCCGGTAACTTTTTAAGGTTGTCGGCCCGGAGGGCCGACACGATTTTGACCTTAAACGCTAACACTGCATATTAGCATATAAAATTAAACAATGCTCAATATTTAAAAAAGCGTTACCATAATTTTTTTTTTCAATTACTTCATGCCCCTCTTATGGCGAAAGTAATCTTTAACAGTGGGAGGCATTCACGAACAGTTGCGTGACACCTGTTTCTGTAAACTTGCGAATTCGCAGAAAAGATAAAAGTAATTTATTTTTTTTTGTTTAGGCCAGATCTGCCTCTAAATGAACAAAGAAGAATAACGCACGAACGGGTCAAATATCTGTTTGCAACGCCGGAATTGTATAAACAATTTGAAGACGAGGTAACTATATATGATTTCGATTAATAGCCGAATGTACGTAACTATTGTGTCATTTCAGTATTTCATGAATATATATGTATTTCAAGCAAGTGAATTTTAAAACTAATGTGTTTTTTTCTTTAGGCCAAAAATGAGAAGAACTTTATCAATAACAGTCTTGCCCTTGGAGAAGTTGTCTCAGCAACAGATTGTTCGACTGGAATCAAAGTAAACTAACATTGCGTCCTTTGCAGTCTCTGAAACAATACATTTGATTGAAACATCCTGAAAATGGTTTCTCGGATTTTTTTCAAGAAGATATGTGCTTGAAAAATGTTTCACGTTATTTAAAATTTTAACTTTTCAGTTAAATTTTCTAATTTTTCACTTGAATTGTGTAATTATATTTATTTCACTTCAATTGTGTAATTATATTTAAATGTATTATACATTTCGTTATTTTTCATTCAGGCCGGGGTTATGGGGTGGCTTTTTGGTGGTGCTGTGAAGAATCTAGGATCACCAGACCACTTGCAAAAATATTTCCAACCATTAAAAGTAGGTCTTACTCTTAATATTAAAAAAAACAATGATTGTTAAACCTAAAAAAATATGTGGTTCCTTTTTAACAAACGTATTTTTGTTCCGATTGAATTTTTTCGGCTAGTCGAAGATACTTTTTTCCCTTCATCGACTTTCTTATTGCATTCCATGGCTGTGGAGTCACTTCATGGTTGTTGTGCAATTCCATAATTGTTGAGACAGCCTTTGCTGATTGTCATTTCATGGTCGTGAAGTCCCTAGAATGATTCCACAACCACAGAATGACTCCTCAGCCACTAAATGACTCCACAACAATGGAATGACTTCGCAGCCATGGAATAACCCCACAACCATTCAATAACTCAACAACCATGGAATGACTCTACAACCATGCAGTGACTCCACAACCATGGAATGACTAAACAGCCATGGAATGACTCTGCAACCATGGAATGACTCCACAACCATGCTGTGACTCCACAACCGTTGAATGATTCAACAACCATGCAGTGACTCCTCAACCATTGAATGATTCCTTAGCCATACAATGACTCCCTAACCATGGAATGGCTCTGTGTACAAGTTGCTACGGGACTTTTTCGTTTCGATTAGTCAACGCTGTATACTTTTTGTCCGCAGGATGGGGCGTTCACGGGAATGTTCGCCATGACGGAGCAAGCGCACGGAAGCAATGTCCGCGGTATAGAGACAGAGGCGCGCTACGATCCCACCACGCAGGTCTGTCCGACACATGCCGGCAGTTGTTATATAATACCGCCTCGTTATATTGACGTTCTGCGAAACGATATCATTTTTTAAGTTCCAGTCACGCTTTTGTCTTGAGACATGTGTATCGATTAAGGCTGACCTGTAGCTAATAAGGACATGTCGTTTCAAGGTCGCTGTACTGAAATAACAAAATTACTTGGGAAAACGTACAACGGCAGAGGAGAATGAAGATTGCAGTTACTGAAACTTAAACGTGAACGTTCAAATTCATATGCTTAATATGTCACATAATGCGCTATTCTGTTTGCCAGCGTCCCGTACCGGGTAAAAAAATGTACCCCGTAATTTTTTTTTCAAATAACGTACCCTTGATGGTAATTTCTGACCTTATTTATATAAATGGCCTCAAGCCTTTGTTATGTTTAATGTATAATTTTATGTAACTCATAGATTGATAAAATCCGTAAAATGTCATGAAAAGTTTTCTCTTTCCACTTTCTCAGGAATTTATTATCCACACACCTTCGCCGTCAGCAAGAAAGATGTACATAGGCAATGCTCTACATGGCGAATATGCCGCTGTATTTGCTCAACTGTTTGTCGACGGAAAAAATAAGGGTAAAAAAACTAGGCAGCTGTATTCAGCTCCAGCTGCTGCTGAAGCATGGCCCATTGAAAGTGTGTGCGTATGTAGGATATTAAGTTGAAAAAAGATCTGCTGGGCTTTTCGTTTGAATGTCTTGAAATTTTGGTTGAAGGGAGTGGAATACTTTTTGTCGATTCGAGAAAAATTGACCAAAATGCAGTTTTTAAAAATCTTTCTCCTGCTGGAATTTTCATGGAAACGTCCAAAAAATTTCGATCAAATTTGGGATTTTGGTATAAGCGCCCCCTCTTGTCTTTTTTGCTATTACTTACTTTGCAAGTCGCCGAAAATTGGCTGCACTATCGGCAAAAACTTTTCTTTCTAATCTAAACCTACGCCAGATATATGGCTTACCGTCATAAAATCTAATCTTGCTATTACTTTTTGGTAGATCGCCAAAAATTAGCGATAAATATTGTCCAAAATCGAATTTTCTGAAAATGTATCTCCTGCTTAGAATTTATTGAAATTTTTGGCCTTAAGTTCTTGAAATTTTGTTTGAAATTGTAATTATATGTCATAAATCCTGACACCAGTGTTCGTGAAATGGGGTTTTGTCCATCGACAAT
The DNA here is from genome assembly GCA_949752745.1 of Protula sp. h YS-2021. Classification (NCBI taxonomy): domain Eukaryota; kingdom Metazoa; phylum Annelida; class Polychaeta; order Sabellida; family Serpulidae; genus Protula; species Protula sp. h YS-2021. The sequence continues at coordinate 106,416,481 of OX457024.1, forward strand.
CTTGTTTTTTTTTTAGCCCAGCCGACTCTCGTCGGTGGGCTATCTGCCTATCACTTTTGGGTATCCGTTGTCCGTTATATATGTGTGTGTGTAAACAATTTTTCGAAATGCTACTTTTCATACATTTCTGGTCTCGATACTTTTGAAATTTGGCGGGAATGTTCTCCAAGTACTCATCCAGAGCTTGTGCTTTTTTTGACGATTTAGTCAAAATTGGCCAAGTCTAAGGAAACACAAAAACTGCTATCCTTCCTACAAATCCGGGCCGAATTGGTTGAAATTTTACAGGAATCTTTCCTCAAGTTTCTGCGTCAGCTCTGTATTTATTCGGCGATTTTTAGATCCCAACCGGGCGAGCCCGGGGGTCTATAGGATTGCCTTCTGTCTGTCTGTCCGTCTTGCCGTCCGTCTGTCCGTCTCTCCGTGTGTCACACTTTGGATGCTGTTTTCTTTCAACGTAGGTTCTCCGAAACTAATTACCCTAGGCATATGCAACTTTGCACAGTGAAAATATATATATTGAAGTTGTGCAACGCCGTGTTATTTTTCAATTCGGCCAAAAATTGCTAAAATGGCGACTTGTCAAAAATTGTATCTCTTCAGATAACTGCAATGTAAGACTTGGGTGCTTTCCACGCGAGTTCTCCAAATCTATTTATCCTAGGCATATGCTACCTTGCACGGTGAAAATATATATATTGAAGTTGTGCAACGTCGTGTTATTTTTCAAATCGGTAACAAAATGGCCAAAATGGCGACTTGTCAAAACTTGCCAATGTGTTAGATAACTCTAATGTAAGACTTAGTTGGTTTCTACGCGAGTTTTTCGAAACTGTTTACCCTAGGCATATGCAACCTTGTACAGTGAATATATATATATTGAAGTTGTGCAACGTCATGTTATTTTTCAAATTGCCAAAATGGCGACATGTAAAAATTGTGATTTTTTTGGATAACTTCAATGTAAGACTTAGGTGGTTTCCACGCGAGTTCTCCGAAACTATTTATCAGAGGCATATGCTACCTTACACAGTGAAAATATGTATATTGAAGTTGTGCAAAGTCGTGTTATTTTCCAAATCGGCCCAAAATTGCCAAAATGGTGACTTATAAAAAAATGTGACTTTTTTCAGATAACTGCAATGTAAGATTTGGGTGCTTTCCACGCGAGTTCTCCGAAACTGTTTACTATAGGCATATGCTCCTTTGCACAGTGAAAATATGTATATTGAAGTTGTGCAACGTCGTGTTATTTTTCAAATCGGCCAAAAATTGCCAAAATGGCGACTTGTTGTGTCCGGTTGGGGTCTGCGCATTCGACGATGTCTTGTTTTGTTCATATTTTAACTAAGGCTAGAAGCAGCAGAAACACTATCAGTCTCTAATGATATTTCAAGAACGGTTCAAAGACATGAGTACTGTTTTATCAAACATTGTTAATCTAGTTAAGCAATCAACTGTGTTTATCGTTTGTGAAGAAAATATATATCGACCTATTTGTCTCTTTTGATAAGTACATTTCATATCTTTAAAAATGGTCTCCAGTCGCAAAATGCCAGAAATATCCCTGGTTATTATAGATATGGTTGCCGTATGTGGTATATCCATCGTGTGGGGCGTCTGTCGTCCGTCTGTAAACTTTTGGTTTTAGCTACTCCTCTTTCAATTTTCATCGGATCGCAGTAAAATATTGTGGAAATCTGGCCCACTCAAGGGGACAAATGCAAATAATTCCAAATTTTCATTCTAGTCCATTCTTACAAATTTTGTTAAATTTGCTTGAAATTTTGCATGAAGGTAGCTTGGGTTAGGGCTCAGAAAACAGTTCTAGAGCTTATTATTTATTTTCTCCAGTTTGGCGAAATTCCAGAGTTCTTCAAATTTTCGCCAAAAATAAAATTTTGGTATAATTTTTGTATTCTCTTCGATTTTTTTTAACACTGGTGCTTACATTGGACCTGAATCGAATTGTGTCTTTTTTTTGGCGGTTCGCCAAATTTTGGCGCTTTCTCGGCCAAATTCTGGTGCATTTTTACACTATTTTAACTTTTGCGCATACCAACAATTGAAACATGTACTGATAATAATATAATATAATACAGTAGGATATATATATATATTTGTGTGTGTATGAATTTGATGACCTTGAGAGGCCATTCACGGTCACCACTTGACTTAAAATATTAAGGTTAAATTCGCGCGCATAGCCACTGGACTTGAGTTGTCATGTGTAATATTTATATATGATATATATGTGCGTCTATTTATATTGTTCAAGTATATCACAGTAATGATATCAGTATTTTAATATTTTCGCAGTGCCAGTTTGTGTCGTTTTACGCTGACGGCACCTGGACACCGTCACATGACGGTCTTGTTATTATTATTAGTAGTATTATTATGGCCAGTTCATGGTCAGAAGCCGGTTGGGTGTGTTTACAGGTCCGCACTGCTTCGTGGTACGCATGCGCGATGACTGGGGCAACCTTCTGCCTGGAATAACCGTGCAGGACATGGGCTGGAAAGAAGGTAGCCGTCTCTTCCTAACTGCTTTTCTGTTTGTGTCATCGTTCTGTCAGAAAAAAAGGTGTAACGATTTATGTATGAAGAACAATAAACTGATAATCTCCATGTCTGCTTCTTCCATTGGTTTGTTTTGGTGGTCAAATTTGACTTGAAAAGTGTTGATTATTTATAAAACAGCAGAAATAGTTAAGAAGTGTTTCATTAATTGTAATAATGATTGATGGTATCTGAAAAAAAAACAACTCTATCTTCTGTATCTGTCCCCGGTTGGAAGTTGTCCGCTTGTAAAGACGAGGGGACCGATGGAATATGTCGCTAATAGAATACTTCAAACAAGGTACAAACTTTAATTTCAAACCAAATAAATTTCAAAGTGCATTTTGTAATGACTGGATTTTTGCAGGTTTAAATGGCGTTGACAACGGCCTCATAGCGTTTGATCAAGTCCGAATTCCGAGAGAAAATCTGCTCAACAAGTGAGACGGCAATTTATAGTGCAGTCTGTCTTTGTTGTTAGTTAACGATCCAAAGCAAGTGCCACTGGATGATGTAATTAATGAAGCACAGCGACACATCACGTGTGTTGTAGTCTGCGACGTCATTCGTTTATAACGTACTGTAGTATACTATGTGGTTCTCTGTGACGTCACTTGTTTATAATGACGCCAAAGCCAGCCTCTGTGGTTTTTGTGATGCTTGTGTAAAGCACTTCGCCGTGTGTGGTGCTCTGTGACGTCACTTGTTTGCATTGACGTCAAGGCCTGTTAAGTTTTTGTGATGCTTGTGTCAAGCACTTCGCCGTGTGTGGTGCTCTGTGACGTCACTTGTTTACATTGACGCCAAGGCCTGTTTAGTTTTTGTGAAGCTTGTATCAAGCGCTTCGCCCTATGTCATGCTCCGTGACGAAAACTAGATTTGTTTCAAATAAACTAGGGTTCGCAATTGGCTAAAATGTTCTTCGGTCGGGTCCCGCGTGGCCCGAGACTTTTTAGGCGAACAGTCCTCTCGAACTATCTACCCTCGGTGTAGCAGTATACGCTGCCCCCTCCCCGCCATCATGTTATTCTATTTGATATGCATTTCAGTTTTAATCTATTGAGCTTAAAAGGGTAAGTGACACGGAGTAGTAAAAGAAATCTGTCATTCAATAGAGGCGGATTAATAGACGGTTATCGAAAAAATAAATAATCGAAACACCCGAAGTCAGGGACACGATATCTCTGGTCATGGGTCAATCGGCCGTGGCTCAATCGCGAACCTTAAATAAAACAGCCAGTGGGGATCTATCCCCACACAATAATTCACTTGCTCATGTTGATATGTAAAAGAAACCAAAATAATGTCGTGGGAAGAAATGTTTTAGTATTGGGATCATGTTTGTGTCCTAAATGATTTGTTAAAATGACTTGAATGACGTAATTTAATTAAAAAAATATAAAATAGATAAATAAATAAAAAAACTAAAACAAAACACAAAGATAATACCGACTGTTTAGTAATCATTATATGTGCGTAGCTTTATCTAACTCGTACCGTATTAACTTTATTCTGCGTTGAATAACTGTGTTTTTATTGGTATTGTTCTTGTGATCTATCGCTGTTTACAACCTAACAATGACCACACCGTTATAACTCATTTCAGGTATCTTCTTCATGGTTTTATGTTTAGTACCCCCGTTTTGTTAAGAATGTAGAACTCGTAGAAAGGCTTAGGCAAGTGTTTTAACATGTTTGTTAGTTTGGAGCTAGTAAGAACTAACCCCGCGTTTGATTTTCAGATTCGCTAAAGTGCGCTCGGACGGCAGGTATATTACTGACATCCCGAACGACGGCGCTCGATTCAATGTGATGCTTGCCGCTTTGATAGGCTGCAGGATTTCGCTCTGCTTTCAAGCCGTCTCGGCGATGAAGGTCAGAGGTCACCCGCCGTAGTCAGAGACATAAGATTTTGTGGATAGTTGAGTGTGGTGACCATCTGGTGATAGTTTTTTTGTTTTTATGGCCTGGGAATTTGCTCTGTGTTGCAGATATGCTTATGTATCAAAACGTGGTAAATATGTAACCGATATAGCAAGTGATGGCGCCAGATTTAACGTCGTTTTGGCGGCGCTGTTAGGGGCCAGAATTTCGCTTTGTTTCCAAGCAATCGCAGCTATGAAGGTTTGTGGACATTTCCATGTTTTGTTAGAACGAATTCACTTTTTGCATTGCCCTTCAAGAAAAGTTTTATATTGGCATTTGGTGACCAAAAATTATGCTAAACTTGATTCAACCGAGTATCAATTAAAACAAAACTGCTTCGTGTCTTTTGCTTAATTTTTCTCCATTTCCTGTCTTTTCATTTTTTTTCTATGTGGAAAGGTTAATCTTATCGTGTTTATGACGTCATGCCACGAATCTTCCTGGCTGTACAGCATATAACCGTACGAGTGTTCACAGAACACAGTGATATTCGGTGTGGTGTGTAGCGTTTGCAACCTTTTTTTACAGATTGGCCTCGATATCGCAATCAAATACAGCCTCAGGTTAGTAGTTTCACTTTCACTTTGCCTATGTGTGACATAACTATTCAGTCTTCTTGTATGTGGGTCGCTAATTTTTCATTCTTTAAAAATAAACTTATGTAAATTGAGAAGTGAGAGAGCCAGTCTGTGCCGTAGTTCTTTGCAACTGTTGTCATTTTTATAGCTCACATAAACATAAATGCCCGAGATGGTCGTTAGTTGTAGTATATTGTAGGAGGCGGCAGTTTGGCCCAAAAGGCGAAAGGGAACAGTTGATAATGGACTATCAGACCCACCAGTTGAGACTTATGCCCAAGCTTTCCACCTGCCTGGCCCTCATGTTCGCTGTCAGGTGTGTATGTGTGGGCTTATAGCGATGTTTGCTGTCAGGTGTGTATCTGTGGGCTTATCGCTTATGTTTGCTGTCAGGTGTGTATGTGTTGGCTAATCGGTGATGTTTACTGTAACACCAAGCGCTGTAATACGTTACTAGCCCCTGCTCGGAACTTATTTTTGCACATCCTAGAACAATCCTACGAGCAATGTCTGTAGCATTTTCCCAGAGTGAGTAAAATATAAATAAAATGATAACCGAATGCATGATCACCGAATTGTCTCTCGGTTATAATTCACATTTCTGAACGTTTTACAAAGTAAAACTTAAATTACTTAAATTCGCGTGTGCGGTTCGCGTACAAGATTGTAATGGGACGGTATGAACGGTTTTTCGGCAGACACGCAGGGAGCATCCTGAACGATGACATCTATGCGGATAGGTCGGTGCTGGAGGACAGGCCTCTGCAGGCCCTAGCGGGGGGCCTCAAGGCCTACGCCACGTGGGAGGCCGTACACGCGCTACAAGTGTGCAGGGAGTGCACCGGAGGGATGGTCTGTACTTGTTACTTGGGGATGGGAGGGGGTTTTCGATGGTGAAATGGCTTGTTGTGTTTCTCAAGTTCAGTGTAGGATAAAAATTAAAAGAACAGTCTTCATTTGGTGTATATCCCATATTTATTACATCTTTAAACCCTATCACTATATTCCCCCCCCCCCCAAAAAAAAAAAACAAAAAAAAAAAAAAAAAAAAAAAAACAAGAAAAAAAAACTTGCGCTTTGAAGTCTCGCCCAACTTTGTTGGCGAAGGGGATATAGGATTTGGTTAGTCCGTCTGTCCCGCTTTTGGGTAGTGGTCTTGTATGCACAACTCCTTCAAACGGGTAAGCAATCACATTTCATATCCTATACAGATTTTCTCTTCATGTACTGTAGTTGTGCACCTCGTATTCAGTGTGTCCGACTTTTCATTAATTTAGCCAAAATTGAGGTCGAAACTTAGCCATTTCATTTGAAAGTAATGCATGCATACAAACTGAACGTGTTAAATATGTCATACTGTATTTATGTCACAAAACGTGCGAAGAGCGAGGGGATTTGCGGCGTTCCGGTGCTCTTGTTTTGTTTTATACTGGGCTGAGAATCGTTGAGTGATTCCGGGTCATGAATAATTTCCGGTCATGAGTGATTCGGGGTCAGGACTGACTCTTGGTCGTGAGTGACTCCGGAACATGGGTGACTACGGGTCATGAGTGACTCTGGCTGGTGAGTGATTTCGGGTCATGAGTGATTCCGGGCCATGGGTGACTCCGGCTTATGAGTGACTCGAAGTGATGGGTGACTCTGGACTGTTTCATGAGTGACTCCGGGTCATGAGTGTCCCCTTGTTATTATGTACATGAAACAAGGATTTCATATGAAGAAAATTTTTTAACATGGAGATTGTTAATTTTCAATAAATATATGAGGCATAAAGAAGGAACAGCGACGCGGAGACATTTCAGTCAATTCGCGTCATCTGGGATGAGGCTCAAAGCATTTGACAGCCGAAAAATACAATAGTTTTTCTGTTCTTTATTATTTAACACGAGTTGCAATGTTTACTTGAAGTAAATTTACATTTTCGTGACCGTGGTTATTGATCGCGACATGTCATATATTTACGTAGGGTTTTATGGAGGTCAATCGCATTGCGTCTGTGAAGCGTGACGCTGACGTCTTCGTGACGTTTGAGGGTGACAACACGGTCATGCTGCAGCAGGTCGTCAAGGAGCTGCTGGTGGAGTACAGCCAGCGATTCGGCGCCAGTCGGCTCCTCAACGGCGTAGCGACGCTCGGCGAATCCGTGTATTCTGCCCTCAGAACAAGGTTCGTACATTGTTATACCTTTTTGTCAGTTTATTTACACATTTTTTGTCGGTTTGTTTACAAATATTTTTGTTGGTGTGTTTACAAATATATTTATTGGTTTATTACAAATATTTTGTCGGTGTGTTTACATGTATGTTTTTGTAAGTTGGTTTTCAGGCAACTGCCTTTTAATGAAAATCACTTATCATTTGCTTTAAACCAAATTATGCGATTGTTCAGTGTACAAATGAACCTGAATGAAGTTGTTGGTTGCATGGCTAGCATTCCAGCGGTATGCCATGAGCAGGTTGATACAATACACCGGACTGCGATTAACCGATTTACTCTGTATTCCTGCCCCTTTGGTATGACTCTGCAGTATGTATTCATGCCTTTGCAGTGTATTAGCCGTGGCGATGGAGCCGGTGACCAGCATACGGTTTATCCTGAAAGCGTTGTCGTTTAAAGAGAGTGAACTTCTGCGTACTCTGGCCCAGCGGCTCATGAACAAAGTAAGCCCGGCCCTGAGGGCCTCTTCTAACTCTCTCTGGTTGTTGAAAACTACAAGAGGGCCTAGTTACAACTGGCCACCAGATGGGTTAGTTTTTTCGGATTGAATGTTTGACTTAAAATGTCCCAGTTAAATAAAATGGTGTCTCTGTTCCACACATCGGCCGCAGTAGCTAGAGCTAAGTGCAGAGCGCGTAAGTATCATAATGGTTTCCCATCATGACGTCAGCACAAAGATTTGGATAGCAGCCCCCCCCCCCCCCGCCCAATAGTTGAGCGCCCCCCGCTCCCCCCGTCTGACAGCACTGACAGTGACGTCAGCACGAAGCGTTGTGTAACACCCCCCCTCCCCCAGCACTGCTGTCAGTGACGTAAGCACGTAGCGCTGTGTAGCACCCACCCCTCATGTGACAGTACCCCACCCCGCCGACAGAGCTAACAGTGACGTAAGCACAAAGCGGAGACTAGCATGTGTATGTGTATGTGTGTTGTGGGAGGGGGGGGGGGGGCAGATAACGCTGTCAACGGGCATTTCAGGGAGCATTCATTTCGTCGTTTTCTTGGATTGTCCGCAGGTGTTCTTGGCATGAACGACTCTGTGTGTGTGTGTGTGTGGTTGGTTGGGGTGGGGGGGGGGGGGGGTTAACGCCGTGAGGGAGCATTTCAGGGAGCATTTATTTCGTCATCGTCATGGATTGTCCGCAGGTGTTCTTGGCATGAACGACTCTGTGTGTGTGTGTGTGGTTGGTTGGGGTGGGGGGGGGGGAGTTAACGCCGTGAGGGAGCATTTCAGGGAGCATTTATTTCGTCATCGTCATGGATTGTCCGCAGGTGTTCTTGGCATGAACGACTCTGTGTGTGTGTGTGTGGTTGGTGGGGCTGGGGGGGGGGGGGGCGGGGGGTGGTTAACGCCGTGAGGGAGCATTTCAGGGAGCATTCATTTCGTCGTCGTCTTGGCTTGTCCGCAGGTGTCCTCTCAGCACGAGGAGCCGTTCTTGGCGTGGAACGACTGCTTAGATCACGTGGTTAATCTGGGCATGTGCCACGTACAACGATGTGAGTATAATCGTGAATTGCAATTCGCCCTATATTTCGGAAAAGGAGGACTGTGATTAATTCAAAAACATATCACTAACATCACTTGATCTATTTATTTTTTTTATAAACGACGCTTAAATAAATACATGGAAGCAATGTAGCGAAAAAAATGGCTTTTGAATATTTCAGCGTGTGGTTGTTCATTGGTTTAAAACTTTGGTAATATGCCACGCGTGTTCGTTTATTTGCAGTGACACTGAAGAAATTTTCAGAAGCTGTTGAAACCTGCCCCTATGCCGACGATCGAGCCATTATGCAAAAAGTAAGCGACGCCTAAAAGGTGCTTAAAATAGTAACACTCGGTGTCTTTCTTTGATTCGACTGTCTCCGTGCTCGTAGAATCTGCCTCTCAGCGCCATCTGGATTTGTCACGTGACTTGGGGAAATGGTGTTATCTGGTTGGTCGATTCCCCAAAGTCAACAATTTATTAATGTTGAGCGGAACGTAAAAGCCGATAAATACTGCAGTAATTTGTAATCAAGCCCCCCCACCCCCCCGAAGTCCTGTGTCGAAGCATACATTGGCTTATTTTGATGACAACTGTGTTAATTGCTGACATCAAACACATCAGCGGGTGGACTGGTCCTAAACCACTGCGGTCCAGACTGTACCACTGATAACATGGGCCTGGAGGGCGAGTGGTGGTCGGAAGGTGGGGAGGTGGGGATGGGGAGGGTGGTGGTGGTGGGGTGGCTGTCGAAGGATTTTCGGATCAGTCCAAAGGCGGGTGTGCTTTTATTTTTCTTTTATTTTTATTTCATTTCATTATATTGTTATGACGAAATCAAGCATACACTTTCAGTGGTGCGTAGCGTGACGTTTACAGTCGTTGAAGAGCGGGGGAGGGGGGGGGGCGGAGGGAGGCAATGTGTGTTTGCGCATCTACTCGTCCTATGCACTGCAAAAATACTGTTGTTTCCTTTGCGTGCGTACTGGCAACCATGAAATAAAGCGATGTGTTTGGTGGGGTTTTCTCTGCACGTTTCAGTCCTGTGATTCGTCTGCTGCACGTTTCAGTTCTGTGATTCGTCTGCTGCACGTTTCAGTTCTGTGATTCGTCTGCTGCACGTTTCAGTTCTGTGATTCGTCTGCTGCACGTTTCAGTTCTGTTATTCGTCTGCTGTATGTTTCAGTTCTGTGATTTATACGCCGTCCATCTGTTGCACGCTTCAGTTCTGTGATTTATGCGCCGTCCATCTGTTGCACGTTTCAGTTCTGTGATTTATACGCCGTCAGTCTGCTGTACGTTTCAGTTCTGTGATTCGTCTGCTGTACGTTTCGGTTCTGTGATTTGTGTGCTGCACGTTTCAGTTCTGTGATTTATGCACCGTCCATCTGTTGCACGTTTCAGTTCTGTGATTTATACGCCGTCCATCTGTTGCACGTTTCAGTTCTGTGATTTATACGCCATCCATCTGTTGCACGTTTCAGTTCTGTGATTTATACGCCGTCAATCTGCTGTACGTTTCAGTTCTGTGATTCGTCTGCTGTACGTTTCGGTTCTGTGATTTGTCTGCTGCACGTTTCAGTTCTGTGATTTATACGCTGTCCATCTGCTGTACGTGGACAAGGGCTGGTATTTAGAGAACAAATTCCTCACTCCATCATTTGCCAAAGAACTGAGAGACAAAGTAAGTACAGTCCTTTAGTTTCCGGTACTATCCTCAACCTCTCCCCTTCCGTCTATCTACCTGAAAATTCACTAAGTAAAACATGTCTTCAGCAACTCGCGATGGATGTGGGGGCATGCTACGTCAAGTCCTCTTCTGACTTAAATTGTACAGGGGAAATCGGAATTCGAAGGCGATAAAAGCAGGTTTTTTTGCGTAGAATTAAAACTAGTAATTTAGTTACCAACATTTCTTTTGGTGAAATTACGTGAAATATTTTCCCAATTCGTTGTAATTCGAAAGCTGTTTGTTCTTTGGTGACAGTATTGACTTGGGCGACACTGTTGACTTGAGTGACAGTATTGACTTGGGTGAAAGTATTGACTGGGGTGACAGTATTGACTTGGGTGAAAGTATTGACTGGGGTGACAGTATTGACTGGGGTGACAGTATTGAGTTGGGTGGAAGTATTGATTGGGTGGCAGTATTGACTTGGGTGAGTGTTGACCTGACTGGCAGTATTGACTCGGTAGACAGTTTTGACTGGGGTGGCAATATTGACTGGGGTTACAGTATTGACCTGGGTGACAGTATTGACTTGGTTGACAGTATTGACTTGGCTGACAGTATTGACTGGGATGGCAGTATTGACTTGGGTGGAAGTATTGATTGGGTGGCAGTATTGACTTGGGTGAGTGTTGACCTGACTGGCAGTATTGACTTGGTAGACAGTTTTGACTGGGATGGCAGTATTGACTTGGGTGGAAGTATTGACTTGGGTGACAGTATTGTCTTGGATGACAGTATTGACATGGGTGACACTGTTGACTTGGGTGACAGTATTGACACTGGTGACAGTATTGACTTGGGTGATAGTACTGACATGGGTGACAGTATTGACTTGGGTGACAGTATTGTCTTGGATGACAGTATTGACTTGGGTGACACTGTTGACTTGGGTGACAGTACTGACATGGGTGACACTATTGACTTGGGTGACAGTACTGACATGGGTGACACTGTTGACTTGGGTGACAGTATTGACTTGGGTGACAGTATTGACTTAGGTGATAGTACTGACATGGGTGACAGTATTGACTTGGGTGACAGTATTGTCTTGGATGACAGTATTGACTTGGGTGACACTGTTGACTTGGGTGACAGTATTGACTTGGGTGGCAGTATTGACTTGGGTGATAGTACTGACATGGGTGACAGTATTGACTTGGGTGACAGTATTGTCTTGGATGACAGTATTGAATTGGGTGACACTGTTGACTTGGGTGACAGTATTGACTTGGGTGACACTGTTGACTTGGGTGACAGTACTGACATGGGTGACACTATTGACTTGGGTGACAGTACTGACATGGGTGACACTGTTGACTTGGGTGACAGTACTGACATGGGTGACACTGTTGACTTGGGTGACAGTACTGACATGGGTGACACTGTTGACTTGGGTGACAGTGTTGCTTGCCTGCCGTGTCACTTTTGCTCAAGTCTCGCGTATTCAGCGGGAGACGTTCTTATTTATTTGTTTTGTTTTGCCCAGTACATATCACTGTGCGGCGAGGCACGGGGTCACGCGCTGGAAGTAGTGCGCGCTTTCCGCCACACGGACTACATGCTTCACGCGCCCATCGCGGGTGTGGCGCCGACCGATGGGCGGGATGACTGGGCCTACTTCCCAGACGCCATGATGGACCAGGAGAGGCGTCCTCCTCATGCTAAGCTCTGATTGGCTAACAACATGACAATACTGATTGGCTGAAAACACGCCAGTGCTGATTGACCGAAAAATGCCAGTGTTTAAGTACTGTAATTGCAATTGCCAAATGTCTCCACGTGAACGTTCTCCAATCAATCAAATCAAAGGGCTATCTCGTTGTACATAATATTGTTGTAGTACAAGATTTCTCCTGTTACAACTGTTACAATGCGGGTTTTTATTGATTAGTATGCCTAAGCGATTACGGATAACTGGGTGCTGTAACCGTATTTCGCAAGGAAATGTGACGTCATAATTGATTGCATCTAGTCACTGCAGTATGCGTCAATGTGTCCTGTAACTTAAGCTTTAAAGAGATGTTCATTAATTGCCATACGTGATGTAAAATGTTATCTGGCAACACGTATGTTACTTTTTATAACAGGTTTGTTAGTTTTAGAACACGTATATTACTTTTATAACACGTATGTTACATTTTATAACACATATGTTACAACACAAATGTTAGGTTGTAAAAGTCTTGTTATTTTGTTATCTTTTGTTGACCACAGTGTGGCCTCGCTTATCCTGTTGTATTTCCATTGTTGAAAATTGCTATAACAGAATCGCTGAAGTATTTTTTTTCCCGACAAACATATAAAGAAGATAAGAAAACTCTCAATCTAGCGGGGGGTGGGGTGGGGAGGGGTAGGGGAAGATTAAAAAACGCACTCGTTAGACGCGGTCTGTGTTTTGCTGCGTGACTTCAAACTGGAGTGTTTGTGTAAGGTTCAGCAGAATTTTCCAGAACCCCAGGGCAGTGGGACGGGGGGGGGGGGGGGGCGGTGGTATGTGTTACAGGGAATCTGTATAATGAGGTATTTCATGAAATCTCGAGGCATTCCAGTAAGGACTCGAAATATTTTAATTGAAATTTTAATTCGTTATTTAACTGTCCGAAATTTTTAAGAGGATTAAAAAAAATTACCACGTGTTTCCTTAAATATGTTCAAAATCTCAACAAATATACTCGTTAGATGAAATTCCGTGAATCCCCTGATTTACATCGATGATCTATTAGATATTGTTATGGCTCTATTATCTCTAATTATATGAATTAAACCATGTATTTTTCGGTGCTAACCCCCCCCCCCCCCCCCTCCTTCATTCAAACACGTCTTCCTGTCTTCCTCTTTAAGTCGTCCGCACACGCGCATGTGATTTGGTTTATAGCGTGTTCAAGTTGAGCAATAAAATTAAAATAGAGCAAATGAGAATATAAAGTTTATTTTTATTCTTTCTCAAGAATAGGATGCCGTTACATAAAGGAATACGTAAAGCAAAAATTTTGCGCTAACAGAAAGATTGACTCTACGAACACAAGCAAAGACTGACTGTGCGAACAAAAGTAAAGACTGACTGTTCGAACACAAGCAAACATGGACTGTACGAACACAAAGACTGACTGTGCGAACACAAGTAAAGACTGACTGTACGAACACAAGCAAAGGCTGACTGTGCGAACACAAGCAAAGACTGACTGTGCGAACACAAGCAAAGATTGACTGTGCGAACACAACCAAAGATTGACTGTGCGAACACAAGCAAACATGGACTGTACGAACACAAGCAAAGACTGACTGTGCGAACACAAGTAAAGACTGACTGTACGAACACAAGCAAAGGCTGACTGTGCGAACACAAGCAAAGACTGACTGTGCGAACACAAGCAAAGATTGACAGTGCGAACACAACCAAAGATTGACTGTGCGAACTCAAGAAAAGATTGACTGTGCGAACACAAGCAAAAACTGACTGTGCGAACACAAGCAAAGACTGACTGTGCGAACACAAGCAAAGTCTGAGTGGGTGCGAATACAAGCAAAGATTGACTATGCGCGAACACAAGCAAACATTGACTGTGCGAACACAAGCAAAGATTCACTGGTCGAACACAAGCAAAGACTGACTGTGCGAACACAAGCAAAGATTGACTGTGCGAACACAAGCAAAAACTGACTGTGTGCGAATACAAGCAGATTGACTATGCGCGAACACAAGCTAAGAGTGACTTGCGAGCTCTACAAATTACCACGTGTTTCCTTAAATATGTTCAAAATCTCAACAAATTAACTCGTTAGATGAAATTCCGTGAATCCCCTGATTTACATCGATGATCTATTAGATATTGTTATGGCTCTATTATCTCTAATTATATGAATTAAACCATGTATTTTTCGGTGCTAACCCCCCCCCCCCCCCCCCCCTCCTTCATTCAAACACGTCTTCCTGTCTTCCTCTTTAAGTCGTCCGCACACGCGCATGTGATTTGGTTTATAGCGTGTTCAAGTTGAGCAATAAAATTAAAATAGAGCAAATGAGAATATAAAGTTTATTTTTAATCTTTCTCAAGAATAGGATGCCGTTACATAAAGGAATACGTAAAGCAAAAATTTTGCGCTAACAGAAAGATTGACTCTACGAACACAAGCAAAGACTGACTGTGCGAACAAAAGTAAAGACTGACTGTGTGAACACAAGCAAACATGGACTGTACGAATACAAGCAAAGACTGACTGTGCGAACACAAGTAAAGACTGACTGTACGAACACAAGCAAAGGCTGACTGTGCGAACACAAGCAAAGACTGACTGTGCGAACACAAGCAAAGATTGACTGTGCGAACACAAGCAAAGATTGACTGTGCGAACTCAAGAAAAGATTGCCTGTGCGAACACAAGCAAAAACTGACTGTGCGAACACAAGCAAAGACTGACTGTGCGAACACAAGCAAAGTCTGAGTGGGTGCGAATACAAGCAAAGATTGACTATGCGCGAACACAAGCAAACATTGACTGTGCGAACACAAGCAAAGATTCACTGGTCGAACACAAGCAAAGACTGACTGTGCGAACACAAGCAAAGATTGACTGTGCAAACACAAGCAAAAACTGACTGTGTGCGAATACAAGCAGATTGACTATGCGCGAACACAAGCTAAGAGTGACTTGCGAGCTCTACAAAAGACTGCGAATACACTTGCTTTCGTACACAAAAATCGTTAATAACACTTGCGTATTGACTTGGTCCTGACAACAAACTTGAATTGCTTGGCAAGAAATTTTAATTTCTTGACAACGAACTTTTTTTGAATTGCTTGGCAAGAAATTTTAATTTCTTGACAACGAACTTGAATTGATTGACAACAAACATGAATTGCTTGACAACAAACTTGACTTGCTTAACAACAGTTACTTACACAGGTGACATTTCACATTTATGGCGCGTTTATTCCGCTAGGACCGGCCAACCACTCCTGCTTCCCCCCTCCCATCCCTTCAGGGCCTCTCAATTACTCAACAAGCAGCAGCATCGAGCCTGAAAATGACTCGGACAGGCTCAGCCAGACTCAGACAGGCTCAGCCAGATTCGGACGGGCTCAGCCAGACTCGGACAGGCTCAGCATGACTCGGACGGACTCAGCCAGACCTTGACATATCATCTCGTATTCCCCGATTATTTTAGATGGCAGCACATGGCTTCGTGGCGCATTTACAAGCACGTGGCAATGGCCGCCATGCGTGCCAACGACAGCATATTAACGAGGACCCGTACCGGCGATTTTCCGTCACCAGTCACTGGCTGAGTCGTCAGTAACACCTACCCTCAAGCAGGGTTGCCACACCGTACTTTTAAAAAAGATTTGTACTTTTTTTTGGGCCTTATACTTTTTTCCCCCTAAAACGTACTTTTTTGACCAGCGTACTTTTTAATACTTTTTTTTTGCATTTTCCTTTTTCTGTTCATTTTTCGAACCGCACAGTTTTAGCTTTGTTGTAAGCAAAATTTGCTCGCGCCTTTGGCGTGAGTTACAAGATTACCAAACCGTACTTTTAAAAAAGATTTATACTTTTTCGCTTTTAATGTTTTCTTCTTGTATTTCTAAAATGTCCCATTTTATAAGATATCCGTCCTTAACCATTTTTTTCCCTGTCCCTCTTTTTTTCAAACGCACATTTTGAGCTTTGTTCTAAGCAAAATTTGTTGTAACATATATTGTAACTGTTCACGAAAAAATCAAAATAACAAAAACTTACCAATATTAAAGAAACAGCAGTAGTTCGGCCACGTATTAGGAAGGCCAACTAGATTTTTAGCATGGCAGACCGCATAAAATGTGGGCCGAATAGCCGGAACCCAGAGCATCTGACAAGGAGGGGTCGAGCCTGTTAACTTGGCAAGAGGAAGTGAAGGTACGACCAAGACTTTGTTTTTAGTCAAGCATGTTATTATTCTAATTGTCATTACAAAAACATTTGACTTCGAAGTATTAATATAATAAAGGACATATCGTGCATTCTATAATGCTATTTTAACAAGTATTAAGAAATGAATAAGAATATTTTTGTTTCTAGTGTTAATGAAAGAGGCGGTGTGCCATATAAAATTGCAAATTACTGTTTGAGTAAAAAGTACTATTGTAATTGTCTAATCAATACAAACAAAAATTGAAGGATAGATGATGAAATTTAAGGCTTCAGGTAATAGTGGGTGAAAAAGAAAATTCTTAGTCTTGATGCTGTTTATTTCTCAGAGAAAAGTATTGTTCTTCTTTCTAAAATAATAAATTTAAATTGTTTTCTGGGGGCGCGGCAACATTGATACAGCAGTTGTTGTTTTTTTTTTTTCGATTTCAGACGTGGAAGCAACGAGCTCGTCGTCATCCCTCATTAAGGTATTTGAACCGATAACCTGTCAAATGACAACAAGCATGTCCAAGGACATGACCCAGCGGAGTTACCCGACAAGGAAAGACAGAAAAACTGTGAAACGAATACTGTTAGACCAAAAATAAAGAACTTTGTTTCTGAACGTAACTTTTCCATAATTTTAATACAAAAAAAAAGAGTTTTCCCGGGTGGAAGCTACCCGAAAAGGGATGTTGGAGATGTTGGGTTTTGACGATTCACGTATTTACCGACATTTACACAATTTTACAAAATTTGCTAAATGTGATTTACTATCGGTACTTATCCACCTCTACCTGTATCTGTGACGAGACAGGTCCTTTTTGCACATTTTTTTTATAATTAGTTTAGCTATTATACATTTACGGCCTAACCTTGTTAAAGTCGGGCCTCGGAAAAGTGTCTTGTGTATCCTTAAGATTCACAAACACTGCATAAAGGAATGAACTTAAAATATTATTTTGTTTGTCCAATAATTTGGTTTGGACGTGTTTTGTTTAAGAAGAGTGCGAGTATGTGTGCCCGAAAATTATAACTTTTATGCTATATTTGGACTAGCTTTGTTTTTATTGATAATTTCGTACACGTAGAGAGGGGTATAATCATAATGCCGTTGTTTGTAAAACAGCAACACAATAAATCCGCCATATTATCACGCACGCGATTACTTACGCTACGTACGTACTGGTGATGTTGTTTCATCTGGCATTCATCAACAACACTTTTTCAATATAAGGCATTACTTTTGAAATGTTGTGTCTGCTTATGAATACTGACAGAATTTGCAAAGAATTTATAATCGAAGTAACTATTGTTTACTGAATGCCTTTTAGAGAAAAATGTCAGGTATAAGTTAAAATATTATTGCCCAATGAAATGGTCCGGAAGATAAAGAAAATCAGGATTTCAATTATTTGTCTATCGCTTAGGCCTCGGGTTAATAAATGCAAGAATTGTATGATAATATTAAATATATGTGGAAAATTCTGAACAATGTTCTAAAACGTCAGAAGGAAGCAACCAGTTTTCCAGAGACTTTTATTGATTCAAATGAAAATGTCATTTCAGACAAAAAGAAAATAGTAAATGGGTTCAATAAATTTTTTGTAAATGTCGGACCTAACTTAGCCAAAAATATTGACAAGGTGGAAAATTGAAATATATTCGAGTACATGGGTAATCCATCAGTCAAATCTATGTTTTTAAATCGTGTTGAAGCGAATGAAGTATTCGATGTTGTACGTTCATTTCAAAGTAAAGTTTTCACGGATAGCGACGATGTAAACATGTCAATTGTTAAACATGTTATTCCTGCAACTGTTCATCCATTAACATTTATTTGCAATTTGTCGTTTAGTACAGGAATATTTCCAAACAAAATGAAACAAGCCAAGGTTACTCCTCTGTTTAAATCGGGTGACAAATCAAAATTTAGCAATTACAGGCCGGTGTGCCTAGTATCACAATTCTCCAAAATTCTGGAAAAGTTATTCGAAACCCGCTTAAACAATTACATCGACCAGCAAAACTTGTTAAGTGACAATCAGTATGGTTTTCGATCTGGCAGATCTACAGCTCTGGCCTTAGTAGAGCTTCTAGAGGAGCTAAACAATTCAGTTGATAAAAACTTTACAACTGTTGGGGTGTTTATAGATTTAAAGAAAGCCTTTGATACCATAGATCATAAGTTACTATTGCAGAAGCTTGACTTCTATGGTATTAGAGGCCTACCAAACGAATGGATTAATAGTTATTTGTCAACTCGGGAACAATATGTGCAGATTGAAAATTGTATATCAGACCTTCTTAGTGTCGCATGTGGAGTACCACAGGGTTCTATTCTGGGACCTAAACTTTTTATCTTATATATTAACGACATTGTTAATGTTTCAGGATTATTAATGCTCATCTTTTCGCCGACGACACAAACATTTTTTTTACATGTAAGAACGATACGAATATGAGTGAAATAATAAGTGGTGAATTGTCAAAACTAAACAAATGGTTTAAGTTGAATAAGCTTTCGCTCAATGTATCCAAAACAAACTTTATGGTATTTGGATATTGTAAAGTAAGTCACGAAATTAATATTTCAATAGGCAATGAACAAATCACACGTGTTAATTCGACCAAGTGCCTGGGTGTCATTATTGACGATAAATGAAACTGGAAAGAGCATATACAGAGTGTACGAAGCAAATTATCAAAGTGTATTTCAATAATGTATAAAAACAGTTTCGTTTTGAACGAAAAGGCTCTACTCTTAATATATCACACATTATTTTTGCCACACATGTCACATTGTCTTGAGATCTGGGGAAACACGTATAAAAGTAATATAAATCCTATATTTTTACCACAGAAAAAGGCTATAAGGATTGTATATAGAGTTGATAGGTTAGCGCATACTTCTTTGCTGTTTTATAATCTGCGTCTGCTTAATTTATACGATTTAGTTAATTTTAAAACCTTAATTGTCATGTTTCAAGCAAAAGCGTGCGTACTTCCTAAAATATTCAATGTTTGTTCAAAATTAGTGATAAGAAAACCAGACAACACGGAAACTTTGAAAACAAATACTCAAGAACAGTCGTTAAACAACACTGTATTAGTGTCAAGGGGGTTCGCTTATGGAATTCGCTGCCGAAAGAAATGCGAAGTATATCTAAAATTGGTAATTTTAAAAACCATCTTAAAAAAATGTACATATCGGGTTATGAAGGAATTGTTTCATATTTAATGCCAAATATTATGTAGATAGATAAACAAGGGTATGTTACGCTAGTTCAAAACTTTCAGTGTTATTCTTATATTTATAAATCGCTCAATACTGTCAACATAATCAAAGTGGTTTTTTTCATAATGGAATAAATATGTTCGTAATGGGCAAGCATGCTTATAAGCGACGCTTTCAGCTTGTCCCTTTCTGAAGTCTGTTAAGTCATTGCTTTCAGTTCGTAACTTCTTGTGCAAACTTATATAAATCAATTTCAATTCAATTCCAAAAAAACTTCCTATTGGAACAGTGTTCTCGAAGACAAGCACCCAGGCGGTGAACCTAAATTCTCAAGTTTGCGAATAATAGTAAAGATGGCTTTATCTCTTGCCCACGGCCATGCAGACACCGAGCGGTCTTTTTCCCGAATAGACAGGATCATAACAAAGACACAGAGTTTGCTGAGTGTTCCTACTTTAAACGGGCTGATGGCCATAAATTCTGAATTGGAACAAGCGAATTCAAATGCACACAACATAGAAATCAGCGAGAGCAGACTTAAGGCGGGAAGATGTACTCGGGCAAAGTACTTGCTGCGACAAGAGGAAGACAATCGAAAAACGAAGGCAGTAGAAATGAAGAAGAAACAGGATGAAGATGTAGAGAAGTTTAATCAAGAGCTTCAAAGTCGCTTCAAGATCGCCGCGACACAAAAAGAATTAGAAGGAAGCAAGAATGAAAGTAAAGCCCTGTACAGCAAAGTCGACGCCTTGCTAAAGGAAACAAGAGAGAACATAAGAAAGATTTCTATAGCAGACAAAATTCGTTCACAGAAAGAGAAAGAATTAGATGACCTGAAGACATCAAAAGTCAGTGCGAGCAAAAGGAAATGCAAACAGGACAGTCAACGACCTGAACCAGAACGTAAACCAAAACAATTGAAGCTCGCAAATCTTTTCATGCAAGCCTAAAAAAATAAGTAACAAGACCAAAGACAGAAAGAAAAGTACCAACCAGCTTAAAAAATCACCTTCAACTGGTAGAAAAATTGCTAAGATATCTACAGTGCCGGATGAAAGAAATCAAATCAAAGATTGAGGATGGTATCATCGATCGAATCAAAGGTGGTGGAAATTGTTATTTCAGGGCACTTGCGAAAGAACTAATGTGATGTGAAGAATTTCATCTTCAAGTGAGACAAAGTATCGCGCATTTTCTGGAAGAAAAGAAGAGTATATTTGAGGTCGTCATGGATAAGGATGCGAATACTCACATCGCCGAAATGAGAAAAACCGCCTCCATGCTAGGAAGGGATATTTTTGTGCTTACACCGCACACTCATACCTTCAAGTGGTGCCTTTTTCAACCAAAAGTGGGCAGTGGTAACATGGCGGGTATTGGTTAAATGTAAATGTCATTTGACACTTTTCAACACTGGTGGTCTACATTATCTATCCGCATAATCAGTGTCATTGTGGACGAAAGCGTCCGGTTTTAGGTTAAATGGATGTCAAGTTGTTTTGAAAAAAAAAAAAAAAACACACACACACACAACGGTTCAAGGTAGATGTTCAGAGGATGGAAAAATTCTCTCTTTGAAAACGTTATTCCTTGGTATTTTATTCTAGTCTTACTGTAGTTGAAATTGTTATTTTCTTTGAAACTATCCAACATAGCTAACAGCAGTATTAAAAAATTTACAGTGCTCAGAAAATGAATGCACTAATAGTACATCATCACTTATATTTTATTTTCTATTCCAGTGTATATAACCACCATAATTTGTTTCATTTTTAAATCAGTTATTTTTGATTTCTTGTTTGTTCTGTTCTTCGGTTTATTTTTTTAGTGTACATGATATATAACCAGGTTTATTTTTTGTGTGTGCGCCATACATGAGTGCGCCATACATGAGTGCGTCATACATGAGTGCGCCATACATCAATGCGGCATACATGAGTGCGACATACATCAGAGCGCCATACATCAATGCGCCATACATCAGTGCGCCATACATCAATGCGCCATACATCAGTGCGCCATACATCAGTACGCTATACATCAGTACGCCATACATCAGTGCGCCATACATCAATGCGCCATACACGAGTGCGCCATACATCAGTGCGCCATTCATCAATGCGCCATACATCAGTGCGCCATGCATCAATGCGCCATACATCAGTGCGCCATACATCAATGCGCCATACATCAGTGCGCCATACATCAGTTGCCAATTGAGGAACTGATTGTCACAGAGGGTAAACTGTAGTCTAGGATTTTTTTCCATGTATCATATATCAAACATGCTCCGGTTTTGGCAGTTGCTTGGCTTTTGATGTCAGTCTGGTTGATCTCAGTATGTAATTATCCGATCAAGTATTCATGAGAAATTGGTCCATTTTCAAATATTTCTGCTGCATAGTGGTGCTTCACTTTTACTACATTGCCATTTCATTTGTGTTAAATTCTATAAAAATTCCCATAAGTCGGTTAAAAAAAAAGAGAATTTTAAATTTAAAGCAAAAGTATGATCACCAAGTATCCCGGTTTTGGAAGACTGGGCGTTCATGTTCGGAATGAAAAAGTTGGTCGGAGCTTTACAAAGGGTATGTTTCAAGAAATTGCCAAAAAGTCTACAGAAATGTAAGTATGTTATAAATATTTTAGCGAAGAAAGGTAAAATGAGTAAATAATTTAATAGCGCTGAAATAGCTCGCTTCAGAAGCGAGCATTCACACGTTTTGCGTTGTATTTCAAGGCTTATGAGCCATTTTAGCCGTTTTTCAGATACTTTTCTTTGTACATTTTTTGTACTTTTTTGTACTTTTTTTTTTTTACTATTTTACACAACGTACATTTTGTACTTTTTTTTACGCTTTCATGGTACTTTTTTGGTACTTTATTTTGTCGAACTCCCCGCGGCAACCCTGCCTCCAGCCCTCAAGGCAGGATACCCCGTGTAAGGTACATTATAAAGTAAAAAATACCGTAAAACCTCCATTAACAGAACACCTCCCAATATATACCCACGGCGTCACCACCTCCCAATATGTACTCTAAGCCCTAAAGGCGTCACCGTTTTTATACACTTTCAGATCTCAAAAAAAAAAAAAAAAAACAAATGCAGATTTGAGCAATGGCGACACACTTTGAAATGCATGCTGGTATAATTGACGGGATGCAGGTGTATGCCACCTCACAGCTCGTCTTTTGTCACAGGCGGCTGGTGTGTTGTGGGCACTTGGTCAACGGCAAGGGCGTACTCGGAGTCCCAGTCCCGTTCAAAGATGCGTGACAGCTGCCGCTGCACCGTGACGTCATCGGAAGTGGCATTGAAGGCGGATGTAGCTGACGTATTGAGTGAAGCGGCCTGGTTGATGATCAGTCCGATACCGCCCGTGTACTCAAAGTAGTCCCCCGACCAGTTACTCGTGCCTTTGAAAAAAAATCAATAATAATAATAATAATAATAATAATAATAATAATAATAATAATAATAATAATAACCAAAAGATGAAAACAAAAGCAAGATATGTCATAAACAAAGATACTGTAAGTAGCAGGAAAGGTCTAAACCTGAACTGTACATCAAACCTGAACTGTACACCACTAGACGTGGAAATGTCCGTTTCTGACATGGTTTTGTATGAAACGTGTCTAATTTGTTAATGAATGTGCCGCATTCAGACAAAATGGTACTTGGGGAAATCTCAGATACCCTAATAAGCAAATACAACATCACTATAAAAATGGTGAACTTCTGCTGGCAAATTCTCTTGAATAACACCCCCACCTCCTCCACACCCCTTCCCCGCCTGTAAGAGCAGAGGAGTCGGACAGAACCGGCACGCAAACACGACATTTCCAGGGCTTATACCGTGAGGTATCTAATTAGGGCGCTTCATCCGTCTCTGAGATGACTGTTTCTCAGCCAAAAATGATGAAATAGATTCTTGGTTTCATAAAATGTGCTGTCTGTAATGTCACCATTAGACTAGGTAAATCATGTGGAGGGGGGAGTGGGGGGGGGGGGGGGGGGGGCGGCAAACCGGTGCAAGTACATGCCGGTACAAGTACACGCCGGGTCAAGTACATACCGGTACAAGTACACGCCAGTACAAGTATATGCCGGTACAAGTACATACTGGTACAAGTATATGCCGATACAAGTACATGCCGGTACAAGAACACGCCGGTACAAGTACATGCCGGTACACGTAGATGCCGGTACAAGTACATGCCGGTACAAATACATATCGGTACAAGTACACGCCGGTACAAGTACATGCCGGTACACATAGATGCCGGTACAAGTACATACTGGTACAAGTATATGCCGATACAAGTACATGCCGGTACAAGTACACGCCGGTACAAGTACATGCCGGTACACCTAGATGCCGGTACAAGTACATGCCGGTACAAATACATATCGATACGAGTACACGCCGGTACAAGTACATGCCGGTACACATAGATGCCGGTACAAGTACATACCGGTACACGTAAATGCCGGCACAAGTACACGCCGGTACAAGTCGGTACAAGTACACGCCGGTTCAAGTACATACCAGTACAAGTACATGCCGGTACAAGTACAAGTCGGTACGAGTACATACCGGTACAAGTGCACGGCAGTACAAATACACATCGGTACAAGTATATGCCGGTACAAGTACATGCCGGTGCATGTACACGCCGGTACAAGTACACGCCGCAGGCTTGCCGGAGGTTGCTTTAAAAAAAAAGAACGCAAACTGCTAAAAAAAAGAACGCTTGATGGCAAAAAAAAGTACAAAAAAAAGAACGCTTTAGAAAAAAGTACAAAAAAAGTACGCCAAAAATGTTGAAAATAAAAAATATAGAGATAAAAAGTGTCCTAAAAAAGCCTCAGAAATAGTTTGTACGCGTTTTTCTTGAATAAACAAGAACAGCTGTCAACGGCAATAATAATAATAGATGCACGTATTTCAAGAGGCGATAAAATCACCAAAACAAGCATGTCCAAGGACATGACCCAGCCGAGTTACCGAATAAGGAAAGAGAGAAAAACTCTGAAACGAATACTGTTAGGCCAAACAATGAAGTACTTTGTTTCTGAACGTAACTTTTTCATAATTTTAATACAGAAAAACGTGTTTCCCCGGGTCGAAGCTGCACGAAAAGGGATGTTGGAGAGGTTGGGTTTTGAAGATTCATGTATTTACCGACATTTACACAATTTTAGAAAAAAATTATTAAAATTCCCCTATTTCGGCATTTTTTTGGTCATTTGCGAAAAAAAGCAAAGACCAGTTGGAGAAGCACCTAAGAAACTTCTGATTAAAATTTTATAACTATTTGAAAAAGACTGTGAGAAATGAATAGTTTGACAATTCAGTTATTTACTACCATTTATTCCAGCTTTTGCCAAACTTCAAAGTTGCGCCATTTCGGCAGTTTTTGGGGAACCGCAAAAAGAAATAATAGCCTGGTAGGCGAACCCCTGGGGAACATCCCTTCGTAACATCTAAACGATTGGAGTAAAACTGTAGGAGCAGTAGTATTTTAAAACTGGGTCAAAACGGGCACAAAAAGTGCCGCCATTTTGTCCGTTTTTCGTCACTCGTCAAAAAAAGCAATAGCCAGGTGGGGGACCACCCAGGGAACATTCCTGCATAATATGAAAACGATTGAAGTAAAACTGTAGGAGGAGTAGCATTTTAAAGAAAAAGTTTAACATACGCCCATACATTCAAGCCGCCTATAGGGATACGACTAACCCAGTCCGACAAAGTCGGCTGGGTTAAAAAATCACATAAGTACTAATTTCCGCTATCATAATTCAAAATTTTAAGAAGGTAACATTATATTCCTAGCGCTAGTAACGATTTTAATAAGAATTGGTTTTTCACCAATATTTCCACCATTTTTCCGAATAACGCAAAAACAATAACTAGGCAAGTACCAATGACCACTATCTTTAACAAATTTCAAGACAGTACCAAAGACTTTATACTAGCAGTTTAGTCTTTGACAGCATCGCCATTCCTGTGGTGTGAGTTTCATTTTTCGTCAATATTTGCGCCAATTTTTCCAAATTACGAAAAAAAATTTAGCCAGGTAAGTACCAATGATGGCTATCTCTGTCTAAAATTGGAAGACAGCAATAGCCAGTTAGGCAGTAGTTTACGCTTCTTTTACTTAAAATTACAATGCAATGAGGCTATTTTCCCGGAGTTCGTAAAGAATTTACTGAGATGTTTTTTTAGTTGTTCGCCAAAATTTTCGCCGATTTTTTGGCCAATCACCAAAAAAAAAAAAAGTAACAGCCAGTAAGCCAGTAATATGGTCTGCTACCTTTCCATGAAATTTCAAAAGAGTAAGACTATTTTCCTGGAGATCAGATTTTACTGGAATCTTCTTAGTTTTTCGCCAAACTATTCGCCAATTGTTGGCCCATCACCAAATATTGTAATAGCCAGCTAAACAGTCAGGCTTGCTGCCTTTACTTGAAATCTAAAGACAGTCAGACTATTTTTATGGAGTTCGTCAAGATTTTATGGGTTTTTTTTTTTTTTTTTGGTTTTTCGCCAAAATTTTTGGGAATTTTTTAGCCAATCACCAAAAACGTAACAGTAGATATTAAGGCTTGTTACCGTCAGTTACACTTTCAAGACATTAATACTATTTTCTAGGAGTTGGTTAAGGTTTAACAATTTTCAAAAAAAAAAAAAAAAATAAACAATTACGTTTTTTCTCGAATATTTCTGCTAATTTTTTGGTGAACAACAACCTTAAACAACTAATAGATAGGTGGAAATCGATGCACCCTACCTCCCACCAAAATTGTAGAATGTTTCAATGAAAACCCTAGGAGATACTGTTTACATAAAAAATTGGTTTTTGGCCAATATTTCTCCCAAGTTTTGGCAAATTCCTAAAAAAGTAACAACCACTTAAGTAGTAATGTGTGGTACTGCTATTTAAATCACAAAGCGAGGACACTATTTTCCTGGAGTTCTCCAAGATTTTACTGAAATTTCTTTGGTTTTTCGCCAAAAAATCGCCGCTTTTTGCCAAACACTAAAAAGTCATAGCCAGTTAGGCAATATTGATTACTGCCGTTATTTAAAATTTCAAGGCAGTAACGTTACTTTCCTTGAAATGGTCAAGATTTTACGAAAAAAAGGTTTTTAGCCAATATTTTCGCTAATATTTTTTTTGCTTTGCGCCACAAGCTTAGCCAATGTTTGGCCAATCACTCAAAAAATAATAGCCAGGTAGGTAATACCCCCAGCTACCTTCACTTTATATGACAACACAGTACGACTATTTTCCAGCAGTTAGTAAAGTTTTTGCTGTATTTTTTTTTTTGTTTTTCGCCAAAATCTGCATCAGTTTTTGACCACTCACCAAAACAATAATGTCCAGAGACATTGTGACCAGCCGAGATCTAGTGAATCTATGAATGAGCTTGTCTGGTTGCCGAAAGTGGTAGTCACATTGTACAAGTTTGTCCAAGGACAAAGCCCCAGATAACGAAAAGCGATAACACCAAATCCGGCGTGCTTGAACAAGGCAATTTCCCTGAAAAATTGGGCTTCAAAGGACGAGATGGCAATGAGCTAGCTAAATAATTAATTTAGCAACGGACCCGAACATAGACCGATAAATACATACAAAGATTTTTTTCCCAGAAAAATAACTTCGAACAACGTATCGAAATTGTATCCACACATCTGTACTGTTGACATATACTGTCGGACATACACAATTAGTTCAAGCAGCAGAAACGATCAAAAACGACCAAACACATGTGCCTTTTGAAAAGAAGAAAACGCCGCGTCTAAAACATCATTACTTAAGTTTAATGTTTTGGTATATATTATTTTGCTGGGTTTGCATTTCCGACCAGTGCGCATGTTTATTTAACTTGCGTTGATAAGCGGTTCGCATTTCGGACAACTGCACAAGTTTATTTAACTTGCGTTGATGCGCGGTTATAATTTCGGACCACTACGCATGTTTTATTTAACTTGCGTTGATAAGCGGTACGCATTTCGGACCACTACGCATGTTTTATTTAACTTGCATTGACGCGCGGTTTGAATTTTCGACCAGTGCGCACATTTATTTAACTTGCGCCGATGCTCGGTTCGATTTCGTACCAATGCGCATGTTTATTCAAGTTTTGGCGGATCGCCTAAAAAATCAATTTTTCAAGGGGGCCTAACTGGAGAAGAATCGTACAAAATTGGAAAGGAATTCAATAAAAATTGTGGGAGAGGAAGCATTTTCCAAATTAAACGCCAATAAATTAAAAAATACCCCTCATATCGCCAATTTTTGGCGGATCTCCAAAATGAGGAATTTTTCAAAAGAGGAATACCTGGAGAATAATCACACAAAATTTGAAGAAAATTTGATCAAAATTGTGTGAAAAAAAGCATTTTGAAAATTGGTGACCATAAAATCACAAATGTCCCCTATTTTGGCCAGTTTTTGGCAGATCGCCAAAAAGAGTAAATTTTCACGACAGGCCTAGCTAGAGAACAATCGTACAAAATCGGAAAGGAATCCGATCAAAATTGTAGGAGAAGAATCAATTTCAAAATTAGATACAAAAAAAATTAAAAAATGTCCCCCATTTGGCCAATTTTTGGCGGATAGCCAAAATGAGTAATTTTTGAAAAGAGGCCTACCTAAGGAATATTTGTGCAAAATATGAACAAAATCTTATCAAAATTGTGCGAGAAGAAGCATTTTGAAAATTGGCAACCGAAAAATTTCAAATGTCCCCCATTTAGCCAATTTTTGGCGGATCGCCAAAAAGAGTAATTTTTCAAGAGAGATATAATTAGGGAACAACTATCCAATATTGGAAAGGAATCCAATCAAAAGTGTGGGAGAAGAAGCAATTTGAAAATTAGACACCAAACATTTAAAAAATGTCCCCCATTTGGCCAATTTTTGGCAGATCGCCAAAATGAGTAATTTTTCAAAAGAGGCATATCTAGGGAATATTCGTGCAAAATTTGAAGAAAATTTGATCAAAATTGTGGGAGAAGAAGGACTTTGAAAATTGGCAACCACGAAATTACAAATGTCCCCTATTTGACCAATTTTTGGCGGATCGCCAAAAACAGTAATTTTTCAAGATAGGTCTAACTAGAGAACATTCGTGTAAAATTTGAGAGGAATCCAATCAAAACTGGAGAAAAGGCATTTTAAGTAAAAGTTTACACACGTACATACGTACATACAGACGACGGATACCCCTCTATTGATAGGATAAGAACAGCCCGACATAGTCGGCTGGTCTAAAAAGTAATAGCCAGGTAGGCAGTAACGCCTGGCACCTTCACTTAAAATTTCAAGACATATTGCTTTCCTGGAAATGGTTAAGACGTTACGAAAAAAAGGTTTTTCACCTATATTTTCGACAATTTTTGGCGAATCGCCAAAAAAGTTACAGCCAGGTAGGTGGTAACTCTTGCTACCTTCACTTTAAATTCAAACACGGCAAGACTATTTTTCAGCAGTCAGTTAAGATTTTACTGAAAATTTTAGCCAGCTGGCCAATCAGCAAGATTAAGATTTTAATGAAAATTTTTGCCCGTTGGTCAATCACCAAAAAAAGTAATAGCTAGGTAGTAGTAAAGCCTGCTGACTTCACTTAAAATTTCAAAACAGTAAGATTAATTTCCCACAAGGAAAAGATCTGGTTTTCCGCTAATATATACTTTCGCCAATTTTTGGCGAATTGCCAAGAAAGCAATAGCCAGGTGGAAACTTATATGCGCCCTACCTTCCACCAAAATTTCAAGACATTAAGGCTAAAATCCAGGGAGAATATACGATTTTTCAACTTAAAAGCGTTTATTCGCACATACTTTCAACAACTGTTATATTCCTGCTTCTGAAAAAAATAGCTGGAGCAAAAAAAAAAAAAGAACAATAAAGTACGCTTGTGGAAAAAAGGTAGGTTTTGAGGCAAAAAAAAGAACGATGTGAAAATAAAGACTAAATCTTTAAAAAAAGTACGATCCGGCAAGCCTGACGCCGGTACAAGTACATACCGGTACAAGTACACGCCGGTGCAAGTACATGCCGGTACACGTAGATGCCGGTATAAGTATATACCGGAACAAGTACCCACCGATATAAGCTGTGTTGTCTGTGACCATGTATTTAGCGTGATTCACTCTCGCGTACGGTATCCTTCTGTCCGGCAGCGGAGGCACATGGAAAAGTTTCTGAAAAAAATCAAGGTATGCTACATGTTACGGCTTCAACTGAATAAGATTCCACGGTCATGCCAGCCGAGATACCGACACTCTTGTTTCCTACAATCCTAATTAGACAGCTGCCTTCTTTATGCCTCGATTATTACAGACGACTGATGCATATAACCACATAATTCCCCGCACATAAACGCAAACAATGATAAAACGTTATAGAAACATCTGTGGACAAAATAAATACAGACAAAAACAAAATTAATTCCAGTACTTGAATACGGTGACCTGGGAGGAAATGACGACATGAAAACGTTAAGATACTAAAGCCGACTCACGACTTGCACACGAACTCGGCCTCGGCCCCCAGTTGTACCGCTGAGCTCTTGTATGGACCTGAGATAGTGGCGTATATCCGGGCGGCTGTTGCTCCACCAGCTGGCCATAATGCGCACCTCCACGCCGCGGTCATAGGCCGCCTCACGGAGGGCGTTATCAATGACCGGCCAGTAGCTGGAAAATCAATTCATTTATATTCTCCAATTTATTCCTTACCCAGTAGTGGACTTTCTGAGGGCATAAATTGACGCCAAAGAAAAAAAACCTACTAAAAGAGCTCAAACACAAAGAAATCAACCATCTTTGGTGCCTTTTTAGAATATTTAACAACCCCTCCCCCCACCACAAAAAAAAACAACAAAAAAAACACACACACAAAAAGAGAAGAATGTCCTAGCACATTGTGACTAGCACAAATCAAATGAATCAAGTAACAAAAAGGTTTTTGGGTGGCAGTAGCATTCTAAAAACTGGTTACTGAAAATTTTTCCAAGGCCGGTATTTGCCTAATCTCTGGCGGATCTCAAAAAAGTAAATTTCAAGGAAGTCTTAACCTCGGACTACGCCCAAAAATTGGAAAACAATCTGAGTTAAACTGCAGAAGACCTATTTTGAAAAACTTGATCTGAGACAAACAAACAAACAAACAAACGAAAGGATTTAAAAAGAAAAGAACCTAAACTACCCAAAACAAGGCATTTTGGAAAACGCATCACACAAAGATTTTATAATACTGTCAAATGACCAATATTTGGCGATTTGAAAAAGAACTAATTAGGAAACAGTCGTTGAAATTTGAACGCAATTCGATGAGAACTGTGGGAGAAAAATTTGGAAAATCGGCCAACCAAAAAATTCAATATGGCACTCTTCAGCCAATTTGTAGCGAATCGCTAACAAGTAATTTTTGATGAGACAACCATCTAGACAACATTCGAAAAAAAAAATTGAAGTGAATCGGATAAAAATTGTGGGAGTGGAATGATTTTCAAAATGGCGCCATTTGTCGAATTTTTGGCGAACCGCCAAAGAAGTTTTTTTTTTTCAAGCGAGGAACAAAATTAGACCATTATCCAGTCAAAATTGTGGGAGGAGCATTTTGAACATTGGCTAACAAATAATTTAAAATGGTGCCACTTGGCCAATTTATAGTGAATCGTATAAAAAAAGGAAAGAAGTAATTTTCCAAGAGAGAACCATCTAGGGTACATTCGTACAAAATTTGAAAGGAATCCACTCAAAACTGTGGGAGAAGAAGTATTTTAAGTTTACCTGTGAACATACAGACGACAGATCCCTCCACCCCCCCCCCCCCCACCCCTCCCCTGATAAGAGCAGCCCCACGATGCCGGGCTTGTGTTCGAGTCTGCTTGAGTGCTGAAAATCACAGTGATTTTCTAATGCTTACGTTGAAAGGAGAGAAATCCGGCATTCGATCATGACCTTGGCAATATCTTATGCTTCGATCGAGTCACCCAAACAAGCTCAGTTCCTGTCTAGAGTTTGGTATATTTAATAACCCCAACGTATTCACATCTTCTTACACTACAGAATGTCCATGTAGTCGTTGCCATGACAACGCGGCTTACCGTTTCGGGTGCGTGAAGAGCATGGTAGGGAAGTAGTCCATGACGGAAATATAGATGTAGCGCGTAGCGGCGCGGATGACGTGCAGAATGCTATCCAGGTCTGACGTGCGACCCGCAGGACAGAAAGCTTGAGGCGAACTCTGGAAATATACAGCACAGGCTTCGCTGCAGATTTCGTCGCTGCAGATTTTCTCAACCACAGATTTCACTGCAGATGTTTTACAGGCCAGTCTGGCTTCTACAGAAGTAACTGAAGAACTTTTGTGACCTAGCCCTAAAATTTGTCTAACATGCGAGAAATTAGGGCTCATAAATCTTAGAGACCTGTATAACTGTCAGCACCTCTGCTTTATGTCGATATCCCCGCTCCAACGACACACCGCGCCTGTTTTATGTCGTTACCCCGCTCCCGCGCCTCTCTTTCTTCATTCCGACATACGGATCCTCCACATTTTCCTCCCGGCACATGGATCCTCATCCTTTCCCTCCCGGCACATGGATCCTCATCCTTTCCCTCCCGGCACATGGACCCTCAACCTTTCCCTCCCGGCACATGGATCCTCAACCTTTCCCTCCCACACATGGATCCTCAACCTTCCCCTCCCGGCACATGGATCCTCAACCTTCCCCTCCCGGCACATGGATCCTCAACCTTTCCCTCCAGGCACATGGATCCTCATCCTTTCCCTCCCGGCACATGGACCCTCAACCTTTCCCTCCCGGCACATGGATCCTCAACCTTTCCCTCCAGGCACATGGATCCTCAACCTTTCCCTCCCGGCACATGGATCCTCAACCTTCCCCTCCCGGCACATGGATCCTCAACCTTTCCCTCCAGGCACATGGATCCTCAACCTTTCCCTCCCGACACATGGATCCTCAACCTTTCCCCCCTTTCAGATTTTTTATGGCACGAATCTTTTCCCCTTAAAAGAAAAAAAAATTACAGCTCCTCCACCTCATCGAATTAAAAAAAAAAAAAAGACTGACTTACAGATATGAAGACAGAGGAGGGCGTGTTATTGAGCGTCATCTGCATGGGCGTGCCGGCGTTGTAGCGGGTCGCGTGGCTGTGAGGCCAGTGCTCGGGTATGGTTGGCTGGGGTTCCTCCCCGAGGTACCAGTAGACGTCGAAGAGCTTGGCCATGTCGCTCGCTAGGCACGGGCAATCCCACACCACCGCTCCCAGCTCTTTCACCTAAACGCGCACGCAAATAAGCCCAATCACCACTTCGTCGGCGTTATCCAATCACAGCACGAGTTAATCTGGGTCAGGTCAGTGATTCCCTGAGTAATCTGGGTCAACTAGGATAACTTTGCAGACTTTGAAAAAGAAAAAGGTAACCGGCATTCAAGCACTGCCACATTCATGGGAAACGCAATAGGTAAATGGAGGTCACAAATTTAAAACAACAGCTAATAAATACTTCCAGACAGTGTTTTGACAAAGTTTTGACAAGTGTGTATAGACCCAGGTTCCCGCGCTTTTCCCTTACAAAAATTCCAGGAGTTTTCCGGACTTTTCGAGAAAATTCCCCAACTTTCTGGAACCTTTTGAGGCAAATTTCCAGAACCCACGCTTTCCTATACCTTCGAGGTTCCAGTGCATGGCGGGGGGGGGGGGGGGGGGGGGCGAGCTTTTGTACGCAGTTAGAAAACGTAAAATTTACTTATCATTCCTTTATAGCTACGTCACTCGGTGCGTGTTGTGATTTTAATTAATTACATCTTCAATTTTCAGGACTTTTCAGCATTCATTCAGAAAATTTCAGGACTTTCCAGCACTCATTCAGAAAATTTCAGGACTTACCAGAAACCGTGGGAACTTTGCGTAAAGGTGTACATTAGAAATGATTTGCTGTTTATCCTGGCTGACCTCCCTGGACGTTAAAAGTGTGAGATCGCTTAAACGTTGTGGGGACTTATCGCAATGTCTTCAGTATTTTTAACTTTTGATTAATGATCTACAGACTAAAGGATGATGCTGGGGCTTGCGAAATTACCACGAGAATGGAGCAGCTCCCTGTGAGGTTTCTCTCCGAATGTCTGGTGTGGGTTTGTGTCTACGAATGTGCGACTTAAAATGCCAATCGTCTTGAACAAAAATCAGGGCTTAAAGCAAACGTAGCCGTCGGTATTCAGTGAAATTACTTCTGGGAACAAGATGTGACGCATGGCAATCATTTTTCTCGCCACAGACGAGCGGTCTGCCTCCAATCCCTTCCTCCCCCACCCCCAAACCCCACCACGAGAAAAAATTGCCACTTTCCTTTATTTCTCCTCACAAACGAAGCGTCCGCTCCTAACCCCCCCCCCCACCCAGCCCCAGGAAAAAGTGCCCCCCTCTTGCTATTTCTCGCCTTCCAGTAGAGTACTTCAGGGCAGAGTACGCCCATTGGAAATATGACGCATTTTGAGCAGGGTGAGAAGACGCATACTTGTGTCAATGAGCGCCAGTCCATGTTGGCACTGCCCACGTAGAAATGCTTGTCGTCGACGATCCAGAGCTTCGTGTGTAGTATCCCGTTGCCATGGAACCAGGCGGAGAAATTCAGGTTCCGCACTTCCGCACCTGGAGACACACAGAGAATGTGGTATAGTGTTGACAAGCGAATGTTCTAGATTTTGTTTCATGATTGTCAGTGCGCGTAGAAAGCAAACCGAAGTATTTTCGCAGTGCATATGACGGGCAAAATACGCACAGCCGTACTCCCGCGCCTCCAGGGTCGAAAACGTCACGCTACGCATTACCGGAAATGCTTAGCTGACGTCACCACACTGACCATTTTTTACTATGGGAGAATTCTGACTTCTTTCGTGTGGCACAAATTAACGAGTATCAAGGGTAGCCTAAGCAACAACATCCCTTCGTGGCAATTAGTTATAGAATGCTGGCAGAGGTGTAGTAATGACCACAAACCGTCGTTAAGACGCTCTAATCACTGGAGTGAAGGCATCGGAGGATGGTACACCGAAGTCCTTAGCCTTGTCATGAGAGTATCACCGTCCCTCAGGGGCCGGTCAATGGAAAAACAATACATTGAAGCCTTGTGAAGGGGACCCACAACCCCCCCTCCCGCCCCCCCCCCCCGCCCCACCTGCCACCCTTCATCCCTGGAGGTAAAAGGAATTCCACAAAATCTCTATAGCAAGTGCTTTTAGTTGGAGAAGCTTCAGGGATGTCCCGTTTTTTTTGTGCTGTGCAGGTGAGGAGATTGAAAGATGAGAGGTACAGGGTGGGGGGGGGGGGGGGGGGCGGGGGGCAGAGATACAGCTTACAGGACACATTCAAACTGATGGTTTTGCTTGTTTGTTTGGTGTTTAACGTCCCGTTCACCAACTGGGATGGGTATATTAGGACGCACTTGCGAAAGAAATAAGTGGATTAAAAAAAAGGAAGAATTAAGACGAAGAACGCAGTAGGTATATTTTTAAGATTCCCCCCACCCAACAGGGGGATCAAACTGATGGGCGTGGGACTGCCACGAGTTATTCTATTAGAGGGGTGTGGGGTGGGCTGTTACCTATCTTCTGTAGCTGCCACGAGTCATTCTGTGGGAGGGGTGTGGGGTGGGGTGTTACCTATCTGCTGTACCAGCCACAAGTCATTCTGTGGGAGGGGGTGTGGGGTGGGGTGTTACCTATCTTCTGTACCTGCCACGAGTCATTCTGTGGGAGGGGTGTGGGGTGGGGTGTTACCTATCTGCTGTACCAGCCACAAGTCATTCTGTGGGAGGGGTGTGGGGTGGGGTGTTACCTATCTTCTGTACCTGCCACGAGTCATTCTGCGGGAGGGGTGTGGGGTGAGGTGTTACCTATCTTCTGTATCTGCCACGAGTCATTCTGTGGGAGGGATGTGGGGTGGGGTGTTACCTATCTGCTGTACCAGCCACAATTCATTCTGTGGGAGGGGTGTGGCTTGGGGTGTTACCTATCTTCTGTACCTGTCACGAGTCATTCTGTGGGAGGGGTGTGGGGTGAGGTGTTACCTATCTTCTGTATCTGCCACGAGTCATTCTGTGGGAGGGATGTGGGGTGGGGTGTTACCTATCTTCTGTACCTGCCACGAGTCATTCTGTGGGAGGGGTGTGGGGTGGGGTGTCACCTATCTTCTGTACCTGCCACGAGTCATTCTGTGGGAGGGGTGTGGGGTGGGGTGTTACCTATCTTCTGTACCTGCCACGAGTCATTCTGTGGGAGGGGTGTGGGGTGGGGTGTTATCTATCTTCTGTACCTGCCACCAGGCCTTCTGCGGGAGGGATGTGGGGTGGGGTGTTACCTATCTTCTGTAGCTCCCTCGAGTCATTCTGCGGTTGTTTCGATGTTTCTTGGTTCTGAGCAATTCTCATTTTGATGCCTCGCTCTTTCACAGCCTTGTATAAGCTGTTGTATATATCTTCTCCCTACCAACAGCAGACCAGTCCTATTAACCAGTGACGTCACCAAAAGCATTTAACAGCCAGTGTCACACGATAAGACCACTTGTCCAGACCCCCCCCCCCCCCCACCTCCTCCCCCTATCCCACCAACGTCAATTCTTAGGAACTGTGATGTGTAACATCCCACGTTTATCCGCACCTTTGGGCATTAGCAAAACAATCTGATTTTCAAGCCACCTCTTTTTTTATTCACTGAGACACATATGGGACACATACAGCGTCAGGTGGATGTCTGACTACGTCAGCTGTTTTCCAGATGCGAACAGTTCTATCACAGACTCGCTGAAATGACCCATTTACGCAGATCGCCCCCACAGCAAAGACCCGTGCAGAGAGAGAGAGAGAGAGAGAGAGAGAGAGAGAAAGAGAAAGAGAGAGAGAGAGAGAGAGAGAGAGAAAGAGAAAGAGAAGAGAGAGAGAGAGAGGAGAGAGAGACAGAGAGAGAGAGAGGGGGGGGATAGAAGGAAGAGAGAGAGAGACACAGAGAAAGAGAAAGAGAGAGCGAGAGAAAGAGGAGAGAAAGAGAGCGAGAGAAAAAGGAGAGAGAGAGAGAGAAAAAGAGAGATAGAGAGACAGAGAGAAAGAGAAAGAGAGAGCGAGAGAAAGAGGAGAGAGAGAGAGAGAAAGAGAGAGAGGGAGAGAGAGGGAGGGAGAGAGAGAGAGAGAGAAAAGGAGAAAGAAACATGTAATCGCTATTACATGAACCCAGAACGACCAACCACGGAGAGCTCGCCCGCCCACTTCCAACCCCGCCCCCCACACCAGTCACACACCTTTCACTCACAACATAAAAAACACCAACAAAGCGCACCAAATCCCAAGAAAAAAAACCCGTCTGTCCGCTCCCCTCCCCCCTCCCCACCCCCCTCCATACACATTTCACTCACTACATAAAAACTGAGCATTTACGTCATATTTTTTTGTTCAATCTGAAGTTTTTGAAGGAGGCAGGAGGTTGGGGACGGGGGGGGGGGGGGAGGAGAGACTTGAGAAAGTTTATTTAACGCCAAGCAACTTAACAGCAGGGGCACGGCACAGAGCTGCCAAGTCTAATTGAAATGTACGCCACTGAGGTGAAGACTGAAGTATTCCCATTTGATAAGGGTAGCATATAAAAACTGTCCTTGTTAATAAAAGGTTACGGAGAATCCATAACAATGTCATAAAACCTCCTCAAAGGGACCAAAACACAGTCGCTAATCAGATTGTTTCTCAAAGACAACACTTGGCCTTCTTTTTTACTGTAAGATGATTTCAAGCCTTGTAATTCAGTCCAAGAAACAACATGCGCGGACTTAATCACGTAACTAACTGCCGCCAACATATATATATATATATTAGTGTTGTTAAATTGAAGACTTCTTTAGTGACAAGGCCGTTATGCGGGTGGAGACACTCGATTTACGCATCTGTAAAGCCAATATGAGTGTTTCTTTTTGGCTAAATTACTGTGGTGACGTCCTACATGACAACGGCTCGAATCTTCAGTGGTCGAGCACATTACTGTGGTGACGTCACACACGATAACGGCTCGAATCTTCCCTAACCAAGCACATTACTGTGGTGACGTCATACACGATAACGGCTCGACTCTTCCCTGGTCGAGCACATTACTGTGGTGACGTCATACACGATAACGGCTCGACTCTTCCCTGGTCGAGCACATTACTGTGGTGACGTCACACACGATAACGGCTCGAATCTTCCCTAACCAAGCACATTACTGTGGTGACGTCACACACGATAACGGCTCGAATCTTTCCTGGCCGAGTGGATTTCTTTATCTCAGTGTTGCCACGGAGTCGTCAAGAAAAAAAAGGATAAAAAAAAAGGATAAAAAAGGATAAATTTGAGAAAAAAAAGTATGAAAAAAAGGATAATTCATATTTTGCTGAAGATCGAGAAAACATTAATGTTAATCATATTGTATCATTTTTTGTAATTTACAAGGTTCGCGCTGGGTTCTCAGGAAAGTGAGTCAAAAAGGGAAAGTGTGACTCAGTTAGGTCCAGAAAAACTCGGTGGGTTCCGAAAAAGTGAGTCATTTCGTAAAAAATGCCCAAAAAGTGGACAAAAAGCCCGCCAACGCGAACCCTGTAATTTATAATGCTCGTTTTCACAGCGATTAGAAAATGTTTGCATACCTGATTGTACTTTACAAATTTATAAAGGAATCCGGTCAAATTGTGCCGAAAGAAGAGTTTTGAAAATTGGTACTAAATATTTTTAAATGCCCCCATTTAGCCATTTTTTAGCGGATCGCCAAAAAAAGTAATTTTTTAAGACAGGCCTACCCAGAGAATAAATGTTCAAAATTGGAAAGGAATCCGATCAAAATTGTGGGAGAAGAACCACTTTGAAAATTGGCAACCGAAAAATTTTAAATGCCCCCCATTTAGTCAATTTTTGGCGGATCGCCAAAAAAAATTTTTTTGAAGAGAGGCCTACCTGGAGAACATTCGTTTAAAATTTGAGAGGAATCCGATCAAAACTGAAGGAGAAGAAGCATTTTAATTTAAGTAAAAGTTTACACACGTACATAAAGACGACGGATACCCCTCTATTGATGTGATAAGACCAGCCGGACATGGCCGGCTGGTGTAAAAAAAAAAAAGTTTGTCCAAGGACAAAGTCCTAGCTTACGAAAAGAAATAAGACCAATTCCAGCGTGCATAAGCAAGGGAATTTCCCTGAAAATTTGGGCTTCAAAAGATGAGACGGCAAAAGGCTAGCTCAGTAATTAATTTAGCACCGGACCAGAACATAGACCGATAAATGCATACAAAGATTTGTTTCCAAGAAAAATGGGAAACAAATTTTTGTATCTCTGGTAGACTGGATAGTCTGCAATAGATACCTTCGAACAACGCTCGCATTTCGGATCAGTGCGCATATTTATGTAACTTGCCTCGATGCGAAGTTCTTACTCAGACAAGTGCGCATGTTCAGTCAATTTGCGTTGATGCTCGGCTCTCATTATGGAACAGTGCACATGTTTATTTCACTTGCGTTGATGCGCGGTTTGCAACTCCGACCAGCACGCATGTTTATTTACCTTTTGTCGATGTGCGGTTCTTATTTCGGATCAGTGCGCATCTTTATTTACCTTGTGTTGATGTGCGGTTCTTATTTCGGACCAGTGCGCATGTTTATTTAACTTCCGTCGATGCGCGATTCTTATTTCAGCCAATGCGCATGTTTATTTTACTTGCGTTGTTGAGCGGTACTTATTTTGGACAAGTGCACAGGTTTCCTCAGTTTGCCTAGATACGCGGTTCGCGTTTCGGACCAGCTTGCATGTTTATTTAACTTGCGTTGATGAGTAGTTCCAATTTCGGATCATTGCGAATGTTTATTTAACTTGCGTTGATACGCGGTTCGAATTTCGGACCAGTGCGCATGTTTATTCAATTTGAGTTGATGAGCAGTTCGAATTTCGGATCATTGCGAATGTTTATTTAACTTGCGTTGATGCGCGGTGCTTATTTTGGACAAGTGCAAATGTTTGTTTAACTTGCGTTGGCCCGTGGTTCGCATTTCGAACACCTGCGCATGTTTATTTAACGTGCGTCGATGCGCGGTTCTTATTTCAGGCTAATGCGCACATTTCTTTAACCTGAGCTGATGCGCGGTTCTTATTCTGGACCAGTGCACATGTTTATTTAAGTTGCATTGATGCGCAGTTCTTACTCTGAATAGTGCGCATGTTATTTAAGTTGCGTTAATGCGCAGTTCGCATTTCGAACCAGTGCGCATGTTTATTTAACTTGCGATGATGTACGCTGCTTATTTTGGTCGAGTGTGCTTGCTTGTTTAGCTTGTGTTGATGCGTGCTTCGCATTTTGGACCAGTATACACATTTATTTAACTTGTGTTGATGCGCGGTACTTATTTTGGACCAAGTGCACATGTTTATTTAACTTCCGCTGATGTGCGGTTCGCATTTCGGACCAGTGTACTTGTTTCTTTAGGTTGCGTTGATGCGCGGTTCGCATTTCGGACCACTGCGCATGTCGATTCAACTTGCTTCGATGCGTGGTTCTTTTTTCGGACCAGTGCGCATGTTTATTTAACTTGCGTTGATGCGCGGTGCTTATTTTGGACCAGTTCGCATGTTTATTTATCTTCCGTCGATGCGCGGTTCAC
Organism: Protula sp. h YS-2021; assembly: GCA_949752745.1. Classification (NCBI taxonomy): domain Eukaryota; kingdom Metazoa; phylum Annelida; class Polychaeta; order Sabellida; family Serpulidae; genus Protula; species Protula sp. h YS-2021. The sequence continues at coordinate 106,456,825 of OX457024.1, forward strand.
ATTTCGGACCAATGCGCATGTCTATTTATTGAACTTCCACCAATGCGCAGTGCTTATTTTGGACTACTGCGCATGTTTATGTAGCTTGCGTCGATGTCCGGTGTAACAGTATATCTTGCCCCCTGTATAGCTTCCCCCCCGGGGGCAAGCTAGCCTAGACTAGGTTATCTTGCACCCCTCTGGGATATTTTGCCCCCTGTTCAGCTTCCCCCCACCTGGGATATTTTGCCCCCTCCCCCCAAAAAAAAAGTTTTTTTAGTTGTATTTTAAACTAGACTAGGCTATCTTGCCCCCCTCTGGGATATTCTGCCCCCTGTTCAGCTTTCCCCCACCTGGGATATTTTGCCCCCCCCCCCCCCCCTAAAATAAAAGTTTTTCTAGTTGTATTTTACATAAAGGGTAATCCGTCTGAATACTCGCTCTCTATTCACAGTTATCGGGGGATTTAGAGTTGACTGCAATAAAGGCACATCTCTTTTTATAATCCATTTTGATTGATCAATTGTATTCAACAATAATGCATAACAGTACAATCTCAGGGAAATGGATTTTGCGGCAAAAGTTTACTCCGAATTGAGAAGTTTAAAAGGGTATGCAAAAGGGTATGAGCATTTCATTTTTTTATTTTAATTGTAAATTAATAACTTGAACAGTAGAAGAAATATTGAAAAGAAGTAGTGAATGAAAATAAATAAAAACTAGAGCGGCCAGTGCTCACAAAACATAGTAGTACAGGCTTATGTTATACACTTTCAGTCGATACCTACTTAGTTTCTTGTTTTTGTAAACAAAAACAAATGTCTCCCCGACTAAACCCATGATCCCCCCTCTCCCCTCCCAAAAAAAAATTCCTTTTTTTTAATTACTGAAATAAAATATTTATTCCTGCAGACATAACCTTAATTCATTGTAAAAAAGCTCAAAATAAACCAAACAGATGGTGGTCACTAAAACAGATATAAATGGACGTACACACATACACACACACAGAACGTACAAACACTATATGTCTCCCCTTGGTCGGGGAGACATAATAAATGAAAATAAATCGGCATTGACCTGGTTGGACCAAAAGCGCAGTGAACTGCAGTGAATTGTGTAAATGACTGTTGAATTACGCAAAAACTTAATAATTTTCAAACAGAGAAGAAATTGTACTGTATAGAGATCATTCACCATTAAAACTTCCGTTGCAGTTAAGTATTTGTGTCATTTATTCGGTTTTTTATGGAGGGGGCAAAATATCCCAGAGGGGGGAAGATAGCCTAGTCTAGCTTCCCCCCCCCCCGGGGGGGAAGCTGTACAGGGGGGGGGCAAGATAGCCTGTTACACCGGTTGTTAAATATGATTAATGCGCAAGTTCATTTACCTTGTGTTTACGCGCTGTAGGAGTCAAATTGAGTCAAATAGCACAAACCGTATGCCCAACCCACCTAAGGATGCCTCGTGCAAAAAATAAATGAAATCGGATAAAAACTGTTGGAGGAAATGCATTTTGAAGTTTTTCTTCAATAATTCCCTAAAAATACAAAAATTGTCCAATCGAATAAAAAAGCACAAGCCGTACGCACGACCCCTTAGGGGTGCCTCATACCAAAAATAAATGATATCGGGTCAAAAATGTAGGAGGAGATACATTTTGAAATTTTTCTTCAAAAATTCGCCAAAAATTCAAAAATCATCAGATCAACTAGAAAAGCACAAGCCGTATGCATGACCCCTTCAAGATGCCTCACACCAAAAATAAATGACAATGACTCAAAATTGTAGCAGTAGATGCATTTTGAATTATTTTCGAGATTTTTGCTTAAAAAATTCAAATACAAAAATTATCCGATCGACTAAAAAAGCACAAGCCGTATGCACGACCCATTAGGGATGTCTCAGACCAAAAACAAATGACATCGGGTCAAAAATGTAAGACGAGATACATTTTTAATTTTTTCTTCAAAAATTCCCCAGAAATTCAAAAATCACCGGATCGACTAAAAAAGCACAAGCCGTATGTATGACCCTTTAGGGGTGCCTCACACCAAAATAAATGACATCGGATCAAAATTGTAGGAGGAGATGTATTTTGAAACAAAGTTTACTAAATAAACAACTAACTAACTAACTAACGGACGCCACCCGCAAACCGATAGGAATACCCCAGCTTACGTGTAACATTCTGTTAAGTTAGAGTTGCATGTCCCTAGGGACCATCGATAAAGTACGTACGCACCACTTTAGCCCAGCTTACGTAAGCTGGGCTAAAAAGGTGCGTACGTACTTCATCGATGGTCCCTAGGGACATGCAACTGAAACTTACAGAATGAAGTTATTGAAAATCATTCAAGAAATAAAAACTACTCAACATCATTTAGAATACTGGATATTTTACAGTGTGATAAGACATTGAATACGTTTACAGAATATATTTTCAATTCCATGAAAAAATACCCTTTCTCTACAGATGTATTGATTTTAACAATAGACGCTGCAAAAAAGTTGGAAATTACATACACATACAGTGTAAATGCGGTTAATATTATGGCCTAATCATGGGTTATGACTAGGGTGAGAAAAAATTATAGCAAAAAAAAAACATATAACTAAATAGGAAAAATGATATTTTGAACGAAAAAAGAAAATGAAAAAAAAGTATCAAAATAAAAAAAGGATGAAAAGCGAAAAAAAAGTATAAAAAAAGGATGAAAATTAAAAAAAAGTATAAAAAAAAGTATTTAAGGATAAAAAAAGGATAAAATCGGGCTTTTTTAAAAAAAAGGATAATCCTTTTAAAAAAGGATGATGTGGCAACACTGTTATCTGTACTTCGTCTCACTATCCGATCAAGGCCTGGCATTCTTGTTTACTTTCTCCCTCAATGAATTAGTTAATAAATTCAATTTCTGCGATTGGTTTTACGACATATATCATGGGATATTCTCTAGGGAGATGTCTTTTATAGAAATGAAATGAATCAGTTCACAAAAAATTCAAATTTGTGAAATCTGAAAGAAAACATCTTGATGCACAAACTCAAAGAACCCTCAGTAAGCCAAGTATTTGTTTTTTTAATTTGAGCAATTTCCGATGACCGATGCTTGACATGATAGCTGTAGAGCAATAAACCATGACAGCCACCTGGGGAACCCACACCATGGTGCTACAGTGCTGAGGGTGCCTTCTCTCATTTTACGCAGTTACTTGAGCAAGTAATGCCAGCCAACCCGCCGCGACAAAACATCACCACGGCATCGGCGTGACAATGCTGATATTACGTCACAGTAATTTGAGCAATAAAGTAATGCCAGCCAACCCGCCGCGACAAAATATCACCACGGCATCGGCGTGACAATGCTGAAATGACGCCACAGTTGCTTGAGCAATAAAGTAATGCCAGCCAACCCGCCGCGACAAAACATCACCACGGCATCGGCGTGACAATGCTGATATGACGCCACAGTTACTTGAGCAATAAATAATGCCAGCCAACCCGCCGCGACAAAATATCACCACGGCATCGGCGTGACAATGCTGATATGACGTCACAGTTACTTGAGCAATAAAGTAATGCCAGCCAACCCGCCGCGACAAAACATCACCACGGCATCGGCGTGACAATGCTGATATGACGCCACAGTTACTTGAGCTATAAAGTAATGCCAGCCAACCCGCCGCGACAAAATATCACCACGGCATCGGCGTGACAATGCTGAAATGACGTCACAGAAGCAATGCCATTTCATATATTGCTATAAGGGTAACGACCGGAGTCCATTTTGTACTGGGTTACACATCTCTCAGCTCCTAAACGTACTAGGTCCGACCGCAATAAGAGACTAAAACACATCTCTCCACTCCTAAACGTACTCGGTCCGACCGCATTAAGAGACTAAAGCACCTCTCTCCACTCCTAAACGTACTCGGTCCGACCGCAATAAGAGACTAAAACACATCTCTCCACTCCTAAACGTACTCGGTCCGACTGCAATAAGAGACTAAAGCACATCTCCCCACTCCTAAACGTACTCGGTCCGACTGCAATAAGAGACTAAAGCACATCTCCCCACTCCTAAACGTACTCGGTCCGACTGCAATAAGAGACTAAAGCACATCTCTCCACTCCTAAACGTACTCGGTCCGACTGCAATAAGAGACTAAAGCACATCTCCCCACTCCTAAACGTACTCGGTCCGACTGCAATAAGAGACTAAAGCACATCTCTCCACTCCTAAACGTACTCGGTCCGACTGCAATAAGAGACTAAAGCACATCTCCCCACTCCTAAACGTACTCGGTCCGACTGCAAAAAGAGACTAAAGCACATCTCTCCACTCCTAAACGTACTCGGTCCGACTGCAATAAGAGACTAAAGCACATCTCCCCACTCCTAAACGTACTCGGTCCGACTGCAATAAGAGACTAAAGCACATCTCTCCACTCCTAAACGTACTCGGTCCGACCGCAATAAGAGACTAAAGCACATCTCCCCACTCCTAAACGTACTCGGTCCGACTGCAATAAGAGACTAAAGCACATCTCCCCACTCCTAAACGTACTCGGTCCGACCGCAATAACAGACTAAAACACATCTCTCCACTCCTAAACGTGCTCGATCCGACCGCAATAAGCTTCCACAAAGAACATAACTCTCCACCGGAATCCAAGAAGGGACCTGTGACCTTGAACTCGGGTCAAGGTCAAAATAAAAATAACATTCACCTAGGGTTAAAGGTGGGGGTCAGAGGGGTAAAGCACAGCACAATACGTACAGTAACGGGCGAATTACCTGCTTGTCAGACGGGTCTTGAAAAATGTCCTCGCCGCGCAGCGTCCAATAGAAGGCGGCGACGTCAATGGACGTCGTGGCGGCGTTGATGAGCTCCTTCCACGTGACTTGCGTCGACACGGACGTGACGGCGCCAGACGGGAACGTCACGTTCTCGGGGATGCTCTCCACAATGCTGATCCTGGCAAGTTAAAAATACTGAGGACGTGAGAATTTTACACAGTTTTAACCAATCGGTGCGTTGAACCAATTTGTTCGTTTAACCGGTGTGCGATTAACGATTTCGTCTGTATTCTTTGTGCAACCGCAAGTCTGGCGACGATGGAGGAATGAGAATCCCTTTTTTTTACCAAGATGATACATTCATAAACGCATATATTTTGGCGGTGGAGAAGGAGAGGGGGAGGGGGGAGGGGGGAGGGGGTCGTGGCTGTGTGGGTTAATGTTATAGACAATGGGTGAGTTTGCAAAAGGGAGTGGGAGGGGCGGGGGCGGTCAGAGAGTTAGAAAATTTTGCCATTAACTACTGATCCTAATCGATTCAGAAAAGGGTAACCGGTTAATCGATTAACCCTTCCCAGGCCTATTCATCACTGCTAAGCTTCTTCAAGCGACGGCTTTTAGATGTCATTAAGAGATCACGCAGCACAAATGGAGTTTTGTCATAAACTCTTGTTAGAAAGATAAGTGCCTTGTTTATACATCGCTGGGACAGGTCCTTGTTCGTTGTCATGCTCCAGCCATTCACTTCTCATCGGGATAAACGTGAACCAGCTTCTTGGCACAGCGACATCGGACTTGTTTCACTATACCACTGCCCTTCCCCCCGGCCCTCCCCCTCCATCATCCCCCCCCCCCCCACAGACACACATAGACGTTTGCTTCTGTCGTTTCTGATTAACGCTCAAATGCTAACTGGATTGTTATACCATGCTCTTTCATTACCCCCAGCTTATTTAAACAAGAATGTCCAGGGACATAGTGACCAGCCGAGATCTAGTACATCTCCTATCAACAGGCTTGCATGGTCGCCAAAAAGTGGTTGTCATGTTAAACACAGTTGATGAAAATTCGTACAAATTTATCAAGTAATCCGGCCAAAATTGTGGGAGAAGAAGCATTTTTAAAATTGGCCAATTTCTGAAAATAACCCGTACGAAGAAGTAGCCGATATTCCACCCATAAATTACCCATATTATGGCCGTAAAATGAAGTTGATGGCTTATTTAGACCCAGACACGTGAATTAGACCAATAATCCGGGTCCAAATTTCAAAGTTTTGGGTCAAAATTATCATCCATAATTTTAAACCCATAATCCGGGTCATACTTCCATTTTTCACCTATAATATTGAACTTAACGTTTTTTTCTGAATTAAAGTAACTTGACAAAAAATAAATAAACAGAATCATGAGTATAGTTAGATATGGTCGTGAATAAAGAATATCCCAAGATAACATTTTTCAGCATAACTGAAGTTAAAGGCCGAACTCATTCATTTTGTTATTATTATGTATTGCTTCCAATCGTCGGGCTGTTGATCGAAATGGAAATTTTAAGAATTCTTGAAATCCCCCCCCCCCCAACCCCTCCCCGCCTCTTTTTCTTTTCTTTATCACTACTATTTACAACCATAGCAAGTAAGAAGTCGTCGTGGCCGAGTGGTTAATGCGGTTGACTGGAAATCAGAAAATTTACGGTTCGAATCCCAACAACACCCGTATTTTTTTTCTAAAGGACAGCTGAAATATGGGTCATATCACCTTCATCTGAAATTCTGGTGTTAGATTTTGGGTTATTTTTATGGCCAAAACGGGAAAATTATGGGTCTTAACTAATTTTACTCATATTTTGTGTCTTGACTTGAAATTCTGGTGTTAAATTCGGGTCATTATTATGGCCATCACGACACATTATGGGCCATAATAGTAGGAGAAAATACAGTCATAGTCTGGGTCACAATATGGGTCTGTTTTTTAGTACGGGAACTTTTCAAAAGAGGACCGCCTAACGAACATTTATCAAAAATTTGAAGACAATCCGATCAAAATCGTGGAAGAAGGCCTTTGAAAGTTGGCTACCGAAAAATGGTTCGCAGTCAACTCGTACCTTTGCCAAGTCGTACCCTGGTGAAAGTCAAGTCGTACCCTATTTTATATCAACTCGTACCCTCGTGAAAGTCAACTCGTACCCCGGTTACCAAGTCGCACTCCATTTATTTTATTTATATTTAATATTGTTGAGTGACTTAATCATTGGTTTATATTAACAAGTATATAAAGAAAACCAAAGAAACAAGAAGAAAACATTTTAGATTTTTTTTGTATCCCCCACCATCCCACACCCCCTCCCTCTCCCCCCTCAATCATCCCATCCAACACCCTTCTGGAAAACCCTTACTCCTCAATGGTCGTGTACGGGATGAGCCGCCCGTTCCATGATATTGCCCCTCCTCCTCCACCACGCCCCCCCCCCCGTTATTATTTTATAATTGTTCTTTTGTCTCTCATCAAACCTTTCGGAGATGTTATGTCGCAACAAAATTTAAACACTTAATACAAATAACTGTTTCTGGTTGTTTTCGAAATTTTTGCAGTTAGGCTTATGGTGTTGAGGCACAGATGCGCCAAACAGCTTTCAGTAGCTTGGATGCCGCAAGCAATGCCGCAAGCAATGCCGCAAGCAATCATGGGTCCCTGACATTTTTGGGCTGTAAAACAAATTCAGTTGAAATAAATTTGTATATTTACATTTTTTGTATAAATTACAAAATACTACTATATTAATGGAATTCCAAACAAATTGTAGGAGGACAGATTTTTGGCCCTTGTTTTGTCCTTGGGTGTACCACATTACTGTAATTTTAAGCATGCAAAAGGTTGCACGGTGCGGACATAACATCGCAAAATTGCCAAGTCTAACGTAATTTTTGGCAATTTTTGACATTTTGTCATTTTCTGGTTCAAGTTTGCCTTTAAAGCGTGTAAAAACATAGTTAAGCTTAACAAAACATTAATTAAGGTTATCATATATTCTTTTTTGCTTTGGGGACGTTTTGACCCTAAATTGATTTGGGGACGTTACGGCCAGGGACATTATGGCCAGGTAATTTATGGCTTATTAAAGCGTTAACTTAGGTTATCATAAGTTTTCGTTTTGGCTTTGGGGATCTTATGGCAGGGAACAAATGTAAAGCTTGATAAAGCGTTTATTTAGGTTCTACGTCCCTTTTTTGGCTTTGGTAACGTTTTGGACCTAAATTCATTTCGGGACCTTATGGGCGGGTACTTTTCGGCCGGGGACCTTATGGCCGAGGACGTGTTGTCCTGGATCTTACGACAAATTCTGCTTTAGGAACGCTTTGTTCCTAAATCATTTGGGAACCTTATTGCCGGATATTTATGACCGGGGTAAAGCTTAAAAAAGCGTTAATTAAGGGTTATCACATTTTTTTTTAGCTTTGGGGACGTTTCGATCCTAAATTCATTCGGGGACCTTATGACTGGGACTTTATGGCCAAGGATTCCGCTACGACAAATTTGCTTTGGAGACGTTTTAGTCCCAAATTCAAATGGGGCTATATGGTCGTGACTTCACCGGTGTGAAACTTAATAAAGCGTTAATTTGGGTTATCATGTTTTTTTCTTGCTTTGGGGACGTTTGGCAATAAATTCATTTGGGGACCTTATGGCCGGCGACCATATGTCCAGAGATATTACTGCCGTGTATTTTATGGTCATGCACGTTATTGCCAGGTACGTTGTGGCCGAGGTAAAGTTTAATAAAGCGTTGATTTAGGTTTTACGTTTTAAATTTGGGGACGTTTTGGCTCTAAATTCATTTTCGGGACCTTATGGCTGGGTACTTTTTGGCCCCGCTCGTGTTGTCCTCGTTTCCACGACAAATTTATCTTTGGGACGTTTTGGCTCTAAATTCATTTGAGGACATTACGGCCGGGTACCTTGTTATAGCTGGGGTAAAGCTTAATAAAGTGCTAATTTAGGTCATCATACGCTTTTCACGAGAGGCCTATCTAGAGAACAATCGTACAAAATTGTGAAAAAAAAAAACATTTTGAAATTTGGGATCCAATAAATTAAAAAAAGGCCACCCCAATTTGGCCATTTTTTCGCGGATCGCCAAAAAAAAGTTATTTTTCTAGAGAGGCCTACCTACAGAATATTCGCACAAAAATTAAAGAAAATCTGATTAAAATTGTGGGAAGGAAGCATTTTGAAAACTGGCAACCAAAAAAAAAAATCTGATTTGGCAAATTTTGGCGGATCGCAAAAAATGTAATTTTTCAACAGAGGCCTATCTAGAGGACATTCGCGCAAAATTTGAAAAGGAGAAGTATTTTAAGCAAAAGTTTACATACGTGCATAGGTACATACAGACGACGGATGCCCCTCTATTGACATGATAAGACTAGCCCGACAAAGTCGGCTGGTCTAAAAAGAAAGAGCTGGGACCCCGCATTCCTGGGACGAAATCTTGCATTATCATGTGACTGAACTGTTTTCACAGACCGGTGACCACAGACATGGCACATAGCAGGCCATGCAACGGCTTTTTTTTTTTTACCAAGTAACATAACTTGCACACATTTTCTTTGTGATTACTTCTTTGTTTTTTTTTTAATGCATTAGTTACTCAATTGCTCAAACCTTCTAGTAACACATGTAAATGCTCGAGATACGAAAAATTCGAATCATTCGGAAAGACTAAATACACAGAAATAGAAATCACGGGATCGAGGACTTGGTGAGAGGCGCATTTAAACTTACCAAAGATATCAGATATACACTCCATATATCGGTCTTTTTTAACCAAGTGTAAAACATCTGTGTTGATTTTTTCGTAGTTCGTTACAGCGATGACCTAAGAGATTTCTATGCCGCTACTGTGATGACGTCACGGAGATTAGTTCAAAGACATATCGTCGATGACGTCACTCACCTGCAGGAATCCCGGCACGGGGGCGGCGGCGGTAAGCCCTACTATTGATGACGTCACTTACCTGCAGGGGTCCCGGCAAGTGGACGGCGGCGTTACGTCATAAACCTGCCACTGATGACGTCACTTACCTGCAAGTGGACGGCGGCGTTACGTCATAAACCTGCCACTGATGACGTCACTCACCTGCAGGGATCCCGGCACGGCGGAGGCGGCGGTACGCCACAGACCTGCCACTGATGACGTCACTCACCTGCAGGGATCTCGGCACGGGGGCGGCGGCGGTACGCCACAGACCTGCCACTGATGACGTCACTCACCTGCAGGGATCTCGGCACGGGGGAGGCGGCGGTAAGTCATAGACATTGTCCCTCATGCCCAGTACGTCACTCGTGACGAATATCGGGAAGACGACGGCAAACAATGTCAGACTCATGATCAATGCCACGGCCACGTAGCTACAAAACAAACAACACAAAAACAAATAAATAAACACCATTAGAAAAAATTAAGACACAAAAAAAAAAAACGAAGATTTTAAATTTGCCTACTTGTCTTAATTTTACTACAGAGGTCTCGCGTTCAAGTTTTCTTGTAATGAGGCACGCCCTAAATTATTAATGAACTGCGCGTGTTTTTTTTTTTATGCTACAACATCACAAATCCGACTGCACTCAGCCAACTGAGCAAGCATCCTCAGCACGTTCAAACCACTCAGACAGCTCCTTTCTTGCTTGCGTTTTTTTTTTTTAATTTTGATCATCGCCCCATTGCTAGTCTTGCTGTTTGTTGAGCAAAGCGCAATAGTCAAATCAGGGCATAAAGTTCACGGGGTCCCGGGGACCCCTGATAATCGACTCGGGACCCATGGAATTTGAGCCTGGGGTCCGGCGGGACCCAGAAAAAAGACGGTGTTCTCTTGCAACTGTTCAGTGTCACCACTAATTACGAAAATGATTGATTTTTTTTATTGTTTAATGTAGCATCATTCAGTGTTTCTTTATTGTTGTTAGAAGAAGTAGTTTTTTTTATTTGCATGATATCACTAATCGCGTTTATTTTTGTTGCAATAAAATTGATTTTATAGAGGTTAACTTTTTTTATTGCCCGAAAATGTCGGGACCCCACCATTTTACCTCGGGACCCCTGGTTTCAGATGTCGGAGTCCCGCGGGACCCCGAGCTGAAAAGTAAACTTTTTGCCCTGCAGTCAAAGTTGGTCCACTCCGGAACGGACTTGCTCAGCCTAAGGACAATTCAACTTCGATGATTCTCTCTATATCAATTACACTAAGCCCCAGTAATATCAGTAGTACCTTATTTCGCCCGTAAAAATCTTTCAATTATTATTTGTTGTACATACTCCTATTCATATCAGACTGAGCAACTTTCGACTGACTACGCCACCAGACTCTTGCTTGGTATCACGTGGCAGCGCCACCAGAATCTTGCTGCTGTATCACGTGACGACGAGACCAGATCTTTCTGTGGTATAACGTGACCACGCCACCAGACTCCTGCTTTGGTATCACATGACGGCGCCACCAGACTCTTGCTTTAGTATCACGTGACGGCGCCACCAGACTCTTGCTTTAGTATCACGTGACGGCGCCACCAGACTCTTGCTTTAGTATCACGTGACCACGCCACCAGAATCTTGCTTTAGTATCACGTCACGACGCCACCAGACTCTTGCTGCGGTATCACGTGACGGCGCCACCAGACTCTTGCTGTGGTATCAGGAGTCACGTGTTCAGCATTCTCGACAACAGCAGCAGGTGGCTTATTTTAAGCCGAATTTTTCTTGTTTCATTTTGTTTGTGTTTTAACTGCAAACGAGTATGAGTTAAAGTCCAGTTATGTACTATGCCACAAGTACAACGAAAACCTATTTCTCAAACGCAAAATTTTGATTAAAAAATTAATAAAAAAGTCCCTTTATCCCTCGAGTAGAATTGTAAAAATTTGTCAGCCTGATTTTGGTTTGCGTTTCCATTGCAGACAAGCCATTTTTTTCATATTCCGAAACCTTTCTAATATACTGTTTTGCCAGTACGAAACCTTTCTAAAACAGTTTTACTTCTTTACGCTACGAGACGGCATTCTTCCCCTCCCCCCTCCCCCCCCCCCCCTCTCCCCCAACCATACCCTTACCAAGAATTGTGCATAACTGAAGGTAGTAATTTTTGTGAGCATTCGCTGTATTTAGAATGACCATGTGAGATTTTGCGTCGCTCTTATAAAACTAACAAAAACATACCACTATGCTGACCGTATTTAGGGGATGTTCTTGTAGCGTTGATATGCAGTAGAAATAACCGGGATCCCGGTGAAATCACGGAAATGCTCTTCGTTATGTTACTATCAATTTCATTGGAAGCTTCGGGTACCAGAAACGGTGCTTTTTTTTTTTTTTGGTAAATTAAAACCAAACAAAGTGCCGTAAGAAAATTCAGTTCTGTTGCTTATTCAGATTTACTGAAGATCTATGAAACAGTTCAGAGGAGTATTGTTTTTCTATAATTTTAAGTGCCATGTCAGAGTACTCAAAACTGGCGGGACTGACATCAACGTGACTCTGACAGAACCAAAGGCTTGCTCGCACTGCGTCATTCATGACGCTCGTCTGTCGCTCCTCACTACACGTCACGTGATACTGACTACAGGTCACGTGATACATCACTCAGCAAGAGCCTCACTACACGTCACGTGATACTGACTACAGGTCACGTGATACATCACTCAGCAAGAGCCTCACTACGCGTCACGTGATACTGACTACAGGTCACGTGATACATCACTCAGCAAGCTCCTCGCTACACGTCACGTGATACTGACTACAGGTCACGTGATACATCACTCAGCAAGCTCCTCACTACACGTCACGTGATACTGACTACATGTCACGTGATACATCACTCAGGAAGCTCCTCACTACACGTCACGTGATACTGACTACAGGTCACGTGATGCATCCCCCAGCAAGCTCCTCACTACACGTCACGTGATACTGACTACAGGTCACGTGATGCATCCCCCAGCAAGCTCCTCACTACGCGTCACGTGATACTGACTACAGGTCACGTGATACATCACTCAGCAAGAGCCTCACTACGCGTCACGTGATACTGACTACAGGTCACGTGATACATCACTCAGCAAGCTCCTCGCTACACGTCACGTGATACTGACTACAGGTCACGTGATACATCACTCAGCAAGCTCCTCACTACTCGTCACGTGATACTGACTACAGGTCACGTGATACATCACTCAGCAAGCTCCTCACTACGCGTCACGTGATACTGACTACAGGTCACGTGATACATCCCCCAGCAAGCTCCTCACTACACGTCACGTGATACTGACCACAGGTCACGTGATACATCCCCCAGCAAGCTCCTCACTACACATCACGTGATACTGACTATATGTCACGTGATACATCACTCAGCAAGCTCCTCACTACACGTCACGTGATACTGACTACATGTCACGTGATACATCACTCAGCAAGCTCCTCACTACACGTCACGTGATACTGACTACATGTCACGTGATACATCACTCAGCAAGCTCCTCACTACACGTCACGTGATACTGACTACAGGTCACGTGATGCATCCCCCAGCAAGCTCCTCACTACACGTCACGTGATGCTGACTACAGGTCACGTGATGCATCCCCCAGCAAGCTCCTCACTACACGTCACGTGATACTGACTACAGGTCACGTGATACATCCCCCAGCAAGCTCCTCACTATACATCACGTGATACTGACTACATGTCACGTGATACATCACTCAGCAAGCTCCTCACTACACGTCACGTGATACTGACTACAGGTCACGTGATGCATCCCCCAGCAAGCTCCTCACTACACGTCAGGTGATACTGACTACAGGTCACGTGATACATATCCCCCAGCAAGCTCCTCACTATACATCACGTGATACTGACTACATGTCACGTGATACATCACTCAGCAAGCGCCTCACTACGCGTCACGTGATACATCACTTAGCTGGCGTCATTATAAAGGTGTGTGCGGAAATTCCCCAATCACTTCAGTGACTGCCTTTCTCAGCCAATTACAGCCCATGACAAAGTGTTTTTTGGACTGATCGGAGACCGACGTAAAACCAAAAATTGGTAACGGGTATAAAAACACGTCTCGTACTTTCACAAATCTGCGCAAACAGAGTTATTATTAGCTCCCTTACTTCACATGATTTGTCGTATCATTTCTCTGAAGTCTGCACAATTGTGGGAGCAGGCGGTGGGAAGGTGAGGGAGGGGAGGGGGGAGGGTCTCTAGGGGCGTTTATCCCGAGGGCGTGGGGGTGGATTTTGTACTTCGAACATCACTACTACAACATCCCATCATTCTGTTGCCTTAACACTGAGGTGGTGACATTAAATAACTACTCTCCCCCGCCCTGGTCTAGATGGTAGAATACGGCTGGTTTCTGGCACTCGCCCCCCCCCCCCCCTTCCCCGCATGCAGATGGCAGCACTTACGCTGGTACTCCCCTCCCCCCGCGTCCAGATGGCACTTACGCTAGTTTCTCAAACCCCCCCCCCCCACATCCCGCGTCTAGATGGCAGCACTTGCACTGGTTTCTAGTACTGCCCCCCCACACCCGCATGCAGATGGCAGCACTTAAGCTGTCTTCTGGTACCCGCCCCACCCCTCCCCCCCCCCACTGCGTGCAGATGGTAGTACTTACGCTGGTTTCTGACACCCCCGCCCACCCCGCATGCAGATGGCAGCACTTACGCTGTCTTCTGGTACCCTCCCCCCCCCCCCCCACGTACAGATGGCACCACTTACGCTCTTTTCTGACACCCCCCCCCCCCCACACATCCCGCGTCTAGATGGCAGCACTTACGCTGGTTTCTGACCCCCCCCCCCCCCCGCGTGCAGATGGCAGCACTTACGCTGGTTTCTGACCCCCCCCCCCCCCCCGCGTGCAGATGGCAGCACTTACGCTGGTTTCTCGAACTCCGGGCCTCTGGCACTACCCACCCTCGCCCTCCCCGCGTGCAGATGGCAGCACTTACGCTGGTTTCTGGTACTCGAGTTTATCGACGTCCTGTTCTCCGGACTCAGTGACAATCAACTGCACGTCGACGCGGTCTTTGGTGAGGCTGGACAGACTAGAGGCTGGGCTCATCTGACCAGACACGTGAAACAAACCGCCCTGCAACACAGTAACCGACACGTGCAACAAAGCACCCTGCAACACAGTAACCGACACGTGCAACGAACCGCCCTGCAACATAGTAACCGACACGTGCAAACAAACCGCCCTGCTACAAAGTTATGGAAACATGTGCAAAAAAAAAAAAATTCCATGGCAAAGTAACAAGATACACGGACTAACTATCCTTCCAAAACAATAACTGCCAAACAATGTAAAAACACACATCCTGTACACAAGTTTTTATGATATGCTCTACATAAGAGAATTCTGTCCGTAAGTTTACTGATGTACGAATACTGGCCTGTTAAAAGCACGATTTTATTAGGACTTCTTGTCAACATTTGTCTATCTCTGCCGTACTCCCGGAAATCAACTTCGCAGAAATTCACTCGTTACAACCTCCGAGCTACAAGGTATACGTGTTCGAATAGTGACACGTGTAGTTCTCTTATCGTCTTAGCTTTCTACGATTCTTTTAGCACACTAGAATTACGTCACATCACATACCAAGAACTGATTTTGAAAAAGTAACTTCCGGTTATTGATCCCTGCAAGGAAACGCAATTTTACGGTGAAATGCAACAAAATCCACTCTATTTGGAACCAGTTATCCCATGTCATTACTTTCTCGACACTACCGGCAGTGTAATATACACATGCGGCGTGCCCTTTTACGCGGGGTAATCAACTGCTTCATCAGGCCATCAAGCCCGGCAACAGCAAGCACAACATCCAGGCAATCATTGTTATTGTGCTCCCCCGCCGTGAACATCCACTCATGGCTCACTGCTCGCCCCCCCCCCCCTCCCCGACACGCCCCTCCTCCCCGTCCCTGGCCATCACCAAGCACAACACAAAGGCAATCATTGTTATCGTGCTCCAACGCCGTAAAACACCCATCCCAGCAGCCGTGCAGGCTGTCACATACATGGCTCACTCCTCTCTCCCCCCTCGCCCCCCCCCCCCCCGCCACTCCCCCCCTGTCCCCGCCCAGTACCAAGCACAACATCCAGGCAATCATTGTTTTCGTGCTCTCCCGCCGTAAACACCCATGCCAGCAGCTGTGCAGGCTGTTACATACATGGTTCACTGCTCGCCCCCCAGCCCCGGGTCCAGCCCCCCCGCCCCCACCCAGTACCAAACACAACATCCAGGCAATCATTGTTATGTCACATACATGGCTCACTCCTCCCCCCCCTCCTCGCCCCCCCGCCACGCCCCCCCCGTCCCCGCCCAGTACCAAACACAACATCCAGGCAATCATTGTTATGTCACATACATGGCTCACTCCTCTCCCCCCCTCCTCGCCCCCCCGCCACGCCCCCCCCCCCGTCCCCGCCCAGTACCAAACACAACATCCAGGCAATCATTGTTATCGTGCTCCAACGCCGTAAACATCCACTCCAGCAGCCGTGCAGGCTGTCACATACATGGCTCACTCCACGCCCCCCAGCCCCCCCCCGCCCTAGCCCCAGCCCCCGCGACCAGCCCCCCCCCCCCCCCCAAGAACAATTGGTTCCCGTCAGTTTTCCAACAGTCAGGTTCATTTAAGTATGATATATTCTTATTTCAAGTAGAAGCGTGTTTTAGGTTTACTCAGACCGCGACACGCTACATTTCATCATATTCTCTGCAGCCGCAAGCGAACAATCAAAAGTAATCTTTCCACGCAAGCTGTCTTTTATTCCGATCGCAACGTCCTGTTTGTTCGATCACAACAACCTCTTACTTCGATCACGACACCCTGTTATTTCGGTCACCAACCCCCCCCCCCCCCCCCCCCCCCACCCACCCTGTTACTACATGGCAATCATGTACTCTACTAGAAATGAATGACAAGTACAGAGGCACTGTTTCAGCGGGACCACTGGGGAAATAAAAAATCCATGACACAAACCTAAGCAAATGGAAAAAACACACAGCGGAAGCAGATGTCACGGGGTTGTCGTGAACTGAAACACAGGGGTTTGATTGGGTGTGATTGACTGGAACCCAACCATGATCAGCTACAGTGCCAAAACCCATAAAGTGCAGAAGGTAAAACCCGTGCAAATTGTACACGGTAAGCCCCGTGCAAACCGTACACAGAAAAACCCGTGCAAAGTGTACACGGTAAAACCCCGTGCAAACTGTACACAGTAGAGCGTGTGCAAATTGAACACTTTGCATAACAAAAATAAAGATTGTTTTATTCTGCTGGCGTGGAATTCCACTTTTTACGACATAACAAGTTCTGGACGGATACGTGTTTGCTTACACTGACGTGCGTTTGACGTCGATGCCTACGTCATCCGCTTAAAATGTTCTTCCGATTATTGAATTTTGCGAAACTTGCGCAAGATTTTGCCCAGTAAGGGAACAGGGAGGGGATGGGGGCGGGGGATATGGGGGTAGGGGGAAGTGGGAAGAGAAAAAAACAGCTTCAGTCGCTCCTTGTCGAGAGGAAGAGGAGCGTGAAATCGTGCGCCCCAGCGCGGTGTCCGCTCAGATTGACAGCGACCTTGTCACAAGTTGTGGAGGTCTGAAAGAGCCACTCAGGCGCACAACGGGAACAAATGGAGCGGCAGCGAGTGCACTGCTCCTGTCAGTGGGTGACGCTCAATGAGCAATCCGCCTCACGTCTTTCTTTGTTTGCCCCTTACTCTGCTCCTCTCTGCTCCTCTCTGCTCGCAGGACGGCTGCAATGACACACAGGAGGACCTCGGATAAATCAAGCCCGCTCCCCCCACCCCACCCACCCTCTCCCCGCCATGCCATCCAAGCTCTCCCCACCCACCCCACCCACCCACCCGCACAAACTGCGGATTTTTTTGTTTCCATCCGATAATACACGCAGTTGGCTGGATAAAGGGGTGAGAGAACCTGTCACACAGAAGCCTCCAGCGATCAACATCAAAGTGACAAGAGCATACAAGTGCCGTGACGAGTCGAGCCAATTGGCGAACAGCGAAAACATAACTTCGCACCATCCCCCCGCTCCAAACCAACCCGCCCCCCTCCCCCGACACTCCCCCCCCCCCCCCGCTCCAAAAAAAAAAAAAAAAGTTATCAGTGAAACTGATGAATGCCCCCCCCCCCCCACCACAACTAACTATCTCGCTGGGAAGGAAAAAATAATGCGACGTCGCACAACATATATATATTTTCACTGTAGCAACAATCAAAAGCCAGGGTTGAATAGCGGCTGAGGTATCGTGTGCACAAATTTGTGCTTCCAAGTGTCGCCAAACAAACAGACAGACGGACGGACAGACCCGAATACTATAGTCCCCCCCCCCGCTCCGCGCTACGCGGCGGCGGGGACTACAAAAGTGACAAGAGCATACAAGTGACATGACGAGTCCAGCCAATTGTGTCAATGGCGAACAACCACAACTTTGTCACCCCACCCACCCTCCCCCCCCCCCCCAAAAAAAAAGAAAAAAAAAAAGGAACCAAATCATCTGCCTGATTTACTCACAAAGACGAGGAAGCACTGCAAGCACTGCAAGCATTTCCGTGTGCCAGGAATGAATATCTGCCATCACATTACATTAGTGGTTCAAAAATAAGCGAGGCCTAAATTGAGACATGGGGGATACTCATCATCAAAACAAAATCATCATTATTTGTTTGCTTGTTTTGTTTCTACAGTGCAACGAAGTCACACAGAATAATAAATTAAAAGAGTCTAGGGACTCTGACCCAGCTATCCTCGTATTATTTCTTTCAACAAAAATGCTCAGCGAGAACCGCTTCCAGGACAAGACCACTGCAAAAAGCTTGATGCTCAGCGAGAACCGCTTCCAGGACAAGACCACTGCACAAAGCTTGATGCTCAGATTTGATAGTTTTCACTTCACAAATAAAAAGCAAACTGTTTTTTTTCTTTCCTTTCATTTTGTTTCAGGAAAAGCCCCATAACCAGCCGCTATGTCTGAATCCTAAAACGTTGACCACAAAACGTTGACCACAAAACGTTGACCACAGAATGTTGACTACAAAACGCAGCGCCTCAGACAGCGCTCTGTTGCTTGTTCCATTACAGACTTGACACAGAAATAGATGGAAAAGATGAGATTACTTTCTGACACCAGAGTGGGCGACTCCACCCATCGTGACGGACGTCAGTCCTTTGTCTCATCCCATTGTACGTCAAAAAATCTGCGTTAAGTCAAGAACCCGCTAAAAGAGCAGCAATTCCACTCCACTGTCTACTCAAATTGAATTTCTTTCCTTCAGTTTCTGCGAACAGTTGATATCAGCCTTAATGACTGCACGAGAGATCGTTCGTGACACTCGCAATGACACTCGCAATGACATCCACATGAGAGCTGAAAGACACTCACAGTGACACTCGCACAGAGCTTCATGACACTCACAATGACACTCATAGAGCTGCGTGACACTCACAATGACACTCGCAATGATACCTACAGAGCTGAGAGACACTCCTGACACTCGCACAGCTGTAGGACACTCACAATGAGATTCATAGAGCTACACGACACTCACAAAGACGCACAGAGCTGCATGACACTTAAAACGGCACTCACAGAGCTGCATGACACTCGCAATGACACTCACAATGACCCACAGAGCTGCATGACACTTACATCGACACTCACCGAGCTGCATGACACTCACAATGACACTGACACACAACAGTGACACTTACAGAGCTGCCATTTACGTGTCACCATGTATGAACTTCCCCAGGACCGTGCTTAAGCAGCTCACGTACTAAAAAGGTGGCGTTTAAGTCCGACATTTCTCAAGTAAGTGGCTTTTAGGTCCTACATTTCTGAACACGTGGCGTTTACGTTCTTCACGTTTTGAGCAGCTGGGGCCGTATTCACTAAAGTTATCTGTACAGTTCACTCCGTCAACTGCTTCTGTAGCTAACACAACTTTTGAAAGTTTATTGATCAAATTTCACTTTTATGTTAAAATATATTCTTGTAAAAACTGCTTTCCAGCCTACACACTCTAAACAGGTCTGTAGTGTGACTGCCCGCAGATAGATCACTCAGGAGTTGTCATTGAACAGTTTTTGAAGCACGGACGTAATTCACCCCCCGCCCTCACCCCCTAGCTCCCTCCCTCCCGCCCCGTCTTGCCTGCTCCTCAGACAGGCGTGGTTCTTGTGAAGACCATTATCTATGATAAATACACGGTGTGCCTTCCGACAGTCGGCTCCCTGGTCACGCACAGTAAATGATTGATGCTGGTTTTCAACGCAAAATCGGAAGTATCTTCAAAAGCGGTTGGTTATGCAAATTTACGTAATAAGACTTAAGCTAATAATAATAATAATAATAATAATAATAAATAAATAAACAAGAGCACCGGATCGCTGCAAATCCCCCCGCACTTCGCACGTTTTGTAACATAAACACAGTATGACATATTTAACTAGACCGAATTTCGCTACACGTAGCGAAATAGTACCCACTTGCAAGGGCAGAGACACAACATATTTGGTCAAAGACACATTTTTCAGTGTTTCAACATAATTGTCAGCTTCCGGATCATTATTTGAACGAGGCCATCGAAGTGAATATAATGTAACCTCATTTGGGCACAAAAAAATCAAATTCAGTTTTCTAACCGTTTTTCGAGATACTGGTCAACTTGCAGTTTTTGACCTTGACCATGATGGAGGAGGTCAAGATCACCGAGCTTATCTTATGTAACGTTGTTTAGGCCCAAAGGGTCGAAAATGAGCTCAAAATCGCTCTATCTCTAACCGTTTTCGAGATAATAGTCAACTTCCGGTTTTTGACCTTGACCGTGACCCAGAAGGTCAAGGTCACCGAGGTACCTCTTATGTAACGTTGTTTAGGCCCAAAGGGTCGAAAATGAGCTCAAAATCGCTCTATCTCTAACCGTTTTCGAGATAATAGTCAACTTCCGGTTTTTGACCTTGACCGTGACCCAGAAGGTCAAGGTCACCGAGGTACCTCTTATGTAACGTTGTTTAGGCCCAAAGGGTCGAAAATGAGCTCAAAATCGCTCTATCTCTAACCGTTTTCGAGATAATAGTCAACTTCCGGTTTTTGACCTTGACCGTGGCCCAGAAGGTCAAGGTCACCGAGGTACCTCTTATGTAACGTTGTTTAGGCCCAAAGGGTCGAAAATGAGCTCAAAATCGCTCTATCTCTAACCGTTTTCGAGATAATAGTCAACTTCCGGTTTTTGACCTTGACCGTGGCCCAGAAGGTCAAGGTCACCGAGGTACCTCTTATGTAACGTTGTTTAGGCCCAAAGGGTCGAAAATGAGCTCAAAATCGCTCTATCTCTAACCGTTTTCGAGATAATAGTCAACTTCCGGTTTTTGACCTTGACCGTGGCCCAGAAGGTCAAGGTCACCGAGGTACCTCTTATGTAACGTTGTTTAGGCCCAAAGGGTCGAAAATGAGCTCAAAATCGCTCTATCTCTAACCGTTTTCGAGATAATAGTCAACTTCCGGTTTTTGACCTTGACCGTGACCCAGAAGGTCAAGGTCACCGAGGTACCTCTTATGTAACGTTGTTTAGGCCCAAAGGGTCGAAAATGAGCTCAAAATCGCTCTATCTCTAACCGTTTTCGAGATAATAGTCAACTTCCGGTTTTTGACCTTGACCGTGACCCAGAAGGTCAAGGTCACCGAGGTACCTCTTAAGTAATGTTGTTTAGGCCCAAAGGGTCGAAAATGAGCTCAAAATCGCTCTATCTCTAACCGTTTTCGAGATAATAGTCAACTTCCGGTTTTTGACCTTGACCGTGACCCAGAAGGTCAAGGTCACCGAGGTACCTCTTATGTAACGTTGTTTAGGCCCAAAGGGTCGAAAATGAGCTCAAAATCGCTCTATCTCTAACCGTTTTCGAGATAATAGTCAACTTCCGGTTTTTGACCTTGACCGTGACCCAGAAGGTCAAGGTCACCGAGGTACCTCTTATGTAACGTTGTTTAGGCCCAAAGGGTCGAAAATGAGCTCAAAATCGCTCTATCTCTAACCGTTTTCGAGATAATAGTCGACTTCCGGTTTTTGACGTTGACCGTGTCCCAGAAGGTCAAGGTCACCGAGGTACCTCTTATGTAACGTTGTTTAGGCTAAAAAAAGGGTCGAAAATGAGCTCAAAATCGCTCTATCTCTAACCGTTTTCGAGATAATAGTCAACTTCCGGTTTTTGACCTTGACCGTGACCCAGAAGGTCAAGGTCACCGAGGTACCTCTTATGTAACGTTGCTTAGCCCAAAAGGTCGAAAATGAGCTCAAAATCGCTCTATCTCTAACCGTTTTCGAGATAATAGTCAACTTCCGGTTTTTGACCTTGACCGTGACCCAGAAGGTCAAGGTCACCGAGGTACCTCTTACGTAACGTTGTTTAGGCCCAAAGGGTCGAAAATGAGCTCAAAATCGCTCTATCTCTAACCGTTTTCGAGATAATAGTCGACTTCCGGTTTTTGACCTTGACAGTGTCCCAGAAGGTCAAGGTCACCGAGGTACCTCTTATGTAACGTTGATTAGGCCCAAAGGGTCGAAAATGAGCTCAAAATCGCTCTATGTCTAACCGTTTTCGAGATAATAGTCGACTTCCGGTTTTTGACCTTGACCGTGTCCCAGAAGGTCAAGGTCACCGAGGTACCTCTTATGTAACGTTGTTTAGGCTAAAAAAAGGGTCGAAAATGAGCTCAAAATCGCTCTATCTCTAACCGTTTTCGAGATAATAGTCAACTTCCGGTTTTTGACCCTGACCGTAACCCAGAAGGTCAAGGTCACCGAGGTACCTCTTATGTAATGTTGTTTAGGCCCAAAGGGTCGAAAATGAGCTCAAAATCGCTCTATGTCTAACCGTTTTCGAGATAATAGTCAGCTTCCGGTTTTTGACCTTGACCGTGACCCAGAAGGTCAAGGTCACCGAGGTACCTCTTATGTAACGTTGTTTAGGCCCAAAGGGTCGAAAATGAGCTCAAAATCGCTCTATCTCTAACCGTTTTCGAGATAATAGTCAACTTCCGGTTTTTGACCTTGACCGTGACCCAGAAGGTCAAGGTCACCGAGGTACCTCTTATGTAACGTTGTTTAGGCCCAAAGGGTCGAAAATGAGCTCAAAATCGCTCTATGTCTAACCGTTTTCGAGATAATAGTCAACTTCCGGTTTTTTACCTTGACCGTGGCCCAGAAGGTCAAGGTCACCGAGGTACCTCTTATGTAACGTTGTTTAGGCCCAAAGGGTCGAAAATGAGCTCAAAATCGCTCTATCTCTAACCGTTTTCGAGATAATAGTCAACTTCTGGTTTTTGACCTTGACCGTGACCCAGAAGGTCAAGGTCACCGAGGTACCTCTTATGTAACGTTGTTTAGGCCCAAAGGGTCGAAAATGAGCTCAAAATCGCTCTATCTCTAACCGTTTTCGAGATAATAGTCAACTTCCGGTTTTTGACCTTGACCGTGACCCAGAAGGTCAAGGTCACCGAGGTACCTCTTATGTAACGTTGTTTAGGCCCAAAGGGTCGAAAACGAGCTCAAAATCGCTCTATGTCTAACCGTTTTTGAGATAATAGTCAACTTCCGGTTTTTGACCTTGACCGTGACCCAGAAGGTCAAGGTCACCGAGGTACCTCTTATGTAACGTTGTTTAGGCCCAAAGGGTCGAAAATGAGCTCAAAATCGCTCTATCTCTAACCGTTTTCGAGATGAGTCGGCCTGTCGTTAAGGACACGTGAAATCACGTGACCTTTGACCTTGGCCCTCAAGGTCAAGGTTAGTGATAAAAGTTTACCCTTTACTGGGTACGTTTTATGCATTCATAGTGGGATTTGAGCACCTTTATGTCTACTTTTCGTGATTAATAGGTGTTTCCAAAAATATTTTGACCTCAATTTGACCTTGACCTCTGAGGTGCAAGGTCAAAAAATTTTACGGATTTGACGACAACTCATTACCTTCTATGTCTCTGCCACATGCCGTCTCTTTACGACAAAAACTGTAGGAGGAGTTTTCTGGAAACCACTTTGAGGTCAGAAAAACTTTGACCTCAATTTGACCTTGACCTTCAAGGTCAAGGTCAAAAAATTTTGCGGATTTGACGACATCTCGTCACCCTCTATCACTGTGCCAAATTTCATCGTCCGACGTCAAATAGCGTAGGAGGAGTTTTCTGGAAACCTCCGTGACGGAAAAAAAAGAGAAAAAAAAAAAGGAAAAAAAAAAGGGCAGAAATTTCGAGAAAAACTACAAACTTATTCCCATTTGCAAACGAAGTTTGAAAGTGGGAACAAGATCAGTTTGTATGCATGCATTACTTTCAAATGAAATGGCTAAGCTTCGACCTTAATTCTGGCTAAATAAATGAAAAGTTGGACAAACTGAATACGAGGTGCACAACTATAAATGAAATGTGTTTGCTTAGCCGTTCGGAGGAGTTGTGCATACAAGACTACTACCCAAAAGCGTGACAGACGGACGGACGGACAGACTAACCAAATCCTATATCCCCTTCGCCAACAAAGTTGGGCGAGGGGATAATAAAGTGAAATAAGAAAATAATCGCCTCCCTCCCCCCTAAAACAATTAAAAGGGACCTGATTCCAAAAAAGCACCATCAATAAGCAAAACATTTGACATCAGCAAATCAGGAGCGTCCTGACAGCGGCTTTGTCCGCTATGAAGCTATTAGCTAAACAAATAAAGTCTAAGTGGCCGGCAGCTCACACGTCACCAAAAACTGCTTCATTCTTAGGTTTTGCATGTAATAAACTGTCGAGGAAAGAAAACGGCTTTCACCACAACCATTTTTTTTTTCTTCTGGCGATCTACTGGAAATCCAGTAGAGGCTTGAAATCAAAGTTTACGGTAATTCCGTGCATACTTTGCTGTTTCTGTGCACGCTGTGCCGTTCCTGTGCATACTGCAGTTTTTGTGCACATCATGTCATTTCTGTGCACACCATGTCGTTTCTGTGCACACTATGCCGTTTCTGTGCACAATGCGCCGTTTCATATCTCATGTCGGCTTACTTTCTCAACATTCACTTCTCACCATTTTTACAGACGAAAATATCGAGATTAGGACAAAAAAGTGGTCGATTGTAAAGTACAGAGAGCTTACGATAGTTCCCGGCAATGTCCGGGTAGGGGTTTGAACGATTGGCAGAAAGTCCACCCTGAATGCACCCCGGTCTATGCAGAACCCCATCCACCCGGAATGCGCCCCGGCCCACCCAGAACCCGATCCACCCGGAATTTTTCATGTTACAAAGCCTTGCAAAGAGGCACTTCGGTGGCCTTGACCCTGTCCATTAGTGATTTTGGTAACCTTAAGATGTCGCTAAAATACCAAATGGTTAAATTCCACTAATGGAACTGGGTCTAGTTTAAATTCAACTTTTCTCATACATATCTAGTTTTACATTTACAATACACTTTTCTTGCTTAAGACCGGCTGCATGTACTGTACAAACTGAGGCACCGATAACATTTTTTTCCCAGGCTTCATCACGAGTGATCCGGGGTAATCTCCAGCGAGAAGCAGACACGTCACTGTGGCATGCCCGGGACTGGCATCAACTCAAAACCTCGCGAAAACTGAGCTACAATAACTGAAGTAATGCAACGCATTTGTTTTAACCCCCCCCCCCCCGCCCCCTCTAGACAGCAACCAATTTTGCCTGGGAAATGTCATTAGGCATGAGCTCCCTGGTTATTGTTTCGTTTGTTATTACTCTGCCCCGCTCCCCCCCCCCCCGCCCGCCAAGTGATTGCTCAGTTGTCCCTTCCCTGATGGCTGTTGTCACTCGGGAAATACAATTTATTACGTGTTTTTATTGTGTCAACAACCACTCTCCCATTCCAACACTCTCAAATAAGTTGGCAAGACTAGCCAAAATATTTCGGGTTAACAACTGTTTGACAAATATTTTACTACTTTATACAAACGACGGCTAAGGAGCGATATCGATAATCTTGTTCGGTCAGCTCGACTTCATTTCAGCGGGGCTTAAACCGCCTGGTTCAACCGCCTTAGAAGCAGCACAGACCGAAGTAATAACTGCGAAACGACCCAGACGCCTCATCTCTCACATTTAATCTACAGGTCGATCACTCTCTTTCTCAACAAAAAAAAGTTGGCTAATCTGTGTACTTGTAAGTCACGGGAAACCAAAACAAACTTATCTATCGCGTAATGATGACAGGGCGGCTTTCCAGTCCTAAAGTCAGGGCACGCGGCTTCGTAATCCTGTAGTGACGGCACGCGGCTTTCTCCTCCGGTAGTGACAGCACGCGGCTTTCTCCTCCTGTAGTGATGGAACGCGGCTTTCTCCTGAGGGTGACGGCACGCGGCTTTCTCCTCCTGTAGTGACGGCACGCGGCTTTCTCCTCCTGTAGTGACGGCACGCGGCTTTCTCCTCCTGTAGTGACGGCACGCGGCTTTCTCCTCCGGTAGTGACAGCACGCGGCTTTCTCCTCCTGTAGTGATGGAACGCGGCTTTCTCCTGAGGGTGACGGCACGCGGCTTTCTCCTCCTGTAGTGACGGCACGCGGCTTTCTCCTCCTGTAGTGATGGCACGCGGCTTTCTCCTCCTGTAGTGATGGCACGCGGCTTTCTCCTCCTGTAGTGAGGGCACGCGGCTTTCTCCTCCGGTAGTGACAGCACGCGGCTTTCTCCTCCTGTAGTGACGGCACGCGGCTTTCTCCTGAGGGTGACGGCACGCGGCTTTCTCCTCCTGTAGTGACGGCGCGCGGCTTTCTCCTCCTGTAGTGACGGCATGCGGCTTTCTCCTCCTGTAGTGACAGCACGCGGCTTTCTCCTCCTGTAGCGATGGCACGCGGCTTTCTCCTCCTGTAGTGATGGCACGCGGCTTTCTCCTCCTGTAGTGATGGCACGCGGCTTTCTCCTCCTGTAGTGACGGCTCGCGGCTTTCTCCTCCTGTAGTGATGGCACGCGGCTTTCTCCTCCTGTAGGGACGGCACGCGGCTCTCTCCTCCTGTAGTGACAGCACGCGGCTTTCTCCTCCTGTAGCGATGGCACGCGGCTTTCTCCTCCTGTAGTGATGGCACGCGGCTTTCTCCTCCTGTAGTGATGGCACGCGGCTTTCTCCTCCTGTAGGGACGGCACGCGGCTTTCTCCTCCTGTAGTGACGGCTCGCGGCTTTCTCCTCCTGTAGTGATGGCACGCGGCTTTCTCCTCCTGTAGGGACGGCACGCGGCTCTCTCCTCCTGTAGTGACAGCACGCGGCTTTCTCCTCCTGTAGCGATGGCACGCGGCTTTCTCCTCCTGTAGTGATGGCACGCGGCTTTCTCCTCCTGTAGTGATGGCACGCGGCTTTCTCCTCCTGTAGGGACGGCACGCGGCTTTCTCCTCCTGTAGTGACAGCATGCGGCTTTCTCCTCCTGTAGTGACAGCATGCGGCTTTCTCCTCCTGTAGTGACGGCTCGCGGCTTTCTCCTCCTGTAGTGATGGCACGCGGCTTTCTCCTCCTGTAGTGAGGGCACGCGGCTTTCTCCTCCTGTAGTGACAGCACGCGGCTTTCTCCTCCTGTAGTGATGGCACGCGGCTTTCTCCTCCTGTAGTGATGGCACGCGGCTTTCTCCTCCTGTAGGGAGGGCACGCGGCTTTCTCCTCCTGTAGTGACAGCACGCGGCTTTCTCCTCCTGTAGTGATGGCACGCGGCTTTCTCCTCCTGTAGGGACGGAACGCGGCTTTCTCCTCCTGTAGTGACAGCACGCGGCTTTCTCCTCCTGTAGCGATGGCACGCGGCTTTCTCCTCCTGTAGTGATGGCACGCGGCTTTCTTCTCCTGAAGTGATGGCACGCGGCTTTCTCCTCCTGTAGGGACGGCACGCGGCTTTCTCCTCCTGTAGTGACGGTACGCGGCTTTCTCCTCCTGTGGTGATGGCACGCGGCTTTCTCCTCCTGTAGGGACGGCACGCGGCTTTCTCCTCCTGTAGTGACAGCATGCGGCTTTCTCCTCCTGTAGCGATGGCAAGCGGCTTTCTCCTCCTGTAGTGATGGCACGCGGCTTTCTCCTCCTGTAGTGATGGCACGCGGCTTTCTCCTCCTGTAGGGACGGCACGCGGCTTTCTCCTCCTGTAGTGACAGCATGCGGCTTTCTCCTCCTGTAGTGACGGTACGCGGCTTTCTCCTCCTGTGGTGATGGCACGCGGCTTTCTCCTCCTGTAGTGATGGCACGCGGCTTTCTCCTCCTGTAGTGATGGCACGCGGCTTTCTCCTCCTGTAGTGAGGGCACGCGGCTTTCTCCTCCTGTAGTGACAGCAAGCGGCTTTCTCCTCCTGTAGTGATGGCACGCGGCTTTCACCTCCTGTAGTGACAGCACGCGGTTTCTCCTCCTGTAGTGATGGCACGCGGCTTTCTCCTCCTGTAGTGAGGGCACGCGGCTTTCTCCTCCTGTAGTGACAGCAAGCGGCTTTCTCCTCCTGTAGTGACGGCACGCGGCTTTCTCCTCCTGTAGTGATGACACTCGGCTTTCTCCTCCTGTAGTGACGGCTCGCGGCTTTCTCCTGTAGTGACAGCATGCGGCTTTCTCCTCCTGTAGTGACAGCACGCGGCTTTCTCCTCCTGTAGTGACAGCATGCGGCTTTTTCCTCCTGTAGTGACAGCATGCGGCTTTCTCCTCCTGTAGTGACGGCTCGCGGCTTTCTCCTCCTGTAGTGATGGCACGCGGCTTTCTCCTCCTGTAGTGAGGGCACGCGGCTTTCTCCTCCTGTAGTGACAGCACGCGGCTTTCTCCTCCTGTAGTGACGGCACGCGGCTTTCTCCTCCTGTAGTGACGGCACGCGGCTTTCCCCTCCTGTAGTGACGGCACGCGGCTTTCCCCTCCTGTAGTGACGGCACGCGGCTTTCTCCTCCTGTAGTGACGGCACGCGGCTTTCTCCTTCTGTAGTGACGGCACGCGGCTTTCTCCTCCTGTAGTGACGGCACGCGGCTTTCTCCTCCTGTAGTGACGGCATGCGGCTTTCTCTTCCTGTAGTGACGGGACGCGGCTTTCTCCTTCTGGAGTGACGGCACGCGGCTTTCTCCTCCTATAGTGGCGGCACGCGGGCTTTCTGATCCTGTAGTGACGGCACGCGGGCTTTCTGATCCTGTAGTGACGGCACGCGGCTTTCTCCTCCTGTAGTGACGGCACGCGGCTTTTTCCTCGTGTAGTGACGGCACGCGGCTTACTCCTCCTGTAGAGACGGCACGCGGGCTTTCTGATCCTGTAGTGACGGCACGCGGCTTTCTCCTTCTGTAGTGACAGCACGCGGCTGTCTCCTCCTGTAGTGACAGCACGCGGCTTTCTCCTCCTGTAGTGAATGCACGCGGCTTTCTCCTCCTGTAGTGACGGCACGCGGCTTTCTCCTCCTGTAGTGAATGCACGCGGCTTTCTCCTCCTATAGTGGCGGCACGCGGCTCTCTCCTCCTCTAGTGACGGCACGCGGCTTTCTCTTCCTGTAGTGATGGCACGCGGCTCTCTCCTCCTGTAGTGACGGCACGCGGCTTTCTCCTCCTGTAGTGACGGCACGCGGCTTTCTCCTCCTGTAGTGACGGCACGCGGCTTTCTCCTCCTGTAGTGACGGCACGCGGCTCTCTCCTCCTGTAGTGACAGCACGCGGCTTTCTCCTCCTGTAGTGAATGCACGCGGCTTTCTCCTCCTGTAGTGACGGCACGCGGCTTTCTCCTGCTGTAGCGAATGTACGCGGCTTTCTCCTCCTATAGTGACGGCACGCGGCTCTCTCCTCCTCTAGTGACGGCACGCGGCTTTCTCTTCCTGTAGTGACGGCACGCGGCTCTCTCCTCCTGTAGTGACGGCACGCGGCTTTCTCCTCCTGTAGTGATGGCACGCGGCTTTCTCTTCCTGTAGTGACGGCACGCGGCTCTCTCCTCCTGTAGTGACGGCACGCGGCTTTCTCCTCCTGTAGTGACGGCACGCGGCTTTCTCCTCCTGTAGTGACGGCACGCGGCTCTCTCCTCCTGTAGTGACGGCACGCGGCTTTCTCCTCCTGTAGCGACGGCACGCGGCTTTCTCCTCCTCTTGTGACGGCACGCGGCTTACTGTTCCTGTAGTGACGGCACGCGGCTCTCTCCACCTGTAGTGACGGCACGCGGCTTTCTCCTCCTGTAGTGACGGCACGCGGCTTTCTCCTCCTGTAGTGACGGCACGCGGCTTTCTCCTGTAGTGACGGCACGCGGCTTTCTCCTGTAGTGACGGCACGCGGCTTTCTCCTCCTGTAGTGACGGCACGCGGCTTTCTCCTCGTGTAGTGACGGCACGCGGCTTACTCCTCCTGTAGTGACGGCACGCGGGCTTTCTGATCCTGTAGTGACGGCACGCGGCTTTCTCCTCCTGTAGTGACAGCACGCGGCTTTCTCCTCCTGTAGTGACAGCACGCGGCTTTCTCCTCCTGTAGTGACAGCACGCGGCTTTCTCCTCCTATAGTGACGGCACGCGGCTCTCTCCTCCTCTAGTGACGGCACGCGGCTTGCTCCTCCTGTAGTGACAGCACGCGGCTTTCTCCTCCTGTAGTGAATGCACGCGGCTTTCTCCTCCTATAGTGACGGCACGCGGCTCTCTCCTCCTCTAGTGACGGCACGCGGCTTTCTCTTCCTGTAGTGACGGCACGCGGCTTTCTCCTCCTGTAGTGACGGCACGCGGCTTTCTCCTCCTGTAGTGACGGCACGCGGCTTTCTCCTCTGGTAGTGACGGCACGCGGCTTTCTCCTCCTGTAGTGAAGGCACGCGGCTTTCTCCTTGTTTTCTTCTGTATCAGAAATCCGCTCATTGCCAGGCCTAATACCTACCGAGGATTTCGCAAACCGATCGACAACTACAGTTTTAAGCGATAAACCGGTTAACCACAAGTCTTTCTTGAGAATGACACTGACAGTGTCGAATGAGAAGATAATTTGGTGAGAACTAAATCATCAGGGTCGATTGTACTGACATTTTACACCCCTTTTTTGCAATTCGAAAATATGAGAAAAGCAAGTTTTAGCTTTCATTTTCATAGATATATACTTGTCATTTTAACCGAGACTTGACATATGACCCATAATGTATGATGTATGGGGTATGACTTATAACGTATGGCGTATGGTTATAACGTATGGCGTATGACTTGCAACGAATGACTCATAACGTATGGCGTATGACTTGCAACGAATGCCTCATAACGTATGACGTATGGGGTCTGATTTACAGCGCATGACGCATCAATGACGCCTTGCATGGCGTTTCTTATGAGCCATTTCTTCTTTCCCGCACACTGCGTGTCCAAAATGACTTGATTCAAGAAATCTGCTCACGCCCCATCTGCTCACGCCCCATCTGCTCACGCCCCATCTGTTCACGCCCCATCCCCTGCGAGAACTGTGCTTGCTTTTAATCTCATGCTTGAGTTCTTTCCTGTAAGACTCGGGTTCCTTAATAGCACCACCTTAATAAATGTTTTTATCAGCTTTCAGCCTGCTTAGCTGCAAAATAACCTCATTTTTTCTGCTATTTGTTTTTTTTTCTCTCTCTCGTGCTTCAATATTTTAGACAAAATGACGGTGTTCCCATGGGATTAAAAAACCTGGAGAAAGCGCCCGTCAATGGCAAGCTCTTCTCGCCCACTACTGGGAGACGAAAACCAATTTCATTCGTTAACTCCTTTTCTTCTCATCTTTTATCCGCGTACAGAAAATCGTATGAGACTTTTTATTCAGTCTCCTGTAGGTTCTTTCGCAACGAGTTGTTCACATACTGCGAGTCCAAAAGGTTCATTCATAGGTTTCATTACATTTATAAGGACTAAATGACTGCATTCCCCCTCCCCCCTCACCAGTAACAAAATATCATTTCTTATCTACTCAGCAACAGCCGTCATTAAGGAGAAGTCATAAAATTTTCTTGCGGCTTCGACGAAATGCGGCCGACAACAGAACGATGGCTCAAAACGACAGGCATTCACAGGTGACAAAATTTACGGGTTGACGTCCACAGCGGCTGTTCATCCTCCTACCGAAGGCTGCTCAGTCTCCTCACAGCTGCTCAATATCCTTAAGGCTGCCCAGTCTCAAGGCTGCTCAGTCTCCTCAATCTCCTATCAAAAGCTGCTCAGTCTCCTCATTCTTCTATCGAAGGATGCTCAATCTCCTTAAGATGGTGTTCAATCTCCTCAAATGGACGGGAACTATTGAAATGCCATCTACCGGTAATACTCAAAGATCACGAAGTAAGACCTTTTGTTACTTACAGGCTTTTGGATTTGAAAAAAGAGGTCAAAACACTTCAAAATTCCTACATCTAATAATTATTTCCGTTCATGTGACCTTGCAAAATGGTACCCAAGGTCAAGATGACGATGTATATGTTCAGGCTACTAAAAAAAAAAAAAAAACTCGTTCCACGAAACTTCCCGAGATCTCATTGAAGGAATGAATGTAGGTCTGAGTCACGGAGACATGAACTAACAATCTATTGCAATAATATATGTTGTCAGTTGATTTCAGTTAGTTCGTCAACACCCATGGAATCCAGACTGCGTTAAGCTCTTTTTGCCAGACAGAGAGAAAGAGCACTATCGTAGCTCACAACAGAGCGAACACATTTGCGGAAATGTCTACACCACTTAAGCGCTGTTGATTCTCAACGAAAGCCTTTTTTCAGAGCGCACGCATATCATTCACGATTTGGCCGTTCGGATCATCACAGAACAAGCACACAGTTCTCCGGATCATCACAGAACAAGCACACAGTTCTCCGGATCATCACAGAACAAGCACACAGTTCGCCGGATCATCACAGAACAAGCACACAGTTCGCCGGATCATCACAGAACAAGCACACAGTTCGCCGGATCATCACAGAACAAGCACACAGTTCGCCGGATCATCACAGAACAAGCACACAGTTCGCCGGATCATCACAGAACAAGCACACAGTTCGCCGGATCATTAGACAACTCGCGCACCGTTCGCTTCATGGTTTATCGCTTTTACCTTAAAGATGACGAAACGCTGTCAGTTTGCTGTCAGTTTGCTGGACTTCAAACCAAGGACAATGAACCAACCAGTAGTTGAATAGTCGACATTTTATTACTGCAGTTCATAATTTTCTTAGTGTACTGCGAAATGTAACACATTTTTTTCTTTGTGCCACAACTGCCAATGTTCTATTGAAATGCTTTAAATAGACCGATGCACAGCTAATCAATAAGCCTAAATAAGGAATCTTTCCTTCATTTAACTTTTTTTTTATTTTATCTCACACGCAGCTAGTGACCAGTAATCTGTTTGAACTGCAGCTATAAAAAATCTGTTTCAAATTCAATTTCTATTCGAAAAATAAAAAATGCTCGAGATTTAAATTTAAAACATGCCCCAAGAATAGAAACTGAATTTGATACAGAATTTTTTATAGCTGCAGTCAAATAAACACATATGACATCGTTTTATTTAAAATAAGAATTCTGAAGTAAATAAGAAACCAAATATTTTCTCGTAGGCTATTCCCGAAAAGACTACCAATAAATCA
This sequence comes from Protula sp. h YS-2021, assembly GCA_949752745.1. Lineage (NCBI taxonomy): Eukaryota > Metazoa > Annelida > Polychaeta > Sabellida > Serpulidae > Protula > Protula sp. h YS-2021. The sequence goes on from OX457024.1 coordinate 106,490,245, forward strand.
AATGTCACAGAAACTGAAATGTTTCAATATTTCATCATTTCAGGGTGCAGACTATATAAACAAATTATTTTCTTGCCTTGGAAATGGAAACATATGAAAAATATTGAAAACATAAATAAATTTTTAAAAATTAAAAATTTCTATAGGTTATTCAAAACTGAACTATTGACAATTTTAACACAAAGCCAATTAACAATTCAACTTTCAAATACACTGTAGTTTTATTTTCCTTTCAACAACAGATAAGAATTTAAACTGTTCAACTTATTTTCACCCTTTGGTATAAGAAAAAAAATGAAGCATTATTGATTTATTTGAACTTATATATGGTTTCTTATTTGCTTCAGAATTCTTATTTTACATAACACGGTGGTGCACTGAGCTGTCGGAACACTGACCTTTCGAAGCCTCTTCTTTTCCAGGGCTTCGCGACTCCCCAAATATTTAATGCTGTAATTTTTCACATCAGTCAAAATCCTTCCCATTGGCATTTTCGACCTTTTTCACCATCACTTTTTCAACGAGTGTTATATATGCAGATCCTTTTATTTCAAACCATTGTGGTCTTAATATTCAAATATTTCCTTCGAATTTTCAGCAAATAACTTCACCATTTACGTCAGATCCATCTGCAGTGAGCATAAGTCACTGAATACGAAAAACAGAAATGTTGCTTTACAAAGGTCCTCTCGAACTAATTCCACATTTTGCAGGCATCCTATTTCTCTTATCCACAAGCTGTACAAGCGACTCAGATCAATTTAATAACCCCTCTCATAGCGTTCTCGACAACAAGTAAGATTTAATATGGTGTCCTGTAAGAAACCTGCCTAAAATTCGTTCCTTCTCTCAAACTGCAGCTGTTTTTTCAGTTGTCCTTGATACAACGGAAATGCAATAAAAACCCTCTTTACTCGTGAGCAACTGATCGACTAATTAATCTCATAAAGATGGACTTAAGAAGAACAGCATAATGACTTCACCGGCCAGAACAAAGCACTGGCAAGCCAATAACCATCTGTGACCCTCCCCCCCCCCCCCCCCACCCGCGCGCCTCCAAAGTGAGCACTGCGCGGGGACAGTGAATCACGTGACGCCAATAGCCATCTGTGACCCTCCCGCGCCTCCAAAGCGAGCACTGCACGGGGACAGTGAATCACGTGACGAAAATAGACATCTGTGACCCTCCCGCGCCTCCAAAGCCAGCACTGCACGGGGACAGTGAATCACGTGACGAAAATAGCCATCTGTGACCCTCCCGCGCCTCCAAAGCGAGCACTGCACGGGGACAGTGAATCACGTGACGAAAATAGACATCTGTGACCCTCCCGCGCCTCCAAAGCGAGCACTGCACGGGGACAGTGAATCACGTGACGAAAATAGCCATCTGTGACCCTCCCGCGCCTCCAAAGCGAGCACTGCACGGGGACAGTGAATCACGTGACGAAAATAGCCATCTGTGACCCTCCCGCGCCTCCAAAGTGAGCACTGAGCGGGGATAGTGAATCACGTGACGAAAATAGCCATCTGTGACCCTCCCGCGCCTCAAAAGTGAGCACTGTGCGGGGACAGTGAATCACATGACGAAAATAGCCATCTGTGACCCTCCCGCGCCTCAAAAGTGAGCACTGCGCGGGAACAGTGAATCACGTGACCCAAATAGCCATCTGTGACCCTCCCGCACCTCCAAAGCGAGCACTGCACGGGGACAGTGAATCACGTGACGAAAATAGCCATCTGTGACCCTCCCGCGCCTCCAAAGCGAGCACTGCACGGGGACAGTGAATCACGTGTCGAAAATAGCCATCTGTGACCCTCCCGCGCCTCCAAAGTGAGCACTGAGCGGGGACAGTGAATCGCGTGACGCCAATAGCCATCTGTGACCCTCCCGAGCCTCCAAAGTGAGCAATGCGCGGGGACAGTGAATCACGTCACCAAAATAGCCATCTGTGATCCTCCCGCGCCTCAAAAGCGATCACTGCGCGGGGACAGTGAATCACGTGACGCAAACAGCCATCTGTGACCCTCCCGCGCCTCAAAAGCGATCACTGCGCGGGGACAGTGAATCGCGTGACGCCAATAGCCATCTGTGACCGCCCCGCGCCTCAAAAGCGATCACTGCGCGGGGACAGTGAATCACTTGATGCCAGAAATAAAGATTATCTGTCACTGTCGATTCTGACATTTTTTGTAAATTACTTAAGAAGGGGGAAAAAAAGAGTAAAAGCACCACCGATGTGGGTGGGGGTGGAGCTGGAGGGGGAGGGGGGAGGGTTATCCCCACACTCCAGGACATATCTGCTTGAGTAACAAATGAGGCAGCTCACTGGTAAACAATTAACTTCTTGCTCAGCTTGCCGTGACAACACGGGAGCACCACGCACACCAAGTCTTAAGTGATTCCTCCAGACTTTAGTCTGCGAAACCGAGAAGATCCAAACTGATAACAATCAAATAAAGTTTGAAATGAGACTTAATGAGAATAATTAAATCTAAGAACATCTTCAACAAACCACACAAAGTCAACTTGAAGCGAACTGGCTGGGAAATGTGAACATTTTCTATGTTTTCCCTCAATTCTGGAAACAGCGACTCAATGTGGCTGGAGTCTACTAAATTGTCTTCCTTTACAGCAAAAGTGAACATTAACTTGCTCCATTGTTATTTGGAGACTATGAATGCATTCCGTTCCGAGCAGCCAGCCAGCCCCCCCCCACCCTACACCCCCCTCCCCCTGCAATTAGTGCAGGATTACATTGCTATCTTACTCCAAACTGCATGTTGTATTTGGCTTAATGTCGCAAAGCCTTTAGTGTCCTCATTAAGTTACCCGAAGATCTTCACTTCATCTTCATGTCGTCCACAAAGATTAGGGATAGTCAAGAACGAGACATGACCCATCAATATAAAGCTTGTGATGGCCGGTCTATAAAGCTTGTGATGGCCGGTCTATAAAGCTTGTGATGGCCGGTATATAAAGCTTGTGATGGCCGGTCTATAAAGCTTGTGATGGCCGGTATATAAAGCTTGTGATGGCCGGTATACAAACCTTGTGATAACCGGTATATAAAGCTTGTGCTGGCCGGTATATAAAGCTTGTGCTGGCCGGTCTGTAAAGCTTGTGATGGCCGGTATACAAAGCTTGTGATGGCCGGTATACAAAGCTTGTGATGGTCGGTATACAAAGCTTGTGATGGCCGGTCTAGAAAGCTTGTGATGGCCGGTCTAGAAAGCTTGTGATGGCCGGTATACAAAGCTTGTGATGGCCGGTATATAAAGCTTGTGAAGGCCGGTCTATAAAGCTTGTGATGGCCGGTCTATAAAGCTTGTGATGGCCGGTCTATAAAGCTTGTGATGGCCGGTATATTAATCTTGTGATGGCCGGTATACAAACCTTGTGATAACCGGTATATAAAGCTTGTGATGGCCGGTATATAAAGCCTGTGATGGCCGGTCTATAAAGCTTGTGATGGCCGGTATACAAAGCTTGTGATGGCCGGTATATAAAGCTTGTGAAGGCCGGTCTATAAAGCTTGTGATGGCCGGTATATAAATCTTGTGATGGCCGGTATACAAAGCTTGTGATGGCCGGTATATAAAGCTTGTGATGGCCGGTATATAAAGCTTGTGATGGCCGGTATATAAAGCTTGTGATGGTCGGTATACAAAGCTTGTGATGGCCCGTATATAAACTTGTGATGGCCGGTATATAAAGCTTGTGATCGTCGGTATATAAAGCTTGTGATGGTCGGTGGAGGGTTGAGGGTGGGGTGGATGGTTGAAGGTGGAGTGGAAGGTACAGGGAAGGGGTGAAGGGAGGGTGGGGTGGACGGTTGAGGGAAGGGTGGAGGGGTGACTGGAGTGTTGATGGTGGAGTTACCAGTTCATGAAATGCGAGCCTAAGTGACTGCTGGGACATTTCCGAACGACAAACAGCCATTGAGCCAACCAGTTAAATCTGCCTGTTCTTCTCTCCCCCACAATTCCACCCCTCCCTCCCCCTCCCCCACCCCACCGCCCTCAAAACTGGCATATCAAAACAAACAAGTTGGTCAGTGAAACTGACTATGTCCCCCGCCGGCATACAATCCCAGTATTTGATTTTGTTAGGTTGGAATACAACCCTTCCTATCATATTCGTGGATTTTAAAATTCCAGCTGGGCCAATGTCCTTGGGCCAACATGGTTCATTTACAATACCACTTCTTGTTACCACCCATACTACCTATGTGTACAACATTTTGCCAATTGTTTCAAAAAATGTAGGCTTGAGTGTGTTAACAAACTCATTGAAATGAGTAAGGATTTGGAAAATTTGTGAAGTTCAGCTGGGTCAATGTCCTTTGGCCGACATGGCTCATTTACAATACCAAACCTTGTTGGTTCCAATACTACTCATAGTTAAGATATCTTGTCAATCGATGCAGAAATGTAGGCTTGAGTGTGTTAACAAACTCATTCCAGTATGTAAGGGTTGTTAAAATTTCTGAAGTTCAGCTGGGCCAATGTCCTTGGGCCGACATGGCTAATTTACAATACCGATCCTTGTTCGTTCCAGTACTACTCATATATACAATATCTTAACAATCGGTGGAAAAATGTAGGCTTGAGTGTGTTAACAAACTCATTCGACTGAGTAAGGATAGGGAAAATTTGTGAAGTTCGGCTGGGCCAATGTCCTTGGGCCGACATAACTCATTTACAATACCGATCCTTGTTCGTTCCAGTACTACCCATATATACAATATCTTAACAATCGGTTAAAAAATGTAGGCTTGAGTGTGTTAACAAAGAAAGTGTAAACTGACGGACGGACGGACGGACAGACAAACCCGAAAACTATAGTCCCCCGGCGGGGGACTAATTACCAATCTGGACAATCTTGATAGTCCAGACAGATCAGTCTATCTAGTCTTGACAGTCTAGACCAGACTGTACACAGGCAATGCCCCAGCTCAGAAACAGTGATGTCAGAATTTATGACATATAAGAGCTTCTTTTAAGGGCGGAATTATTTTTTGGGGTGCTTAGAGTTCGACTGGCAAAACCCAAAACTGTATGTTACACTTTCATGATAGCCTTAAATGATACACGTCATTTTTTTATGAAATTACCACCAAACTTTCTTAGCGTTTGCATTCCTGTTGTACTGTGCTGCATTCCTGTTGTACTGTGCTGCGTTCCTAATGTACTGTGCTGCATTTTCTGATGTACTATGCGGCATTTTCTCTTGCACTGTGCTATATTCCTGCTGTTTTGTGCTACATTCCTGCTGTACTGTGCTGCATTCCTGATGAACTGTGTTGCATTCCTGTTGCACTGCGCTGCATTCCTGCTGTACTGTGTTGCATTCCTTTTGTACTGTGCTATATTCCTGCTGTACTGTGCTACATTCCTGCTGTACTGTGCTGCATTCCTGATGTACTGTGCTGCATTTCTGTTGCATTGTGCTGCATTCCTGCTGTACTGTGTTACATTCCTTTTGTATTGTGCCGCACTACTTTTGTACTGTGTTGCATTCCTTTTGTATTGTGCTGCATTTTCTGCTGTACTATGCTGCATTTTCTGTTGTACTGTGCTATATTCCTGCTGTACTGTGCTACATTCCTGCTGTACTGCATCCCTGATGTACTGTGTTGCATTTTCTGCTGTACTTTACTGCATTTTCTGTTGTATTATGCTATATACCTGCTGTACTGTGCTACATTCCTGTTGTACTGTGCTGCATTCCTGATGTACGTTGCTGCATTTCTGTTGCATTGTGCTGCATTCCTGCTGTACTGTGCTACATTCCTGCTGTACTGCATCCCTGATGTACTGTGCTGCATTTTCTGCTCTACTATACTGCATTTTCTGTTGTATTATGCTATATACCTGCTGTACTGTGCTACATTCCTGTTGTACTGTGCTGCATTCCTGATGTACGTTGCTGCATTTCTGTTGCCTTGTGCTGCATTCCTGCTGTATTGTGTTGCATTCCTTTTGTACTGTGCTATATTCTTGCTGTACTGTGCTACATTCCTGCTGTACTGCGTCCCTGATGTACTGTGCTGCATTTTCTGCTGTACTATACTGCATTTTCTGTTGTATTATGCTATATACCTGCTGTACTGTGCTGCATTCCTGCTGTACTGTGCTGTATTTTTGCTGTACTGTGCTGCATTTCTGTTGCCTTGTGCTGCATTCCTGCTGTACTGTGTTGCATTCCTTTTGTACTGTGCTATATTCTTGCTGTACTGTGCTACATTCCTGCTGTACTGCATCCCTGATGTACTGTGCTGCATTTTCTGCTGTACTATACTGCATTTTCTGTTGTATTATGCTATATACCTGCTGTACTGTGCTGCATTCCTGCTGTACTGTGCTGCATTCCTTTTGTACTGTGCTGTATTTTTGCTGTACTGTGCTGCATTCCTGACGTACTGTGCTTTGTTTGTATTATATTGTTCTTTAGATAACTTTCAACTGCTATGGTCATGTCGGGATCCCCCTGCCACATTATATTGAAATGGGGCATTCCAGCCCTCCTAACCCTTACATGTGGGGTGCCCCACAGGGTAGCAAGGAGGAGTCCCAATTTTAAAGTCTTAGGTATGACCCGACCGGGGTTTCAACCCAAGGATCTTCCAATCTCGAGGCGGACACTCCAACCACTAGGCCACCGAGGCTGATGTATTGTGTTGCATTCCTGTTGCACTGTGCTGCACTGCTATGGCACGAAACAGGGCACAATCAGAAATACAGTCTAAAGTCGGTTAGAACCTATCGGATGCGTCTGGGGACTCGGGATAAAGCGAGATAAAGCAGAACTCCTACAAGTCTGAAAAATCAATAAACGCCAAAGAACTAAATATTCGTCTGAAGACTGCCACTACCTGACCAGTTTTATTGAGCGTATAAAAATCATGATAAAATAAATTTAATTAATTAAGTCTTATAATATTGTTCACCCACAAAAATTGTCAAAGAGCTTCCTCTGATGCCTGAAACTACCGCTCTAAATCTTTTAATGAGAACAGTAATCAAAATAAAGGCGTATTTTATAAGTTCTTGTATTATCATTAACCCAAAACCTGTCAACTCCCTCTGAAGTTTGCTCCTACTACTTTGTGTCATCTTGGTTTTGGCAGTCAATTTTGAGTTTTTCCATGACTTTTTTGTGAGTTTATGAGTCTGTCGAGCGCAGTAGCAGTAGTGGAATGCACAGGAAGGAGAATTTGCCCACAACCTCTGAAAGGGTGTCGTTGAGTCAAGACTGGTGGGTGTTTCAAACCTTGACCTTTGTTTCACTGTGTACTACTGGGGCAAAATCTTCAGCGAAGAGCAATTCCATGACGGTTACTTTAGCGCGTTTCGAATTTACATGAAATCGTCGCGGGTTTCCCGTAAGAGTGTAGACGTGAACACCGATCTCAACACCCCTGAAGGCGTGGATGAGCAGCATCGAGATAAAGGGACAGAAGAGCGTGCGTGCTACAACGCGTCCTCCTTTCAGCCTTTTTTTTTTTATTTGGCAGTTAGCAGACGTTGCGCCGTCGATGTTTACTACGCTGCACATGTTTTTGAGTAGTGCAGCCAATTGGAGGGCAGTCAATTTTCTCTAAGCCTTTGTACAGTCCTGACTTACTGTATCCACTGCTTTTGTCAGGTCGACAAAGGCTATGTACAAAGGTTTTCGTTATTCTTGGCACTCCTCTGGCAGCAGGCTAAACGAAAAGATGATATCAATCGTTTTTCCTGCCTGAGCGGTAACCGAACTTCGGGGTAGACCCTGTCACCGAGTTTCTGGAGTCTCTATAGAACTACCCTTGCGTAGCGTTTTGCAAGTGATACTCAGTTACAAGATGCCTTCGTGGGTTTTTCAGTCACCTTTGACACACGTTTTATACACGGTGTCTTCTGGCGTCACAATGTCTACTGGCGTCAGTGTCTATTGGCGTTACATTGCCTACTGGAGTCACTTGACAGTAGATCGAGCGTTCTGCTTAGTTCAACGATGCTTGGCTCTGTTTAGTTCACCGATGGTTGGCTTTGCATCCAATTCAACCACAGTTAGAAGCTTTGATAGATCGCCGATCGCTCTATGGGCTACTTCAGTATCTTCTTTAACTACTTGATAAACTCTTGTAAAATAGCACATGCCAGATATATCCAGTGATGCCCCTCTACTACCATTCAAAGACTTCCTAGTGCAATAATAGTAAAGATAAACTCATCTTTCGTAAATTCTTGTGATATCGCTCAGCCTTGAAGTCAGATAATTTCCCTGGAAGTCTACTGCTGCAACTCCGGTGCAATAATAATCAAGATAAAGGCGTCTGATAAATTGATGTAATAACGCCCAGCTAAAAATGTCCGAAAGAACTGCCTCTAAAGCCTAGTACTTGGCACTCGTACCATACCAAATGCAATGATAATTTAAACTAGACATTCAGACAGACACGACTGTATTGCGGATAACCCATGAAATCGGTGCTAAGGTTAGTTTGCAGTGTCATAATACTGCCACTTTCATCACGTTTTTTTTCACAATTTTAAGAGCTTTACATTTTACGATTTCGACAAAGGGTAACGGGACGCGTTCGATTACGCGAATAAAATCAAAATTTCAAAATACAGTCATTTTTACATTTTTTATGAATCTTTTACGAACGAAGGCAAGGCGCTGCACGCATACAGTATGTGCTCTATGTGAGATTTCAACTCAGTTTGATTAATTGTTTTGGAGATCTAGATTCGAGACTGGCACTGTTTCGGACCGGTAGGGCAGTGAGTTCCAAAAGTGTTGGAGCGGAAACACGGAAGGAGCGGTCACCGTATCTGTTCTTGCTCCTTGGAACGACTAGTTCGAAATTGTCATATCCTCGGAGGCAACGCAGAGGTTGTGGACGCATCGATATAAGATCTGCAAAATATTGAGGAGCAGTACTGTCCAGGTATTTGAACACGAGTGTAAGAATCTTGAATTTCGATCTTTCAGATATAGGTAACCAGTGAAGCTCTTTCAAACTAGACTGGCCCATGTTTTGGTTAAAACAAAAAAGGATATGTCTCCCCCACCCCCAATCAGTCATGTGAAAAAAATTCCTTGCATAAAAGTACATTGGCGAGCCCCAAAAATTGAAAAAAAAAAAAAAAAAAAAATCGCCAAAAATACATTTTTACAGAAAATGAAGAAAAACTTCGCAGTAAAATTTGCACCTTATGTGGATTCTCCTTGCCACGTTTAAGCCTGATCCAACAAACTGTTTCGGATATATCGCAACAATATGGCCCAAAAACTGAAAAATCAAAAATTGAAAAAAAAAAAATCGCCAAAAATACATTTTCAACAAAAATGAAGAAAAACTTCCCAGTAAACATTTGCACTATATGTGTGTTCTTCTTGCCACGTTTCAGCCTAATCCAACACACTGTTTCGGAGATATCGCAACAATATGACCCAAAAAAGTCAAAAATAAAAAATTTGAAAATTCGCCAAAAATACATTTTCAACGGAAATGAAAAAAAAAAAACACTTTGCAGTATACATTTGCGCTATATGTGGGTTCTTCTTGCGACATATGAGCCTTATCTAACGGACTGTTTTGGAGATAAAGCCTGCCAAAGTGAAAAAAATACACGAAACACCCCCCCCCCCCGTTCAAAAATTTGCCAAAAATGTAATTTTTGAAGGAACGAAAAAAAAAATAACACGGGCATCATCTAGACGTGTACCCCAACATGTATGTATGTTTTGAGAAAAATCGAGTCATTAATTTCATAAGAACTCACCGCGGACAGACGGACGGCAAGACACACCAAATGCTATATATCTCCCTTAGGGGGAGACATATTATTACCCGTTATAATATTGTCACGGTTCCGCCCAATTTCTTTAATCACGCGGGCCGCGTCGTTCATTATCAGTTGCAGACCATGTATTAGGTGCTTAGGTAGGCCATAATACAGACTGTTACAGTAATCAAGTCTCGATATGACCAATGCATGTACGAGCATTATGGCATCATTTACGAAGAGAAATGGTCTAATTTCCTTAATCCAGCCAATGTAGTAGTAACACAATCTACGGATATTGGACACTTTAAGCTGCATCTCCAGATGCGAGTCCACTGTGACACCTAGGTTGCGGACACTCACGGAACACTCAATCACACTATCACCAAGGTTAAGTTTGCTTGGGACCACCTTGTTTGTGTTCCTTTTGCTAGCAATGATGATAAATTCCGTTTTAGTAGGGTTGAACTTGAGCTTATTTTAATTCATCCACTCCGCAACCACCCGTATACCGTGCTCGAGATGCTTAACTGACTCTGTCTGGTCAGACTCTTCAAAAGAAGATATACGTAAGAGTTGTGAATCATCCGCAGAAAATGGTAAATTATTACTAAAAACCGAAGAAGCGTCCCGAGAGGGAGAGCATAGTCAGAATAAAGACGGGACCTAAGTTTTGATCCCTGAGGCATAGAGCAGTCAAGTCCGACTGGGTTTGAAGTAACGCCTTGGATGTTCACCTGCATAGATCCAGGGTTGGGTTTCTACCAGGTAGAAACCCTTTTTCCCCTACCGTGGGTAAAAACTAGGGTAATAACCCGAGAAAAAGGGTTTTTACCCGGTAGAAATGGTAGAAATAGGGTAGAAACCCCCTTAACAACAACTTACCATGGAGCTTTAAGCGACCGGCCTTTGCTAATTGTGTATTTCCACACCTGTGACATTTAGCATCGACTTTGGTATCCTTTGTGAATTGAGTAAAATGTTGCCATACTGAATCCCTTAGTCTGCCACCGTTATTCATGTTGAAATTTATTTTCAACGTTTTCTAAATTTATTTAATTTCCACTAAATACATTCAAAAGCTTAACTGTGTTTAGAAGCCTCAAAATACAATACTTTTGATTTCACAAAAATCATGTATTATATAGACCCTCTTAAGATGTTTAACTAACAAACGGATGTGACCATTTCTAACATCAAAGTAGTATCGCGCTGATGTTTACCGATTACTCCAGGGAAAACACATCCCTTTGTCAGGTATTACTTCTTACATAAATAGTCTGTTCGTTAATATCACAAGACCATTGCATAAGAGCAACTGCACAGCATACATAAGAAGAAATATTTGACAAAGGGGTGTGGCTTCACGTGAGTAAAGTAAACAGTGGTGGTGGATATGAATTGCATGAAAGATAATTACCAACAGTACACAAGTTTGTGTGCAAAGATCTGAGAAATAAGCGCCGCCAACTCCATGGTAGAAACCCCATGGTAAAAACCCTTTGTACCGTCCGGGTTTTTACCCGGTAATTACCATGGTATTTACCCACTTCGGTAGAAACTTGCCAACCCTGCATAGATCTACCGGAGAAATATGATAGACACCATGCCCGGGCTTCGCTCTATGCCAAACATTGCCTCAAGCCGCTGAAGCAGTATGCGATGGTCGACCGAATCTAAGGCAGCCGAGAGGTCGAGCATGGGCATAAAAACTAAATTATTGTTATTCAGACTTGTGTCCAGGCTTGTAGACCGATTGTAAGATCTCCCCAAGGCCATTGCGGACCATTGAAATTAAAAAAAATATGCGTATGTATTTTATCGATAGTCCCTAGGGACATACAACTCAAAATTATAGATTAAAGTTATTCAAAACCATTCAACAATTAACAACTACTTAACAACATTTAGAATAATAGATATTTTACAGTGTGATAAGATACTGATTACGCTTACGAAATATATGTTTCAGTTCCATTAAAAAATACCCTTTTTCCACAGATGTATTGATTTTAGCAAATAGACTTTGCAAAAAAGTTGGGATTACATATACATACAGTGTTAGAACGGTTAATAAAAAAGTACGAGAAAAATGATGAACATTTTTAAAAAGTGTAAAAAAAAAGTATTTAAGGATAAAATCGGGCTTTCTCAACAATAAAAAAAAAAAAGGATAATCCTTTAAAAAATTGGTACCCTGGGCCTGAACTTTCTGTAAATGTTTGAACAGGGACTGGTATGCAGGATTCATTCCTCAGATAATAAAATAAAATAAAACTGAACCCTATTGGCGGAATAATGGAAGGAGTCGTAGCTCTGACAGACAAATATACCGAGTAAGTTTAAGGAAGAGCTGACCCAGAGCTAAGAGTAATCGTACGCCATGGTAGTTCCAAGAGGCGACCCGCTTAAATTCGGCGGAGTCAAGTATAAATAATGAAGAGCTGAGTTCGAGCTAATGTCATGGCAGAGAAAATCAATTTTTAGTGTTTTTATTTAATTGTTCCTTTATGTTTCACAATGGAATCCTGCGAGTTTCCTCTAATGAGCATGCGCATTCGAAAGCGTAAGCTGGCTTATATTTTAATTTCAACTAATAAGCCAATTCGTACTTTCGGATATTTCCGATGGAGGTGTCGTTTCGACTGCGATTTTTTGGGATAAATTATAAATGATAAAGAAAAACGATAAAAGTTTTAATTTTCTTTCAACATGCACACTTTTATATTTAAAATGCCACGTTATTTTTTAGAACATTAAACATATCAGCCAATTCGCACTTTGACTTTCACCGAAAAGTATTTTTGCGTTTCGGCTGAATTCAGTTGGGATAAGGATATAAAGAAATTATAAAAAAACAGCAAAAATTAACAAAATCCTAGTTTGCCAGAAACATATTCACATGTTGGTTATTAAAGGGACTGAATAATATATAAAATAGCTTTCAAAAGGTCATATGATGGCTTTATAAATTTGACATTGTGCATGTCGAAAGAAAACTAGAATTTTGATATTTTTCTCTTCTAATTTCTTCATAATTTATCCCCCAAAATTTGCAGTCGAAACAACACGTCCACCGGAAAACCGAAAGTGCGAAATGGTTTATTCAGCCACTTTAATAGTTAACATGTGAATATTTTTCTAGCAAAATAAACTTTTTGCCAGTTCCTTTCTATCATTTCTTTATATCCTTATCCCAACTGAATTCAGTCGAAACGCAAAAGCTTATCGGCGAAAGTACGAATCCGCTGGATCAACACTCTCCACAGCAACTGAAATATCGCCCAATAATTTTTCTTTCCCCTCAATGTTCTCAGACAAATTGCTACAATCAGTAAAGGTTTTCATCCGATCTCGTATCATTTAGAATAATAGATATTTTACAGTGTGATAAAATACTGATTACGCTTACGAAATATATGTTTCAGTTCCATTAAAAAATACCCTTTTTCCACAGATGTATTGATTTTAGCAAATAGACTTTGCAAAAAAGTTGGGATTACATATACATACAGTGTTAGAACGGTTAATAAAAAAGTACGAGAAAAATGATGAACATTTTTAAAAAGTGTAAAAAAAAGTATTTAAGGATAAAATCGGGCTTTCTCAACAATAAAAAAAAAAAAAGGATAATCCTTTAAAAAATTGGTACCCTGGGCCTGAACTTTCTGTAAATGTTTGAACAGGGACTGGTATGCAGGATTCATTCCTCAGATAATAAAATAAAATAAAACTGAACCCTATTGGCGGAATAATGGAAGGAGTCGTAGCTCTGACAGACAAATATACCGAGTAAGTTTAAGGAAGAGCTGACCCAGAGCTAAGAGTAATCGTACGCCATGGTAGTTCCAAGAGGCGACCCGCTTAAATTCGGCGGAGTCAAGTATAAATAATGAAGAGCTGAGTTCGAGCTAATGTCATGGCAGAGAAAATCAATTTTTAGTGTTTTTATTTAATTGTTCCTTTATGTTTCACAATGGAATCCTGCGAGTTTCCTCTAATGAGCATGCGCATTCGAAAGCGTAAGCTGGCTTATATTTTAATTTCAACTAATAAGCCAATTCGTACTTTCGGATATTTCCGATGGAGGTGTCGTTTCGACTGCGATTTTTTGGGATAAATTATAAATGATAAAGAAAAACGATAAAAGTTTTAATTTTCTTTCAACATGCACACTTTTATATTTAAAATGCCACGTTATTTTTTAGAACATTAAACATATCAGCCAATTCGCACTTTGACTTTCACCGAAAAGTATTTTTGCGTTTCGGCTGAATTCAGTTGGGATAAGGATATAAAGAAATTATAAAAAAACAGCAAAAATTAACAAAATCCTAGTTTGCCAGAAACATATTCACATGTTGGTTATTAAAGGGACTGAATAATATATAAAATAGCTTTCAAAAGGTCATATGATGGCTTTATAAATTTGACATTGTGCATGTCGAAAGAAAACTAGAATTTTGATATTTTTCTCTTCTAATTTCTTCATAATTTATCCCCCAAAATTTGCAGTCGAAACAACACGTCCACCGGAAAACCGAAAGTGCGAAATGGTTTATTCAGCCACTTTAATAGTTAACATGTGAATATTTTTCTAGCAAAATAAACTTTTTGCCAGTTCCTTTCTATCATTTCTTTATATCCTTATCCCAACTGAATTCAGTCGAAACGCAAAAGCTTATCGGCGAAAGTACGAATCCGCTGGATCAACACTCTCCACAGCAACTGAAATATCGCCCAATAATTTTTCTTTCCCCTCAATGTTCTCAGACAAATTGCTACAATCAGTAAAGGTTTTCATCCGATCTCGTATCATTTAGAATAATAGATATTTTACAGTGTGATAAGATACTGATTACGCTTACGAAATATATGTTTCAGTTCCATTAAAAAATACCCTTTTTCCACAGATGTATTGATTTTAGCAAATAGACTTTGCAAAAAAGTTGGGATTACATATACATACAGTGTTAGAACGGTTAATAAAAAAGTACGAGAAAAATGATGAACATTTTTAAAAAGTGTAAAAAAAAAGTATTTAAGGATAAAATCGGGCTTTCTCAACAATAAAAAAAAAAAAGGATAATCCTTTAAAAAATTGGTACCCTGGGCCTGAACTTTCTGTAAATGTTTGAACAGGGACTGGTATGCAGGATTCATTCCTCAGATAATAAAATAAAATAAAACTGAACCCTATTGGCGGAATAATGGAAGGAGTCGTAGCTCTGACAGACAAATATACCGAGTAAGTTTAAGGAAGAGCTGACCCAGAGCTAAGAGTAATCGTACGCCATGGTAGTTCCAAGAGGCGACCCGCTTAAATTCGGCGGAGTCAAGTATAAATAATGAAGAGCTGAGTTCGAGCTAATGTCATGGCAGAGAAAATCAATTTTTAGTTTTTTTATTTAATTGTTCCTTTATGTTTCACAATGGAATCCTGCGAGTTTCCTCCAATGAGCATGCGCATTCGAAAGCGTAAGCTGGCTTATATTTTAATTTCAACTAATAAGCCAATTCGTACTTTCGGATATTTCCGATGGAGGTGTCGTTTCGACTGCGATTTTTTGGGATAAATTATAAATGATAAAGAAAAACGATAAAAGTTTTAATTTTCTTTCAACATGCACACTTTTATATTTAAAATGCCACGTTATTTTTTAGAACATTAAACATATCAGCCAATTCGCACTTTGACTTTCACCGAAAAGTATTTTTGCGTTTCGGCTGAATTCAGTTGGGATAAGGATATAAAGAAATTATAAAAAAACAGCAAAAATTAACAAAATCCTAGTTTGCCAGAAACATATTCACATGTTGGTTATTAAAGGGACTGAATAATATATAAAATAGCTTTCAAAAGGTCATATGATGGCTTTATAAATTTGACATTGTGCATGTCGAAAGAAAACTAGAATTTTGATATTTTTCTCTTATAATTTCTTCATAATTTATCCCCCAAAATTTGCAGTCGAAACAACACGTCCACCGGAAAACCGAAAGTGCGAAATGGTTTATTCAGCCACTTTAATAGTTAACATGTGAATATTTTTCTAGCAAAATAAACTTTTTGCCAGTTCCTTTCTATCATTTCTTTATATCCTTATCCCAACTGAATTCAGTCGAAACGCAAAAGCTTATCGGCGAAAGTACGAATCCGCTGGATCAACACTCTCCACAGCAACTGAAATATCGCCCAATAATTTTTCTTTCCCCTCAATGTTCTCAGACAAATTGCTACAATCAGTAAAGGTTTTCATCCGATCTCGTATCATTTAGAATAATAGATATTTTACAGTGTGATAAGATACTGATTACGCTTACGAAATATATGTTTCAGTTCCATTAAAAAATACCCTTTTTCCACAGATGTATTGATTTTAGCAAATAGACTTTGCAAAAAAGTTGGGATTACATATACATACAGTGTTAGAACGGTTAATAAAAAAGTACGAGAAAAATGATGAACATTTTTAAAAAGTGTAAAAAAAAAGTATTTAAGGATAAAATCGGTCTTTCTCAACAATAAAAAAAAAAAAGGATAATCCTTTAAAAAATTGGTACCCTGGGCCTGAACTTTCTGTAAATGTTTGAACAGGGACTGGTATGCAGGATTCATTCCTCAGATAATAAAATAAAATAAAACTGAACCCTATTGGCGGAATAATGGAAGGAGTCGTAGCTCTGACAGACAAATATACCGAGTAAGTTTAAGGAAGAGCTGACCCAGAGCTAAGAGTAATCGTACGCCATGGTAGTTCCAAGAGGCGACCCGCTTAAATTCGGCGGAGTCAAGTATAAATAATGAAGAGCTGAGTTCGAGCTAATGTCATGGCAGAGAAAATCAATTTTTAGTTTTTTTATTTAATTGTTCCTTTATGTTTCACAATGGAATCCTGCGAGTTTCCTCCAATGAGCATGCGCATTCGAAAGCGTAAGCTGGCTTATATTTTAATTTCAACTAATAAGCCAATTCGTACTTTCGGATATTTCCGATGGAGGTGTCGTTTCGACTGCGATTTTTTGGGATAAATTATAAATGATAAAGAAAAACGATAAAAGTTTTAATTTTCTTTCAACATGCACACTTTTATATTTAAAATGCCACGTTATTTTTTAGAACATTAAACATATCAGCCAATTCGCACTTTGACTTTCACCGAAAAGTATTTTTGCGTTTCGGCTGAATTCAGTTGGGATAAGGATATAAAGAAATTATAAAAAAACGGCAAAAATTAACAAAATCCTAGTTTGCCAGAAACATATTCACATGTTGGTTATTAAAGGGACTGAATAATATATAAAATAGCTTTCAAAAGGTCATATGATGGCTTTATAAATTTGACATTGTGCATGTCGAAAGAAAACTAGAATTTTGATATTTTTCTCTTATAATTTCTTCATAATTTATCCCCCAAAATTTGCAGTCGAAACAACACGTCCACCGGAAAACCGAAAGTGCGAAATGGTTTATTCAGCCACTTTAATAGTTAACATGTGAATATTTTTCTAGCAAAATAAACTTTTTGCCAGTTCCTTTCTATCATTTCTTTATATCCTTATCCCAACTGAATTCAGTCGAAACGCAAAAGCTTATCGGCGAAAGTACGAATCCGCTGGATCAACACTCTCCACAGCAACTGAAATATCGCCCAATAATTTTTCTTTCCCCTCAATGTTCTCAGACAAATTGCTACAATCAGTAAAGGTTTTCATCCGATCTCGTACCTTCCCTACAGCAGATGCGCTCAAATATCTGCCGCCAAACGACTGACTTTTTTTAACTTAAAATTTTTCAAACAGAAGGCGTTGTTGTGCAACAGCCAACCTCTACGGCGGTTTCGCTCTGTTATCGCCGAAGAGGTTGGTTGTTGGACAACAACGGCTGTGCATAGGATCGTTTTTTTTTTTGTTTTTTTTTTGCTTTTTTTGTTTTTTTTTTGCTTTTGTTTTTGTTTGTTTTTGTTTTTTTTTAAAGAGAAGTACTTTTAAAAATATATCGACTGGCTCTGTGTTTTTCCAATAACAAATCGACCCCATCAGAGGTCAGCTGCCACGATAATATCACTTGCTATTGCAAAATGTTCTGTTTATATTTGGCAGCAAAAATTTTATTTGACCTTTTTTTATTTATTTCCAAATTTTTTATAAATTTTTACGAAAAGTTTGGTCAAGTGCACGTGATAATGACTTATTTCTCAGAATGACTCTCAATCAGAGCAAACGAATTGGGAATCATCAGAACTTAGGGTGGTATTGTGTTTTTAAGTCTAGAAATAGAACATCTATACGATATAGTTTCATGAACTGGCACTTCTATATCCTTGTTGCCTTGGATACGTTCAATCTCGAACACCACTTTCACCCCGAAGGAGGTGTACTGGATTTATTGCCATTAATGTGTCAGTTGGCGGGAGGTAAAGTAAAATATCTTATTTCTTTACAAGGACAATTTTAAATGTGAAGTCATTAAACCCAAGCCAGGGAATGTAGTTCAACTGCATGAATGTATCATAAATGTATATTTAAGAAGACATTATCGGTAAATGCAGTTCTATTATCATTATGCAATAGTGATATCAGAGTAGTAGGGAAATGCTGGAACTGGAACAGGAAGTGACGTCATCAGCCCCCCTACCCCCCTACCCCCTACCCCCTACTCCCCTACCCCCTACCCCCCCACCCCCCACCCCCCCCCCCAGGGCTAAGAAAATTTTGCGATTTCAGCATAGTTATCCTTTTCAGACGATTCTAAGCAACTTTGGTTTTCATGACCCCCCCCCCCCCCCAGGGCTAAGAAAATTCTGCGATTTCAGCATAGTTATCCTTTTCAGACGATTCTAAGCAACTTTGGTTTTCATGACCCCCCCCCCTAGGGGTAAGAAAATTTTGCGATTTCAGTATAGTTATCCGTTTCAGACGATTCTGAACAACTTTAGTTTTCATGACCCCCCCCCCCCCCCCCATCATGTAACACTGTGTAGTTGAACAGCCACAGACATAATTCAAAGACGAGAGCAGACCTTTTTGTTCTCCTTGGAAAAACTTGAACAAACTTTTGGTTTTTGTTTTTTTTTGGTGACATTATGTGGCAACATGCGACTGTGACATTATGTGACTTTATGTGATCTGTGACATTATGTGACTCTGTGACTTTTTTAACATAATAGCCATATTTCTATGTCTATTTTCACTATTATTATTATGATAATATTTAATTAGTCATATTTCAATGGTTCTATTACAATAACCACACACACAGCATAGGAATAAGTACATGAGAGGTCTCAGAGTGTGGGGAAACGGATCGATAAATTTCAGAGTGCACTCGTTCAGAGCGTGGGAACGATCAATAATTTGAGAAGGAATGGGATTTTCCCTACGTTAAGTCCAATGTTATGTTTTATGTTATAGTAGTTGGAAAATGGTGCTTCTAGACCAACTTTAGCAAATGTAGTTTTTGACAACATATGATATATAAAATAAGTTTTAGCATTTTACCATGCTAATTATACAAATGTTCTAAAGTTATAGTGGTGCAGAAATGGTGGTTCTAGACCAACTTTAACAAATTTTGTTTTCTGACAACATATGATGTATAAAATAAGTTTGAACATTTTACCATGTTGAAGTAGGGAAAAATCAGGGTTTTAAACCAACTTTAACAAATTTAGTTTTTCACGTTTCAAACGATTCTACCACTTCGTTTATTGTTGAAAAATGGGAAGTGAAAATGTGGATAGTTATGTAGGAAAACTGCGCCCATTCAAACATGTAGTCGAATGGTAAGCCCATTTAAAAGACCTGTTCGAATGGCAAGCCCATTCAAAACACGTGTTCGAATTATTTTTCGAAGATATTACGTCGTGGTATTGTTCAACAAATTGTTCAACATGTTCAACATGTTCAACAAGTTGTTCAACATGTTCAACATGTTCAACATGTTCAACAAGTTGTTCAACATGTTCAACATGTTCAACATGTTCAACATGTTCAACATGTTCAACATGTTTAACATGTTCAACAAGTTCAACATGTTCAACATGTTCAACAAGTTCAACATGTTCAACATGTCTATCCACATGTATTAACATAATATGTATTTGAAATAGTTTTGTTTGTATCATAATTGTACATATTTGTAATATTCAATAAAAACACATATGATGCTTTTCAACTTTTTATTTTTCTCATACAATACTTGAATATCATACATAATAATACAATTCTTGAATATAACACATAATAATACAAAATTAACTATAACACCTAATATACGACATATGATATATGGTTTACGGGTCAATTCAAACCGCGTCAGGAACCTTGTATGTTGCAAAGCAAGACATATATTAATACACAACGCTTAAGCGAATAAAATATTACAACATTTATAAAGTCTTTATCATAAAGTTTAGTCAAATAAGTCTATTTTTCTTCATCTGTTTCACTCTGTTCACTCTCCATACCACTTTCTTCATCACTGCTGTCATACTCCTCTTCCTTATCTAGTAGCTCTTCAAAGAATGCATTGTTTTTCCTTATAGCCGCCTTTAGTGCCTTTGAATACTTGCAATGTTTTTCATCCACAAAGTAATTAAAGTCCTTTAAAATCTGTTGATAATGTTGGCTTTGTTCTAGACGCTGGGTATATTTGAATAGTCTCATAAACAGTTGTTTTAGTCCATGTTTATAAATGGGTCGAAGGTCATAACTTGCTATTCCACGCGCATCTTCAAGTCCTTGTTCTTCATATTCTGAAACCTTTTCTTGAAATTTGTCATCATAGTCATCGTAGACTTCTTGAACCATATCATACCAAACAGAGTCTATTTCTGACTCACTTTCAGAGTCTGTTTCTGACTCACTTTCAGAACTCCTGTCATCAGCATCCTCAACACACTGCTCCATATGTTTGAGCAAAGCTTCTTCGCTGTTGTATAATGCACCACATTCTGTACAAGCATGTGCATTCTTTTCAGCCATGTTAACGCTTTCACTGTCCATAGAAGACTCATCGAAAGTTTCCGTGAAAGGTAGTTTTACAGGGTTTTCCATATCCGATTCTTCATCCACTTCTGACGTGTGAGCAACCCTTTAAGTGTCTTTTAAGACTTTGTGGCCAATTGTAAGATTTTAAACCAATGTTGCATTTATACATCCTTTCGGTTCAACCTACACTATTCAAATGATGAGAAAGTCTTTAAACATAGCTTTATATAGTTCAACATGTTCAAAGGTTGTCATCGCAAAATTTTCTTAGCCCTGGGGGGTGGGGGGTGGGGGGGGGGTAGGGGGTAGGGAGTAGGGGGTAGGGGGTAGGGGGGTAGGGGGTCTGATGACGTCACTTCCTGTTCCAGTTCCACCATTTCCCTACTACTTATAAGGAATTGGGAATTCTAACTTAAACAGAATTCCATAATTTTCGGTTTGGATATCATCCGGTAATTTGCATGACATATATTGGAAATGCATGTCATAGCTTTTTTTTTATAATGTGATGTGAAATAACGACATAGAAAATAAATAACGCTATAAAAAAATAATTATGAAAAAAAAAAAAAATGACGGTATTGTGTTCTCCAAACCGCAGTGGTGCGTGTGGACATTTTTTAGTTTTTGTTTGAACCAGCTCTGAAATTCTTATTTGGAAACGTTACACACGTATGTTTGTAGGCGGGAACTGAATGTTTGTTTTGTCAATCATCAATTTGATACGTTTGTGTTTTCTGGTAGGGGTCATAGTATACAGATATGCGTGAATGTTCAAAATCCTTCAAATATCGTTCACCTAAGGGTGACGAGAGAAGCGACCATAAGCCAAATCACACTTTGGCCGTTCTCAATAAAAAACGCAGAAATCTGCGATTCGAGTAAAATAACCGGAAATGAAAGAAATTGTAGAGACATTTCGCCTAAATGTCAAATTTCTCTTGCACCAAAGAGCAATCCGTATTAGATTTTAAAAAATTATTACGAGTATAGGTTTTAACAAATAGTTTCAATTTCTTTTATGTTCCGATTATAAGCTGGTTTGCGATATTTCGATATTGTATCATTTCTTTTCATGTTTTTACCCGGTTCCATAGCAATCGAAATTCAAAATTCTTGCGCATTTTTTCGAAACATCCAAAGTGTGATTTGACTTATGGACCACAATTACATTTCCTGGTAAAACATAAACACGCAAGGAGTCAAACCAAAAGAAATGCCGCGGTAATTGTATTATTGTCTAACACTACGTATGTAAAATTATGTAACATATATGCAGCCAATAAATAACATATTATAAAATAGTCACAATAGCGTGAATTGTTCTAGGAAAAAATTGCAATAAAAAATATTTATTGGTTTATGCGTAATAAATTTTAAATAATGAGCAAAATACAAGAAGAAATCAACCATAATTGGGGAATCTCGCGCTTTGCTATTTTGCAATCAGCATAGCAAAAAATCCAATTGAAAAACCCCAGTTTTCTTGTTATTTCTGTTCTTCTGAAGGTCCAGTACGGTACTGGTAAAAATTATGATTAAAAAAAACATAATTTTTTATTTTTTTCTTTAAATCTGATTTTTTATTTTTTTTTATTTAAATCACCACGGCGGATAAAAAAAATTAGACAACCATACATATGACATTTTTTATTGGATTACTTGAGTTATGTTTACAATACCTGTTAAGAAACAAAACGTTGCATCTTTTACTAAGATACTGCTGAATTTTACAAAGAAAAATATGTGACACTACTGTTATTAATTACTCAATTTTAAATCATATCCAGGTTTCATATCAAACAAACTAGAGTCACCAAAAAAAAAACGTTATCCATGCGTTAGCGTTCTTAATAATATTTTTGCAATGTTTCTATCCCCGAATTAGGGGCCCTGATTCAAAGACCAATAGCAAAATGCGAGTTTTCCAGCCTTTTCAATACCACGGCTAGTGCGCAGAGATCTATAGGTGAACTTCAGTATACTGAACAGTCTTTCTATTCCCTCACTATTTCCCATTGCCGAGATCAGTTGTAAGGTAATTTAAAGCGATTCCTCTTTGTGAATGGCCCCTTCCCATGTCCTCAGTGACAGTGGTCAAGACACAATCAGGTAACTCACTGTTGAAAGACCTCAACCCTCACTTACCATGTCCTCAGTGCTCAAGAGACCATCAGGTCAGTCAACGTCAAAGACCTCAACTTACCATGTCTTCAGGGGTCAAGACACTATCAGGCAACTCACCGTCAAAAGACCGCAACCCTCAGCTTACGATGTGCTCAGGGGTCAAGACTACATCAGGCACTCACGGTCAAAAGAGCTAGCATTTGCCAATTTACTGTGACATTTTATTAATATCAATAAGTGTAAACTTTTATGGAGATACACCCGATTTCTGCCATGTTTGAGTGTCACTGGCAACTCTTATATTTCTATTATGTTTTCATTTTTTTGTTAATGTTTGATGTAGATTTCACAATGAGTGACAAAGAAGCAAAGGTCGAGACACCTGTCGAGGAACTTGCACCGGAAGAGAGCGCCGCAGCCGACCGAGCGATAATTGAAGAAACAGCAGGGCAATCAGATACCAGTGAGCAAGACGCGGGTGATAGCACAAGTGCTGGGTCAGAGACTACTGAAAGTGTAATCAGCAACGACGCCAACGACGCGGATAACGCGAAACCAGAGCAAGAAGAAGGAAGCAAACAAGTGACGGAGCCAGGGAGCGCTGAAGAAAGGAGCGAAGCCGTTGGTGCGGAAAAAGGGGCTGCGGGGGAGGAGTCGGGCGGAGAAAACCCTGATGCACAGGCAGAAGAAAGCGAAGGTTTGTATTGTCGCGTAGGTGCGTGTTGCGATCCGGCACGAATGGACCGGATTCCAAAGAATTGCTGTTCAATTTATGAGCGACCACACGAGTAAACACAGAAATGCTAAAAAAATATATCATGCTGAATAAAAACCAAAAATTTTAAAGCATTCCCATTTATATCATCGGAAACACACACGAGGCGAAACTTTACCCAGTCAGAAAGTATCAAATATGTATTCATGTATGCACTCGTACACCTTTTTAGCCCTGCCCGACTATCGTCAATGTTCTCCGTTACTTGTGGGGTATCCGTCGTCCATTATGTGTGTGTCTGTGTAAAGAATATTTAAAACTTGACAAGCCTTTGGCTTGCAAGGGTTATATGAATTTGTGCGAGCAGCCGTTTGTCCTTTTTTTTTCTTCTTGGCAGTTTTTCTGATTTTTTGTGTCTTTTTCTTCTCTGAAACTATGGGCTCCAGGACCATGAAACTTGGGACTTATGAAGAGCTTGATCTGAACATGTGCATGTCATTTTTTATTTTCGTCTTCGATTTCGTTTTCTTCGTTAAAACGCCATATGAAAAGAGTGTATTTTTGCAAGTAAATGCGTAGCATTTAACGTACAGCATAGAACACACACATCAGCTTTGTGCGAGCTCTCACTGCGTAAATAGATAACGCGGCGTATCCCTGCTCAGTCAATAAAACCTTAAGTTAACAAAAACTAAACACTACTCGTCTTATAAGCTGTGTTGTTTGCTAATATGTTTAGCTAGTATTAAGTTATCAATCTATGGAGTTTTTTCTTGAGAGTGGTCCGATTTTTTTGAACCGTCTTCTTCTCTGGCACTATGGACTCTAGGACAACGAAACTTTGGACTTGTGTAGAACTTGTGAATAATAATAATACCAGTTTCCTAATTAGAGCCCCGGGGCTTCTACTTTTTAGATGGGGGGTGTCGATAAGTTTTTATTGGAAAAAAGAAGATCTCTTATTAAAGCGCTACATGCTGCGGATATCCGCACAAAAAATAACAAAACGCACAAAACAATCGTAACTTAAAGGTCTGGTAAAGTGGGGAGGGGAGGGGTTGCCTTGTGTGAAGCAAAGGATTAAGCAACGACGCAGAACGTGTCTAGGGGTTTGCCTCGCATAAAAGGATTAAGTGCACCGTGTCTGCACTTCGAGTAACCACTAGTTCTAAAAAACTTGCAGAGAAGGAGGGCAACACCACGCCGCCCGTTTCAGTACTCGGCCCGTTATAGTACCAGTAATACTCCAAAGTAAAAATGGCAGTGGGGAGGGGGTGTCTGTTCGCCTTGTACAAAGCACAGGATTAAGCAACGACGCAGAACATGCCTCATATCAAAGGATTAAGTGCACCGTGTCTCCATTGCCAGTAAACATGAGTTTATATGGGGGGAGCTTCTTTTCGGAAACTCCCGGCAACACGGATAATTTTGGCGAGGACCATGGCCCCAGTTTCAGAAAATGGCCCCCTAAATTTTTCGCTGGGGCCGCGATGGTCCCTAGATTCTATAAATTGCCCCCAGTTTTTATGGCTGGGGGCCATTGATGCATGTTGTAAAATACTTTATATTATTCAAGAAATAGCACATTGAAGGAAGTATTTTTGAGTTTTAATTTTTGTCAAGTGTTTAACCTTTCGCTAGCGAAATGAGGTTCTAGTTTCAAAATGCCTTTCTTCACACATTTCTGGTTGGATTGTTTTGAGATATGGCAAGAATATTCCCTGGATATTCCAACACACAGCTTTTGTTTCTTGTTTTCTTTAAGCCAGCCGACTTTGTCGGACTGGGTTAGTCGTATCACTATAGGTGGCTTGAATGTATGCGCGTGTGTTAAACTTTTTCTTTAAAATGCTGCTCCTCCTACAGTTTTGCTCCAAACGTTTTGATATTACGCAGGAATGTTCCCTGGTTGGTCCCCCACCTGGCTATTACTTTTTTTGACGATTGACGAAAAACATGACTGAATGGCGGCACTTTTTGTGTCCGTTTTGACCCATTTTTAAAATGCTACTCGTCCTACAGTTTTACTCCAATCGTTTCGATGTTACGCAGGGATGTCCCCCTGGGGTTCGCCTACCAGGCTATTACTTTTTTTCGCGGTTCACCAAAAACTGCCGAAATGGCGGAAATTTGAAGTTTGGCAAAAACTGGAATAAATGGTAGTAAATAACTGAATTGTCAAACCATTCATTTCTCTCAGTCTTTTTCAAATAGTTATAAAATTTTACTCGAAAGTTTCTTAGGTGCTTCTCCACCTGGACTTTGCTTTTTTTGCAAATGACAAAAAATGTCGAAATGGTGAAATTTAAATAATTTTGTAAAATTGTGTAAATGTCGGTAAATATGTTAATCGTCAAAACCCAACCTCTCTAACATCTCTTTTCGGGTAACTTCCACCCGGGAAAACTCGTTTTTGCGTATTAAAATTATGAAAAAGTTACGTTCAGAAACAATTTTCTTTATTTTTTGGCCTAACAGTATTCGTTTCAGAGTTTTTCACTCTTTCCTTGTTTGGTAACTCGACTGGGTCATGTCCTTGGACGTGCTTTTTTTTTTTTTTTTTTTGACGATTTGTCCAAAATATTGGCCGAATGTGGGGAAACAACTGTTCTCACAAGTCCGGTCCGATTATGTTGAAATTTTACAGGAACGTTCCACTCAAGTTCCTGCATCAGGCAGTTATTTTGATTGACGATTTGCGGAAAAAAAACGTCAAATTACAGAAAACTCATAATGTGCTCATACGTCACGCTTCAGTCGTTATGTGTGGATGCCAGTTAGTCAAGTGCTTGGCGCGTTAGGCCACGGTGCAATAGGTCCGGAGTTCAAGCCCCGCTCAAGGCTCATGTCTTTCTGTCTGTCCGTCTGTCTGTCGGCAGTAGAGTTGTAGATGCCCGTTGTCCGTATGTTGTCCGTCTTGTCCGTGTGTGTGTCTGTGTACGACCTCGAAAATCTTGTTGACCGATCAGAATGTCTTCGGACATCCCTACGGACAAAAAAAGATAAAAAATCAGTTAAAAGTACACTAAGATAGGGCGGGCGCCCTCAAGTGAAGCCATTCATAGCATTTTTCTTTATTTACACTTAACATATATTGTAACGTGTCGTGCGCTTTCATGTCAGGAGCTGCGCAGTGACTGTGGTGAGGGTGTTAACGGACCGTTGGCCTCGTAATCCCAAAGTTCCAGGTTCGAATCCGGCTCGAGGATATTGACATTCGCTCCAGTTGTCTTAGGCGAATGCAGTGGGTTAGGTCACCTTCACGGAGAATTCACATCCACTGAGGCCTTCGGCCCTCACTATGTAAAAAGCTAATAATAAGTAAAAGAAAAATAAAGGAAAAGAAAACGGATGAAAACATTGTGGTTGTTGCAGATGAGGGCATTGACGGAAGCGCGGAAGTTCTAGACCGCGCCGCCCGCGATAACTTGTACGAGAAAGGACAGCAGTATGAAGCTAAGAACAAGACCAAGCTGGCATTGAAGTGTTACCTGCAGTGTCTCAGAGGTTTGAGCGGCGGCTCGGAATTTTCCTTTCTACCTCAGTGCCTGCGAAAGGTGTGTATAGCAGATGAAAGGTGTTTGTATCACATGAAAGGTGTGTTATATCACATGGAAGGTGTGTATATCACAGGAAAGGTGTGTATGTCACATGAAAGGTGTGTATATCACAGGAAAGGTGTGTATGTCACATGAAAGGTGTGTATATCACAGGAAAGGTGTGTATGTCACATGAAAGGTGTATATATCACAGGAAAGGTGTGTATATCACATGAAAGGTGTATGTATCACAGGAAAGGTGTGTATTTCACATGGAAGGTGTGTATGTGACATGAAATGTGTGTGTATCACATGAAAGGTGTGTATGTCTCATGAAAGGTGTATATCACATGAAAGGATTTATATCACATGAAAGGTGTGTATATCACGTGAAAGGTGTATATATCACATGAAAGGTGTGTATATCACGTGAAAGGTGTATATATCACATGAAAGGTGTGTGTATCACATGAAAGTTGTGTATTTCAATTTCGAAGACAGAAATGATAACAGCACTGATACTGAGGAAATAAAGATAGAAGGAAGTCTTTATTTAGTTTTGTGCTTACTACGAGATAAGTTTTGTGTTATTTCGAACGAGCAGTACATGTGTGAGAACGGTGAAATATCCAGCCTTAGTGTATATGCCGCAGTTTTAACGAATGACTCAGTTTGTTCCTTAAACTTGCCTCAGCACATTTGTTTTCTTATTTCAGGTTGCGGATTTGTATTTTCAACAAGAGGAGTGTATCCTTATTAAAATCAGAACAAAAATAATATTTTTTGTTGAGTTTATTGAGGATTATTTCAAAAGATATAAAAAAATATCACTGCCTGGTTGTATTGGTTTTATGTTTAAAAGTGAAGTATAGTAACTCCGTGCACATGATTTCCTTATCTGGAGCTCAGTAGAAAAGGCAATACAGTTTATTCAAGCAGAGAAGATGTACTATGAGACGGCTCTGATCGACACCAGCGAACTGCAGAAGAAAGTGGGTAAGTGAGGGAGTGTTACCCGCACCTTCCCATAATGGTAATAGCAATATGTTATGTTACCCACACCTTCCCGTGGTAGTAATAACAAGATGTTATGGTACCGGCACCTTCTCATGGTGGTAATAGCAAGATGTTATTTTACCTGCACCTTCCTATAGTGGTAACAACAAGATGGTATGTTACCTGCACCTTCTCGTGGTGGTAATAACAAGATGTTATGTTACCTGCACCTTCCCATGGTGGTAATAACAAGATATTGTGTTACCTGCACCTTTCCATGGTGGTAATAACAAGAGGTTATGTTGCCTGCACCTTTCCATGGTAGTAATAAGAAGAGTTTATTACCTGCACCTTTCCGTGCTGGTAATAACAAGATGTTATGTTACCTGCACCTTTCCATGGTGGTAATAACAAGAGGTTATGTTACCTGCACCTTTCCATGGTGGTAATAAGAAGAGTTGATGTTACCCGCACCTTCCCGTGGTCGTAATAACAAGATGTTATGTTACCTGCACCTTTCCGTGGTGGTAATAAGAAGAGGTTATGTTAACCGCGCCTTCCCGTGGTGGTAATAACAAGATGTTATGTTACCTGCACCTTCGCGTGGTGGTAATAACAAGATGTTTTGTTACCTGCATCTTCCCATGGTCGTAATAACAAGATGTTATATTACCTGCACCTTTCCATGGTGGTAATAAAAAGGGGTTATGTTACCCGCACCTTCCCGTGGTGGTAATAACAAGATGTTATGTTACCTGCACCTTTCCGTGGTGGTAATAACAAGATGTTATGTTACCTGCACATTCCTGTGGTCGTAATAACAAGATGTTATGTTACCTGTACCTTTCCGTGGTGGTAATAACAAGAGGTTATGTTAACCGCGCCTTCCCCTGGTCGTAATAATATGTTCAACTCAATTTAAGAAAAGAAAGGTTGCACAGGAAATAAATCCAAGTAACATTGCTTGTATCGATAAGACACGTGTAGCTGTAACCCGATGAAATGTTGGTCGTGTATCGATAAGACACGTATAACTGTAACTCCATAAAATGTTGGTCGTGTATCGATAAGACACGTGTAGCTGTAACTCCATAAAATGTTAGTCGTGTATCGATAGCACACGTGTAGCTGTAACTCCATAATGTGAGTCCTGTAGGGTAATAAAATCTATGCTAGAATGTATAAAAAGTCCAAAAAAAAAAGTTCCAAAACATGCGTAACAATACGATCATGCCTTCCACCTGGGAGATGATTTTATATACTTAAGTGAAGTGCTCACGCGAAATGTCGGGGTACAGCAGCACGTATATTCTAGTCAGTGTTTGGTGTCGTGGCGGTCGTCAAGGTTACATGTGTCGCATTTGATCCACAGAGGAAAGAAAAAGAAAGCAGGAAAATAACCCGGAGTCGAACACGGATCCGAACTTTTGCCATCCTGATGCGGTCAGAGCGGACGAATTCGAAAATCTGGCCAGAATGTGTCTGGAGAAGGACCAGTAAGTCTGGAGAAGGGGGCGGGGGGGGGGGGGGTAGGAGGGGGGGGGCGTAGGAGAAACACACGTCATGTCCATGTAAGTCTGGAGCGCCTTTATCAGTGAGGGGGGGGGGGGGTAGGAGGGGGGAGGGGGACGTAGGAGAAAATACACGCCATGTCCATATTGATGCTATGTAGGGTTGATATTTGGCAT
The DNA here is from genome assembly GCA_949752745.1 of Protula sp. h YS-2021. Classification (NCBI taxonomy): domain Eukaryota; kingdom Metazoa; phylum Annelida; class Polychaeta; order Sabellida; family Serpulidae; genus Protula; species Protula sp. h YS-2021. The sequence continues at coordinate 106,520,079 of OX457024.1, forward strand.
TCCTCTTCTCGAGAACATGAATAATCACGTGCTAGGAAAGGCATCAAGTTGTACAGTCAAGCTGTAGGCGTCAAGTTGTAGACGTCTCATTGTCGTCAAGTTGTGGACGTCAAGTTTTAGGCGTCAAGTTGTAGACGTCAAGTTGTTAGACGTCTCATTGATTTGCCTGAGTACGTGAACTTTGCACTCTTGAAGAATGTACTGTTATGCTGAAACGTAAAAAAAAATCAATAAATAAACAATAATAACACCGGCGTGGAGTCATATACATATACATGTGGTGTATATGAAATTGAACGAGTTAATGTTGATGTTTTTGTTTCACCTGAGGATTGATAGTTAGCCGTTCTGATACGTTTTGACACGTCCTGACACACTCCTGACACAAGCAGCTGGTTCGCATGCTACTGGTTCCCGTATTGTTCTCAGCAGCTGTTTTCACCGAAGGAATGTGGTATAAAAAACCGGCAAAGTTAACCTGTGTTTTCCTGAATAACTTCTCATGTTTTTTTTGTCTCTTACAGGGCTCAGTTAGCGCTGGAATACCAGGGCAAAGTAAGTGCTCGACTTCTCATTTCAGCTGCGCAATAATTGTATGTTGCATGTATGCACCTAGCCAATACCGCGGTTCAAATAAAGACTGGTGGTAAATGTAAAGGGTCGCATTGAACACTTTCTGTGTGGGTTGTTCTGAACATCCGGGGTTTGTTTTCGAACTTATACCTATGTCTTTGTCTGCAGGCAACGAAACTGCGTCAGAAAGTGTACGGACAGTCGCATGACGTCACAACGAAGAGTCTCGATTTCTTCACGATTATTTACGGCGAAGTCGGCAAACAACAGTACTCGGGTAACAACCAGCTTCGTGCTCCTCCATCTCCCCCCCCCCCAATTTTGATATCTTTTTATTTGCCCCAACCTTGGCTTTAGGCCCCGAGGGTAGGGGGGGGGGGGACTTCCAACGCCGACTGCTACTTCCACACTGATTGATCAGCCGCTTCGTGTGATCTTTGGTGAACTGTCATAATGGGTACATGCACGTTATTTTTGTTTTGACCTTGACCCAATTACAAGGTCACAGTTGCCGCCATCTTGGGTTGTCAATTCTGATTGGGGGCTAAACCCTCTGCGATGGGTTGTTTTAAAAATAGTGAGCTTTGGTTGTGTGTCATGATGTTATTCTAGCAAAGATTTTTTTCTCGGAGAAATATCAAATTATTTCACTTATTAAATATTCAAGCAGTCAGGAAACAGAGCATCACTTGGATCGTCGTCGATTTTTCTGCGATAAATGGAGAAGTGGTTTGAAGAATGTTTGATCGTCTGCTAACAGAATCAATGGAGAAGTTGGCAAAAACAAGTACAGGGGCCGATGACCAAGAGGCGCCCACATCGGCCGCTGGGGGCGCTGGCAGCAGCAGCAGTGGCAGCCCGCCGGGCAGTCCGCAGTCCATCCTGAGGAGACGCAGGAACCTGCAGCGGGAGGAGAGCAAGGAAGAGAAGCGGGTTCGCTTCACAGAACCAGAGCGGGCCAGGGCCAAGCGCCAGCAAGGTCGGTTGTTTTAACCGTGTTGTTAAAGTTTTAACACCCGCTCGTCAAGGTTACATGTGCTCGTCAAGGTTACATGTGCTCATCAGGGTTACAGGTGCTCTCAGGTTTACATGTGCTCTCAAGGTTGCATGTCGTCATCAAGATTACATGTGCTCGTCAAGGTTACATGTGCTCGTCAAGCTTACATGTCCTCATCAAGGTTACATGTGCTCTCAAGGTTACATGTCATCATCAAGATTACATGTCTTTGTCAAGGTTGCATGTGCTCTTCAAGGTTACATGTCCTCGTCAAGGTTACATGTCCTCATCAGGGTTACATGTGCTCGTCAGGGTTATATGTGCTCGTCAAGGTTACATGTGCTCGTCAAGATTACATGTGCCCTCAAGGTTACATGTGCTCTCAAGGTTACATGTCGTCATCAAGGTTACATTTGCTCGTCAAGGTTACTTGTGTTCTCAAGGTTACATGTGCTCGTCAAAGTTACATTAGGTGAAAAAAAAATGGAAGCGGGTACTGTAAAACAATGGATCTGGCCAGCGAGACATATGTTTTGTTTACAGAAACAAAAAAAAAATAAATAACTAAATAAACATCAAATCAGCAGAAAGTGTACGATATATCTCTGTACATTTATTTTTTGTGTGCACTGGCCGCTCTAGTAGTATTGATTTTTTTTCCAGAGGAGTACATTTCCCGCGCCATACTCTGGGTGCTGCTGGCGCTCTGCCTGCTTCTCGTCGTGGTCATCTTCCACTACGTGTACTGCCGCGCCGACGCGCACTCCGCGTACTGCTCGCGCCTCAGGGGCGACTTCTTCTACTACTACATGCGCTTCAAGTACCTCGTGTACTACTACATGACGCCGACCGATGACGAGGCCAATATCGGCTAGTTGCCATGGAAACGCTGCTGCCGCCGGAAGTTACTGTGTCACATAATGTTTATGCGGGGGGGGGGGGGGGGGGTGCGGAAACAAGTGGTATTTGGCCACGTATTTTTTTTTATTCTATTACGGTTATTACTTTAACTTATATTATTTTAAGGTTTAGGGTTTACATGTATCATATATAATTTGTTGTTACCAGCCAAAAGAGATTCTGTTCTGATATGAACATTTTGATTGTGCATAATAGTAGCCTTTTATATCTGAACAATGCTTACTTCATTCTTCTTTCATCTCATGTGTATAGCGGTGATATCTCTTATTGTCCTATATGTTTTAATCTGGGCAACACTGTAATAATGTCTTTCATATTCTGAATATTTATTTTTTAAAAATGTGTACATATTTTTTAAGTAAGTGTTAGATGACGCGTGCAGAGGTAATTGCAATTAGTTTGTGGCAGCCGGCTGTCCTTTTAAATAGCTATTTATTGCATGTGTGTTTCTACTTCCGGTATAAAACGCTTCGTGCCAGAATTGTACAATTGTGAGTCACTCGGTGAACGCCCTGGTGGGCCGAGTTTCATCTTCTGAGGGGGGGGGGGGTGGTCATTGTACATGAAACCAGTGTCAATTATAGATGATATAGGCCCTATATTAACATGACTTTAGAGATCCAGTTCTTGCAGGGCAAGCTTACGTGAATATATGCACAATATATACAATATATGCACAATCCTTTATCCATGAATAGTTTATAAGGTGTGGACGAAAAGAACCAAAGAGCTGTAGGAGATGATGCCACCAGCTGGCTTAGATGTCCACAGCTAAGTCAGATAATACCTACAGCTAACTGAGGTGGCGTCTACAGCCCACGCAGATGCCTACAGCTAGCTTAGATGTCTGCAGCTAAGTCAGATGATACCTAGAGTTAGTATAGCTGGCTCCCACAGCTGGTTTAGATGTTTCCTACAGCTAGGTTATGCGGCGCCGACATCTAACCCAAATGATGCCTACAGCTAGCCTACATAGTGTCTACAGCTAAGTCAGATCATGCCTACAGCTAGCTTATGTGGTGTCTACAGCTAAGTCAGATGATGCCCACAGTAAGCTAATGTGGCGCTGACATATATCTCAAATGTTGCATACAGCCAGCTTAGGCGGCTCCGACAGCTGACTCAGATGATACCTACAGCTGGCTGACCTAGGGCCTTCTGCTAATTTTAGATGTTGCCTACAGCCAGCTTGTGTTGCCCCGACATCGAACTGAAATGGCGCCTACAGCTAGCTTGGATGGCGTCTACAACTAAGTCAGCCGGCAGGCCACTCGCATGATGCCCACAGCCAGCTTAGGCGGTGACGTATTCTGTTCGCTCAGTGGCGCCTAAGCTATTTTAGCTCTTGTGGGGTCTACAGCCTACGGATGATGTTCCAGCGTGGGGTGGTGGTAGCATTTTTATTTATTTATTTATTTATTTATTTTTTTTTTTTTGCAAAGAGTTTCACCAATTGTAAGTGAGTTGTAGTGATTTGAGCGTGAAAGAATTCATAGTGACGTCACCCCACAAACTTCTTCTCTTATCGATTTCTCAATCAACAGGTTTCGCAGAAAATATAATTTCCTTGGTGTATTCAAACTAAATGCATTCGAAGCAACAAGTAATTCCATCTTACTTCGTTCATTGTGAAAAAAATTTCCGTTTAATGTGTGTATTATTTTGTGGCAGTTTTGACAAGCATACATTTCCTTTGTTTTGTGCACTTCAGTTAATTAACTAACAAAATGTGTTTCTGTATGGATTGACGTTTTATCATTTACTCTCGACATTTAGATATCAATAATTGGTTAAATATATTTAAAATTGAACTTTACATATCTAAAAATCACAAACTGGTTATCTAAAATAAAAATTTAAATCGGAGTTTACTTTTGATATCTATTATTCAATTTAAGATATCTACATATTTATATAACATTTTTCTGTGAATTTCTTCAAACATCTTTATTTTTTTTTCAAATCTCAAAAAATAATTTTAGGTATCGAAAATTTGTTTTAGATATCATTATAATTTTGTATGTAAAATGTGAATTTTAGATACGTAAAATTAAATATCAGATAATTTAAAATAATGTTTGATATCTAGAATTCGGCAGTAAATGTGACAAATGCAGTCCTTATTTCTGTTACATAACGCGTATCTGTGATCCAACTCTCTATCAATTTGTTTATTGATCTTTATTTATTTATTTTTCATTTTTCGCAAACTAGCATGGTGTTTGAAATGGCAGACAAATTAAGGGGGATTTTTTTTTTAAATTAAAATATAATGTTTTGAAATTGAAAACAAACCTTATGTTTTGTTCATGTTTTGTATCCTTTGAATGCAGTTTCACTTCTAGGGGTGTGGCGGTACGCCATTCCCACGGTTCGGTTCGGTACACTTCGATTACCTTCGTCAACCAGTGCACAAGTTATCGCGGCTGGCTGGACATGGCGTGACACAGCATTTTCTGTGCGCTTACTTGCTATGCTCAGTTATCAGTTATCGAACCACTGCTACAGAGGTGCGTGTTAGTAACTTGGCAAGTCGAAGACTTACAAAGAGTATATCGAAGTTGTACAGAGCAGTTTTTCGAACCCTTTTCTCTTTAACGGTCCGTCATTTTATTTTCACCAATCCTCTGACCAATCGGACCAAAATTTCGAACATATGTAGTACTCGCCTGTTTTTTCGCCTTTGTTTTCATTTTTCTGATCAAAACGTGAAAAAAAACAGTGATTTTTGTCAAGAAATGCCAGGCCTGAGGACTGTAAGAGCGTTTGCGCACAAGCCTCTCGCATCTACCAACAACAGTGTGCATTACATAAACTGTCAAAATGAAACTTTCTAAAGGGGCAAGCGATGGAAAGTGGGGGAGGGGGGCGTCGGGGAAACATTTGTTTTTTTTTTACAAAACCAAACAGCAATGGCTGGCTAATAAAAATATTTGACATGTACGGGCACGCTGATGCTGTTGTGCACTGGCCGCTCTAATTCACGACAAGCGAAGCCAACTTTTTGTTTGTTTGTTTGTAGTAAGTGGGCCTTTGATGTTAAGGTTTTAGGATGGTTTCTAAATGTGTTGCTTGGCAAACATGATGCGTCGACATATTCTAAAGTTCTGCCCAAAGTGTGCAGGTATAGTAGAGCCGAATAATGTATATCTTTTCCATGCAGCTGAATTAATGGATTTTATCTTGGTGGTGGTGGGGGAGGTGGGGAGGAGGGAGAGGAGATAAGGGAATGACAAGGCTGCGCTATTCTTGCTATACTTTATATATATATGTGAATTTTGAATCTAGACATACGCTTTATACGTCATATTGTTTCAGGTTCCTCGCGTTTTTTTTAATAGAACTTCGCAATTTTTCGCCTCCGGTGGTATAATGTTCGCATGTGAGCCTGGAACAGTTTCCGAGTGGACAATTACTACGCGAATTTTCCCGAGTGTCTTGTTCATCTTTTTCTTTCTCTCTCTCTCTCTCTCTCTCTTTTTTCTTTTTGGTTGGGGCAGACTAGAACAACAACATTCTCTTTTTATTATTGTTATTTTTTATGTGAAATGCTATTTTTTGTTGGCCACCAGGAGTCTGTTTCGTCAAGTAAGTGAGGTGGTGGGGGGGGGGGGATTGGGGTGCTGAGGGAAGGGCGGGGAGAGGTTGCGTGATCTGACCTGGTATAAATCAGTACCGTTGCAGGCTTGTAAATTTAACTTTTACTCAATAATTCTGCCAAGCGCAGTCATGACGTCATCTGCAATAAATTCTTCAAATTTTACAGATTGATTCTATTATTTTGTACACGATGCCGGTCAGTGTTAAGCGTTTTAACCCCGCACGACTTGGGAGACGTGCAAGCGCTAGCACATTCAAGCGTGCAATATCTGTCTGGATGCAAGGGTGTTTGTATTTATAGGCGTGTTTAAAATCCGGATGAAAACCAGCTAATACGGATCCAGGCGATATCGAGTACTGCTGCTAATTAATATAAATGTTCGCAAAAAAAAAAACAAAAAAAAAAAAACAAAAAAAAAAAAACAATTACAAAAAACCAAAAAAAAAAAAAAAAACCAAAAAAACGAACAAACAAAAACAAACCTGGAAGCTGCCGAAGTTTTGTTTTCGCTCAGTTGTTTCAATACTGCGCTTGGTTCTTGTCATAGCTCTGCACCTGATTGTGTAACATAACCCCCCCCCCCTCCATCCCCAAGGGCAAGGTTCAGGAAGCTGATTGTATTCGTGCACTTGCTCGTTTGGTATGACTGGCAGCAACATCACCCTTCTGTTGCCACGGCACTGGAGATTAATAGCGCGCGAAAATTCCCGTAAGAACCGTACTCATGTTTCGCGAAGTGCTGAACAAGTGCACTCTGTTGCCACTGCCGTAAAATTTAAAAAAAAACAAACAAAAACAAAACAACAACAGCTGTTTAGATATCGTGCATAGCCGATGCGCTCTGGGATGGTTTTAGTGTCTTCCCCTTGTAATCTGACATAAATCATTAAGATTCGCTAATACTTTAATCTGTTTATTTATTATCATTGTGTATTATTATTATTATTCTTTATTCTTTTATTGCGGGGGGGGGGGATGTCAGTGCTATCCTTTAAACAGTTACTAACATGATTAAAAATATATATAAAAAAAAATCAGTTTGCTTTTTTGTTTGGGTGGGAGTTGGAGGGGGGGTTATTTTTTGTTTGAGGTGGGGGGGGGGCGGGGGCTTGTATTTTTTGTATGGAGTGGGAGGGGAGGGGGGGGGAAGCTTGTATTTTTTGTGTGGAGTGGGAGGTGAGGGGGCCGGGGGCTTGTATTTTTTGTTTGGAGTGGGAGGTGAGAGGGGATGGCTTGTATTTTTTATGTGGGGTGGGAGGTGAGGGGGGCTTGTATTTTTTGTGTGGGGTGGGAGGTGAGGGTGGGGGGGCTTTATTTTTTGTGTGGGTTGGGAGGTGAGGGGGGGGGATGGGCTTGTATTTATTGTGTGGGGTGGGAGGTGAGGGGGATTGTATTTTTTTGTGTGGAGTTGGAGGTGAGGTGGTAGGGGGGGGGGCTTGTATTTAATAAGTTATATGTTTTGACTGAGACCTGCAATTGGATTATTACGTGTGCAACTTTAAAGACACTGCAAACGTCCTCTGCAGCTTTTTCCGTGTATATTCCGCTCCATTATCAATTCTGCCAAATCGGTGTACGTTTCTACTTTATGATAGCATAGATATTTATTCGTTTTCAATCATTACATTGCTCTTTTTTGTTTGCAGTTTAAAAGTATTTTTTATTTGTAATTCAAAAGTATGTTAGAATATATTAATATTATTCCGAGAATTGTGTTTTCTTGAAGTCCATTCGCATTATTTCAGCACCCAAGCTGTTAGAGCAACCGAGCTGTTAGAACACCCCGGGCTATTAGAGCACCCGGGCTATCAGAGCACCCGAGCTATTAGAGCACCCGAGCTGTTAGAGCACCCGGGCTATCAGAGCACCCGAGCTATTAGAGCACCCAAGCTGTTAGAGCACCTGGGCTATTAGAGCACCCGAGCTTATCCAGTGTCTCTACGTTTCGCACTTGCCCATTTAACATTATAATTTAGAAGACGTATGTATCAAACAAACAAGAATTGACACGTTTCTTGCGATTTGCGGAATGAAGCATTTCAGCCGGTTCTCAGGAACAGACTGAAGTAGAAATAGGCCATTTCAGCTTTTATGATTCTCTATACATTATCAGACTGAACCTCGGGGGGGGGGGGGGGGGGGGAGTCTTTTTCCTGGAATATGCTAACGTTGTTGACTGAGCCTCGGGGAGTCTTGGAATTGCTAACGTTGTTGACTGAGCCTCGGGAGTCTTAGAATATGGTAACGTTGTTGACTGAGCCTCGGGGAGTCTTGGAATATGCTAACGTTGTTGACTGAGCCTCGGGGAGCCTGGAATATGCTAACGTTGTTGACTGAGCCTCGGGAGTCTTAGAATATGCTAACGTTGTTGACTGAGCCTCGGGAGTCTTAGAATATGCTAACGTTGTTGACTGAGCCTCGGGGAGTCTTGGAATATGCTAACGTTGTTGACTGAGCCTCGGGGAGCCTGGAATATGCTAACGTTGTTGACTGAGCCTCGGGAGTCTTAGAATATGCTAACGTTGTTGACTGAGCCTCGGGGAGTCTTGGAATATGCTAACGTTGTTGACTGAGCCTCGGGAGTCTTAGAATATGGTAACGTTGTTGACTGAGCCTCGGGGAGTCTTGGAATATGCTAACGTTGTTGACTGAGCCTCGGGGAGCCTGGAATATGCTAACGTTGTTGACTGAGCCTCGGGAGTCTTAGAATATGCTAACGTTGTTGACTGAGCCTCGGGAGTCTTAGAATATGCTAACGTTGTTGACTGAGCCTCGGGGAGTCTTGGAATATGCTAACGTTGTTGACTGAGCCTCGGGGAGCCTGGAATATGCTAACGTTGTTGACTGAGCCTCGGGAGTCTTAGAATATGCTAACGTTGTTGACTGAGCCTCGGGGAGTCTTGGAATATGCTAACGTTGTTGACTGAGCCTCGGGAGTCTTAGAATATGCTAACGTTGTTGACTGAGCCTCGGGGAGTCTTGAAACATGCTAACGTTGTTGACTGAGCCTCGGGGAGTCTTGGAACATGCTAACGTTGTTGACTGAGCCTCGGGGGAGTCTTGGAATATGCTCACGTTGTTGACTGAGCCTCGGGGAGTCTTGGAACATGCTAACGTTGTTGACTGAGCCTTGGGAGTCTTAGAATATGCTAACGTTGTTGACTGAGCCTCGAGGAGTCTTGGAACATACTAACGCTTTTGATTGAGCCTCGAGGAGTCTTGGAACATGCTAACGTTGTTGACTGAGCCTCGGGGAGTCTTGGAATATGCTAACGTTGTTGACTGAGCCTCGGGGAGTCTTGGAATATGCTAACGTTGTTGACTGGGCCTTATTTCGCCCATGACAAAAAATGTGGCTTCTTATTTGCTTGACAAAGAAGAAAAAATGAATATATTCTTATTTCAATTAATTATGTTATTTCATAATTTGTAAAATGGAAAGTTTTGAAGATGAAAATGATTTCACTCTACTTATTGCGCCGGTCAATGGCTTGAAAACATCAACACAAACCAAGAAATGAAGCACTAAGTTTTGTTTTCAAATCATTTATTTGCATAAAAATGGCAGTCGACTGGATCAACAGTCTGGCTCGTGTAACTAGTTCCTACTCGGTAATTTATGAGGCACTTGATCTACCTGGTATAATATAAGGCACTTTACCTATTATATAAGGTACTTTATCCACCTGTTATATAAGGCACTGTAAGCATTATGAAAACAGAAGTAGCATACTTATTGCATTTTTTGGAGATTCCAGCGGAAGAAAACGCCTTTATTGAGTACTGTTTGTCAATTGTTGCTATCTAATCTCACCGAATGCGCACATAAGTACAGAATGACCAACCCTGCACGAGTACATTGTAAGTACACATGCACTTGAACTAAACACCCAGAGAAAAGTATCTCTGCCGAGGCGGGTGTTTTTTTTTTTTTTTACATCTCCTGCGTATATAAGTTTAAAAAGATTTTTTACAGTGGGTGTTTTTTTTTACATCTCCTGCGTATAGAAGTTTAAAAAGATTTTTATACAGTGGGTGTTTTTTTTACATCTCCTGCGTATATAAGTTTAAAAAGATTTTTATACAATCTAATTTTGTACATTTGCGATGATTTACAAGTCTCACTTGAAGAGTTTGGAACAAGAAACGCTACATTTCCTTAATATAAGGAAAACCGTCACTGTAGAAGCTACAATACACAGCTACAGCACACAGCTACAGTACACAGCTGCAAACATGCTTTTGATACTGTGCTTAAAAATAACAAGAAATCTTAAGTCGAAAATAAACATAACCCCTGTGACAACTGCTACTAAAACTAAAGATAATTGCGTTGACTTAATTTGCAGGCACCTCCGATCACTGGGTGATTTGAACGAATTATAGAGAAACCATCAACAGTAAAATATAAGAAAGCATCCATAGCAAATGTAAGGGACAAAAAGTAAAAAGAAAAGAAAAAAAAAAAGAAAAATGAAATTCTACAATCTTTCGCTTTCTTTTTCTGAACGAAATAAAACATTAGAATTTATTGATTAAAACAAATCGCATACAAAACCTAAGAAACGTGATGAATGTTGAAAATTGCTTATTGCCACAAGGATAAATAATGGGATTTTACATGAAGCATAACAGCGGTGTGGCTCAGGGATGATTGAAGAGAGTACATCACTCATATTTCCTGATAACACGTCGGAAACATTTTCTGCCTAGCAACGGTGCCTCATCTCGCTGTGTAGCCATTATTTGTAAAGTATAACCATGGTAACGTGATATTCACGGTGTTGAAATGATCAAATTCTCAAGCCCAGTAGAGAGCCAGTCATGTGCACTGTCAATTCTTTTACACGTGATGTCATTAAACCTTACACAAAATGTTAATGTTATTTTCAAGAATATATGTATATATGTAGTACTTGTCAATCTCCAGGGTGATTATGTGTGGCCTTCATGATCCGATATCAAGGTCAAAAGGTCACCTCGTCTAATGGGATCTACCAGCTCTTGACTTTTGACAATTATCAGCGTCAAATTGACACTTGATCAATTAGCACACGCTACTCAAACTACGTGTAGCACAGAACAAAATTATACAAAAGAAACAAGGCAATGCTTTGGCTAAATCAGTCACTAACTTGTATGGCACTGAGAAACTACAGCGAGCAGGGACAAAGGATCCCGCGTGTGCAGCAAGCACTGAGAAACTAGAGCGAGCAGGGACACACGATCCCGCGTGTGCAGCAAGCGCTGAGAAACTAGAGCGAGCAGGGACACAGGATCCCGCGTGTACATCAAGCACCGAGAAACTAGAGCGGGCAGGGACACAGGATCCCGCCTCTACAGCAATCACTGAGAAACTAGAGTGATCAGGGACACAGGATCCCTCGTGTACATCAAGCACCGAGATACTAGAGCGGGCAGGGACACAGGATCGGGCCTCTACAGCAAGCACTGAGAAACTAGAGTGATCAGGGACACAGGATCCCGCGTGTGCAGCAAGCACTGAAAAACTAGAGAGAGCAGGGACATAGTATCCCGCGTGTACATCAAGCACCGAGAAACTAGAGCGGGCAGGGACACAGGATCGGGCCTCTACAGCAAGCACTGAGAAACTAGAGTGATCAGGGACACAGGATCCCGCGTGTGCAGCAAGCACTGAGAAACTAGAGTGATCAGGGACACACGATCCCGCGTGTACAGCAAGCACTGAGAAACTAGAGCGAGCAGGGGCACAGAATTCCGCCTCTACAGCAAGCATAATATACGAAAGGCATTGCAACAACAAAAAAAATACTGATAATAATAAAAAGAAAACATGAATGAAACGAGTTAGCGAATATAAACTATCCTTAAGGCTAACCAAAAGAAACACTTACATGTTCAGAACAGCATCAAACTGTATACATGTTATCTGCTATCTCACTATGTAAAGCTTTCCTTCAGATGAATTCGTTGTTCATTCACGTCATGACCTCTACGTGATTTGTTATGGCTTGTATCGAATAGATCAAGAAAACAAGTGTCTCACTTAGCTTTATCTGATCTACAGATAAAAAAAAGAAAGACCGAAAAAACAAAACAAAAAAGGAAACAGTGAACCGGATAGCAAGCCGACTAACATGCGAACGTATCATATCAATTACTAGGTAAACGACTGTGAGGATGGTGGGGGGAGGGAGGGGGGAGGGGAGTGTGTAAACCTTGCTGTTTGTTACCGGACTGGGTTAAAACACTTTGCGTCAATGGGTTATGGGGCTTGATTAGTCTGCAGACTGCACGCATGACATCGATGCTCTACCTTAACTTCAAATCTGCTTCAAATTTAAGAACTTTTCTTTTGAATTCGCAGTGACACTTACACGGTGTGAACTACGCATGAAACAAGTACTGGACAAAAAGCTGATGCCGCACAAAACAAACGGCTCGGTGAAACGACTCGCCGCACAAACAAACGGCTCGGTGAAACGACTCGCCGCACAAAACAAACGGCTCGGTGAAACGACTCGCCGCACAAACAAACGGCTCGGTGAAACGACTCGCCGCACAAACAAACGGCTCGGTGAAACGACTCGCCGCACAAACAAACGGCTCGGTGAAACGACTCGCCGCACAAACAAACGGCTCGGTGAAACGACTCGCCGCACAAACAAACGGCTCGGTGAAACGACTCGCCGCACAAACAAACGGCTCGGTGAAACGACTCGCCGCACAAACAAACGGCTCGGCGAAACGACTCGCCGCACAAACAAACGGCTCGGTGAAACGACTCGCCGCACAAACAAACGGTTGGTGGACGTGTGGGGGAGGGTGGGGGGGGGGGGGGGGGGTTGACGGTAGAGTCTGAAGGACACTGTACCGCCAGAAACGTTATATCAATTAAGATACGAGACAGTGTGTGTTGACGATTTACTTCACGCCTGACTGGTCGACCAACAAGGCTTTGATGCATCACGTGACATTAATTCTCAATTCTATGTTGCCACTGGCTAATAGTCCTGAGTAAACATTCTGCACAAGTTGTATAATACCCACATGTCACGCTGCCCCGGCTGGAATTACAAGGATGCCTTACAAAATTACAACAAAAATTCATATCGACGTTCACAAAAAATGTACGATTATTATAGTGGCTCCTGGACTGGGGAAAAAAATCGTTTTTTTTTATCAATTTGTTGACAGCTAACAATTTTCGCTTTCCATATAAAAGGCCCTACGAACAGTAGTCTTGTTTCATGTCCCCATTTCCCCAGAAAAATTGATTCTGCTGTCGGCAATGTTCGAATCCAGACAATAATTTCTTTCTCTCTTGAGGGGCCAATTCCTGCCTTCTGGGCACACATGGCTATTTTTTAATTTTTTTTTACCGGCTGATCGTTTTATTAACTGATTTTTTTTTGTCATACCTGTCCGAACCACACGTGTTGTACCTGCAGGAAAATAGTTTCCCCCCGTCACCATATCTAACTGGTATTAGCCAAGCACAGGCGAAACGAGTATGTATTTGCACTGTTATAAATGCCTTGTCCACAAACCTGTCTGCACATAACTCACACATTACCCATGCAGTACCCACACATTACCCACACATTACCCATACTTAACCCACACAATTCCCACACATTACCCGTACATTGCCCATATATTACCCACACCTTAACCATACATTACCCACACATTACCCACACAATATTACTGTCACAGGCCCTATAATTATTTACATCGCTTTTTTTGTTTAATGGGCACATCCCAGTTTTCCCACCCTTAAGACTCAGTAAAGATTTGCATAACACATCCTATAAGATCTCAGGAAAACTGCGCGCTGAACACCGGCAGGCGAAAGAAAACATGTTCTTTTTTTAAGTCTGGCCTTGTGTTATCTAACAGTTAATGTTTGCAGGTGATTCTTTGTTACATCAAAAACAACGTGTTGCGTTCATGTCAGCACTTCGTGACAACACAGCAATGCAGGAAAACGTCACACTTTTAAAACAATCTTTAAAAAAATAGAAGAGAAAAAGCTTTTCAGACACGAATAATCAACAATTTTCTGACATCGTTTTTCAACCTAGTGATTTCTTCAACTCAAAAGTGTTCAACAACTTCCCCCTCCCCCCTCCCCCTGCCCCCTCTCCTTGTGAACAATTTTGAACAAAATTCAGTTTTAATTTTTGCAACATAAAAAAGCCTGACTACCCTCCGCCCCCTCCCCCCCGCACCCTTACTCAGAACTCGCCCCGTACATATTTTGCGCTTTATCGCGGTGGTCTTATTTCAGACCCCCCGCCATTCCCCCCGCGCCCCCTACCCCCCCCCCCCCCCCGCGCCCTTACTCAGAACTCGCTCCCGTACATATCTTGCGCTTTATCGCGGTGGTCTTCCTTCAGCTCCTCCGCCCCCCGCCCCTCCGCTCCCCCCCTGCCCCCTTACTTAGAACTCGCTCCCGTACATATTTTGCGCTTTATCGCGGTGGTCTTCCTTCAGCCCCCCGCCCCCCCCGCGCCCCCCCCCGCCCCCTTACTTAGAACTAGCTCCCGTACATATTTTGCGCTTTATCACGGTGATCTTCCTTCAGCCCCCCGCCCCCTCCCCCGCGCCCCCCCCGCCCCCTTACTCAGAACTCGCTCCCGTACATATTTTGCGCTTTATCACGGTGATCTTCCTTCAGCCCCTCGCCCCCCCCCCCAGCGCCCTCCCCCCCCCGCCCCCTTACTCAGAACTCGCTCCCGTACATATTTTGCGCTTTATCGCGGTGATCTTCCTTCAGCCCCCCGAACCCCCCCCCGCGCCCTCCCCCCCCCCCGCCCCCTTACTCAGAACTCGCTCCCGTACATATTTTGCGCTTTATCGCGGTGGTCTTCCTTCAGCCCCCCGCCCCCCCCCAGCGCCCTCCCCCCCCCCGCCCCCTTACTCAGAACTCGCTCCCGTACATATTTTGCGCTTTATCGCGGTGGTCTTCCTTCAGCCCCCCGCCCCCCCCCCCAGCGCCCTCCCCCCCGCCCCCTTACTCAGAACTCGCTCCCGTACATATTTTGCGCTTTATCACGGTGATCTTCCTTCAGCCCCCCGCCCCCCCCCCCAGCGCCCTCCCCCCCCCCCCCCGCCCCCTTACTCAGAACTCGCTCCCGTACATATTTTGCGCTTTATCGCGGTGGTCTTCCTTCAGCCCCTCGCCCCCCCCCCCCCGCGCCCCCCCCCCCCGCCCCCTTACTCAGAACTCGCTCCCGTACATATTTTGCGCTTTATCGCGGTGGTCTTCCTTCAGCCCCTCCAGCTCCGGCGGCTTCTTCTTCGTCCTTATACTGATCATCTTCCGGATACTCTTGCGTATTTTGCCGCCACGGCTCAAGTCCTCTCGCTCCATGGCGCTGGTCAAGGACGTCTCGGATCCGGACGTGTTGTTGCGCTCGCCTAGCGCCTGGCGCTGCGTGCGCGCCACAGCCAGCTCTGGCGCCGCCACCGTCATGCGCCGGCTTCCCGACTCCTGCGACCGCGTATCGATCATCACCGTGTGGTTCTTCTTCCGAGCCGGCGAGCTCTGCCCGTTTTTCGAACTGAACGCAAAAACTGATGACGTCATGGGTTTTGGTGTCGTTTGTATTGGGGCGCTACTCCGCCGCGTTGACTTGCCAGTGTTTTTGCTGTTGCGATTATTCACAGGGCTACTACTATAGTAAATGTTCGACTTGCTCTTTAGTTTATCCAGCAAAGAATGGAATGACGGCCGATCGTTTGGATTCTCGCACCAACAGCGTTTCATGGTGTTGTACAAGTCCATGGGGCAGCCCACAGGCTTTTCTAACCGCCCACCCTCCGTCACATACACAGCTGTTTGCTCACCGGATAAGCTTTCATAGGGTCTCTCGCCACCGCTTAGAATCTCCCAGAAGACCACGCCCATGGCCCACACGTCCGATTTGGTGCTGTAGTGCGAGTCGACCAGCACCTCGGGAGAGGCCCATTTAATGGGAATCTTCTCATCCCGCGGCGCCTGGTAGTAATCGTCGACGACATAACGAGCGCGCCCAAAGTCCGCCAGCTTCACACACAAGTCGTCTGCTACGAGGAAATTTCGCGCGGCCAGGTCTCGGTGGAGCACATACTTGCGGCTCTCTAAATACTCCATAGCGGAAGTCACCTGAATGGACACGTCAAACAACTGTTCGATATTATCCGACGGTACAATACTGTTCTGTAAACAAGTCTTCAGGTTGCCCTTGGCAAGGTATTCAGTGACTAAGAAGAAGGGTTTTGCGGTGCAGCTGAGGCCGACGAAGCGCACGACGTGCTCGTGATTGAGCGCCATGAGACACTTGGCCTCCTCGATGAATTCGTCCTCCTCCAGCACAGTGGCGTCGGCGTTCTGCAGCACCTTCACCGCCACCGGTATGTGCTTGTGATACACACCCGCGCACACCACGCCGTAGTTGCCCTTGCCCAGGATACGGCCGGTAAGATTGAGGTAAGACCTGCTTACCTCCCACTGCAGTTCGTAATGGTAGCCCGGGGTGATGGGCAGCGTGGCCTCCTTGAGCGGACGACGGAGCCGCGTCGCCAATTGGCTCTTGTTCCTCTGGAAATAGCGCACGAGCTCGACGACACTGAGAAACGTGTGGTCGTGACCTTCAAGCATCACGTCCCCGTGCTGGTTCTTGATCACGTGGTAGTGCACTACGTCACCACTTTCGCGGCACACTGACAAATTGTATAGTGCTTTGGTGTGTTTATTTTTTGGCTTATAGACGAGAAAACAACCTTCTTGTTTCTCAGCACCCAAGAAGAGAGTGGCTTGGTGTGAGGAGATTTCAATAGGGTAGTACCAGGGTTCCCCGTCAGGGTCGCCATGGCGACGGAGATGCATCGATGGCACGTAAAACGCGCGTCCTAGCTTGTCATACACTATAGTCGTGAAGCGGAAGTTATCATAGGGATCAGGTGGCGGTGGCGCGGGATCCGACTCGGAACTACTTTCCTCACTTTGCGCGCCATCTTCGCCACTCGGCTGTGAGTCGCCACTGGCTGACGTCGACGCCACGGGGCGAGTCGTGTTGTCGGCGGGCTTCGGCACCGTGTACGCCTCGGCCCCTTCGGCCACGACCAGGTCGTCACGGCTCAGCAATGCCCTCCCGCTCGCCTCCCACTCCTCCACAATGGCGATGCGTTTGAGCGTGCCTTCCTTGCACAGACCTTTCTGCGCCATCTTCTCAATGGCTTTGAAGTATGTTTTAGGGTCTAAATAAGAGACGCTGGTCCTTTCCGACGGCTCCAGCAAGGGCACAATGGGATTGTTCCGATCGTCAAACGTATCGATATCTTCGTAATACGAATTGACATCGGATGAGTCATCGTCAGCTAGCACTTGGACCTCGGACAGCTCAGGCGTGTGGTGCGCGCCGTCCCTGCTCGGCGCGCCTTTGGAATGTGCGGCATGCGCGCCGCCCGCGGGCCCTCTGTTGCCCTGCCACTGCTTCAGCATCGGCGGATGCGGACCACTTGAGGGCGCGGTGCCACCTATGCCCGAATCCGTGGTGACGTCAGAGCGCGGCTCGAGACTTCCGGGCGTGGTGACGCTGTCGAGGGAGTCCCCCGACGCCTTGAAGCTGTCCTCCAGGTTCGACATGTCGCGGCTCGTGTCCAGCTGCATGTCGTCCGAATCGAAAGGCGTCGAGCCCCTGAAACGACACAACCGAAACATGCGCTTTATTTTCATCAGCCTGTGACAACATAATTCTACAACACTGCAACCTCGCTATAACGAGCATGGCTAGGACCGGGGAAACATGTCGTAATAACTCCTAATCTTAAAACCGGAGTCGTTAGAAAGAGGCTCTACTGTAGTTTAAAATAACAATCTCACATTTTGGGTGGGCTTGGGTTTCAGTCATGTTTTGGACTCGCTAGTTTATGTACCTATCTTTAACATATATATATATATATATATATATATTGCATCTGCATGCCCTGAGATTTCCATCACCATTACTTAAGTGTTTCCTAGGGCGTTGACATTTGTGTGTGTGTGTTTTTTCAGGACGTCTTCTTTGAACGCTAAAAAAAACATTTGAGAATATTAATATTGCTGTCAGACTTTTTTTTCCACTGAAAGAGGAAACCCTCTAATATATGACAGAAAAACAGCGGAACACGTGACCGTCGCATCGCTTTAAATAACCTATTTTACGTCGACAAAAAGCAGCCATTGCCGAGAAAAAATAAGACAATAAGCATAACCAAAACAATTTGGTAGTTTCCGTTTTCATTGGTTCACCCACAAATATGCAGATTTGTGGCAAATCATTTCGCCACTTCAAAGCATCAGCATGGACCTACCTATAGTGTGACTGGAAAGAGCAATTTTAAGCACAAAAGAAACCTGTCAAAAATTGGCCAAACACTCCAAAATTGGCTAAAAAGTGGCCCTTTGGTGAATTTAACTTATACTTTCCAATTTAAAA
The DNA here is from genome assembly GCA_949752745.1 of Protula sp. h YS-2021. Taxonomy (NCBI): domain Eukaryota; kingdom Metazoa; phylum Annelida; class Polychaeta; order Sabellida; family Serpulidae; genus Protula; species Protula sp. h YS-2021. The sequence goes on from OX457024.1 coordinate 106,538,623, forward strand.
CTGGGTTTCAACAAATAAACTTTTTAATTTTTTTAAATGAACCCTACCAGTGACCATAATCTTTCGTTACTAAAAAATTAAAACTTGCGCAAGCGTGAGCGAAAAAAGATAACGGCTAATTTGCGACGTCATTCACAGTTAATGACGGCATATCAAGTTTGAAATGATTGCATCCATCATAATTTTAAACACATATTTGAAGACTTCATCCACAACAACATGTGTCCCACTGTGATGGCATTTTTTTTTTCAGGAGGCAGATAATGGCAGTATTTAAATTAACATGATTCAACTTGCGCTGTAACGAAAATCAGCCACAAACTCTTTGCGCAATTGCCCCCCCCCCCCCCCCCAAAAAAAAAAAAAAAAAAAAAACATGGATATGACGTAATTGCCAACACAGCATCGATTTCATTTCTTTCACTTAGTTCCTTTCATACTATTTTCATTATTATTTTATTTTTAAATTTTTAACTGTTTGCTTTCAGTCAAAGAACCCGGATTTTTAATTACTTGATTCTACGTTGTTTACATCGCCCAGATTCTTTGTTACAAATGTAATTATTTTGTTTACATCGCCCAGATTCGTGGTTGGCGGGAAATTCGATAACATGGGGGTGGGGGGGGGGGGGGGGGGTCGGGCGTAAATGAATATCGCCGTCGGGTGTGTCAATCATCTTTCAAAAAGGGGGGTTTAAAAAGCAGCTTCCTATAACCTCTCAACTTTAATTTTTTTAATGTGTAACCTTAACTTTCCGACTTTGTGATTTAAATGAAAACTTAGATCAGATTGTATTTACCAATTACGACTATGCGACATATCATCGTTACCATCGCACCCTTTTTTTTTTTTGTTTTGTTCAACCTGTTCAAAACATGTCGTCTCCACGGGAAACGAAAACACCCACTGTTCAGTTCATGATGACAAGTAAAGGAGAAACACAAGAACCTTCTCCTTCACGTAACAGAACTCCCCCCCTCTCTCTCCCTCCCGCTCCCCCCTCCCCCTACTCCATTTTTTTTTGGAATGCGACAAGTTAGCTGTTTACGTAGTCACACAGACTTTCTAACGACAGAAACACACACTGCGCATTCATGTGTACGATTTCTCGTGTCTGAGAAAACAAACGCGCCCAGGGGGTAGACGCCGAGCACAATGCCCTAGCTGAGGTTCTTCATAAGAAACGAAATGAAAACTAAGGCCCTCTCTCACACCGCACCAGACACCAGTTAAGGCACCCCCAAAAACAAGATGCAGTCTTCCTCCACTTTTCACCTTTCTAAAGCAGCCCCTAGATTTTTAAATCAAGCCTGTGTGTTGTCTGCGCAAAAAAAAAAAAACATTTCCATATCAGCTCTGTGTGACGTGCATTAACAACCACTGAACACAAAGAACTTCACAAAAATCCCCTCCCCCTCCCCCCCCCCCCCCACCCCAAGGAGACAATATAATGAAGTATCGCATCTTGTTACAATATCTTTGTTTTTATTTTTTTCTCTCTCTCCACACACAACGAGGTGTTTTAACATATTTAATATCCTCCATTTCTTCCATCTCTTCAGGCTGATATTATGGGTATAACCTCATCGACTAGGCATCCCCTTGATGTGTAATTGCAAATCACTTCACCTCTGTGTGAGCATCAACCATGATTAAATTTGAAAGATGGCATGCGGGATTTCTTTATAGTGCCGTTCTCTCACTATTCAAGTCGCCGTCATTCTCCCTGGGGTCCCCTGGGTTAAGCTCTGTGTCATCCAACAAGGGTTACCCAGGACAGTTCAATTAGCCATTATATTCTCTCGCTTTTTGGTATGCGCCGTTTACATTAACAAAGCCAGCGACCTTGTAATTTTAGCACAGGTTAAGAGTTATTGAAATTTGATTTAAGGTTGTTACAAGGTTAGACGGAGGCATGGGAAATCCTGAGTAATTGGTTGCCTTCCGACTGCTAAGATCAGCAGCTGCTAAGATCAACAGCTAAGTAATCGGTGGTATTTTGATGTTTTGTGCCATGGACGCTCTACTTTTTCGGCCAAACGGGCTGCGTTATTATCACGTGATCTCACTCGGCCACAGCGATACCCTTGAGTCACCTGTTTCTACTCCAACGTTATTTTTTTATGTCTAAACAGCTGCTAAGATCAACAGCTGCCAGGATCAAACAGCTGTTATGATTCATGATTCAAGTTGTATATGACGTCACCGGAGGCCAGTGACTGACGCAGGGGTCGGGGGCCTCGTCTAGCGCCTCCCGGCTCCTCCCCTCACCAACCCTTGCCCCTCCACCCCCTTCACGCAGTTAATTTCTGCCGCTATGAGGGATGCGATTGGCGGACACGACGGAGGGATGGGATTGGCGGACACGACGGAGGGATGGGGTTGGCAGACATGACGGAGGGATGCGATTGGCAGACATGATGGGGGGGTGCGATTGGCCGACATGACGGAGGGATGCGATTGGCAGACATGACGGAGGGATGCGATTGGCAGACATGACGGAAGGATGGGATTGGCAGACATGACGGAGGGATGCGATTGGCGGACATAACGGAGGGATGCGATTGGCGGACATAACGGAAAGATGGGACTGGCGAACATGACGGAGGGATGCGATTGGCGGACATGACGGAGGGATGCGAATGGCGGACATGATGGAGGGATGCGATTGGCAGACATGACGGAAGGATGCGATTGGCGGACATGACGGAGGGATGCGATTGGCGGACATGATGGAGGGATGCGATTGGCGGACATGACGGAAGGATGCGATTGGCGGACATGACGGAAGGATGCGATTGGCGGACATGACGGAGGGATGCGTTTGGCACACATGACGAAAGGATGCAAAGATCCGTTGTTTATGTTACAGGTTTGCAAAGATCCGTTGTTTATGTTACAGGTTTGCAAAGATCCGTTGTTTATGTTACAGGTTTGCAAAGATCCGTTGTTTATGTTACAGGTTTGCAAAGATCCGTTGTTTATGTTACAGGTTTGCAAAGATCCGTTGTTTATGTTACAGGTTTGCAAAGATCCGTTGTTTATGTCACAGGTTTGCAAAGATCCGTTGTTTCTGTCACAGGTTTGCAAAGATCCGTTGTTTATCTTACAGGTTTGCAAAGATCCGTTGCTTATGTTACAGGTTTGCCTCGCTGCATGTTTGTGGCTATTTTCCCTTTGACCAAATGCGCTTGTCACAGTTTATGGCGCTGAATGTTGTAGAGTTAAATCAGTTAATTACGTAGCTCCTTTTCCAAAAAAAAAAAAAAAAATGACAGCTGGGCGTTTACCCGGATTATCTGATTATCCGGAGTGTTTTATGCATGAAACGATGATCCGGAAGTAACCGCATTAACCGATTTCATCTCTATATCTTTGACCATCCAGTCTTTATGGAAATTTTATGAAACGGGCACAAATATTTCTGTCAATACAAACTTATGCTGGGGCCAAATGCACAACCTGAGCAAATACGCTACTCGTGTATGTGTCAGTCACTTGAGCAGTGTCATAAAAAGTAACCCGTGTCACAGAGAACTAGGCAAATAACGCCTGCATATCATTTCATGAACCAAAGGAATTTATAACGAATATCAAATGGAACTTTTGGAACTTTCCTTTTTCACTGATACTACCGATTCTTCAATCCTTTTAAAATAAAGACTAAATAAATTGCATAAAACGAACTCCAGCTATATCCGGAATTATGCCCGAAAATATTTCCAGAATTACTTCAGAAACCGACCTTGACGTGGGGTCATTCGTGGTCACGCTGCCATTGACCTTGACATCGGTGTCCGCCTGTGACCCTGAGGCTGATACGTGTGACCTTCCGCTGTCACGCTTTGACCTTGTAGCCACTGCCTCGTAGGCTTCATATTCCGGAGTCGGGATCTCCTGCTCGACCTCCAGGCTGTCCTGGGTCAAGGTCGCATTGCTACTTCCGGTTGTGGTATCGGGCTCCGACGCTACGTCCCCGCTGGCCTGGAACGAGTAACGCTACGGTGTACTGTCTTTCAAATATTCGTATTTTTTGTTTGTATTACACAGGATTACGTCAACACTATACAATCAAAGTTTAGCGTGTTATTAAGGCCACAAGAATGACACAGAAAAACCTCAGAGAGTGAACACCTCTGCTTCGCAAGCAATCCAGAAGTCAACCCTATGCTCACTCCGGAGTCAGTAGTCAACGTTCACTTATGAGTCAGTAGTCAACATTCACTTATGAGTCAGCAATCAACACTATGTACTAATGGTCAACGCTATGCTGACTTCAAGTCAGTAGTCTAATTTCTAAATGTCATTTGAAATTCACCTCTCCGTAGAGGACACCTGATACGGTGATTCATTACCATTTACCGGCAAAAAAGGTCTTTACTCAAAATGAGGTTTCAGTGTATTTGCATGCCTTTACTATTAGCATTGTATCATTCCAACTAAACGAACCAATGCGTTCAATAACTGTGATTTTTATCGCTTGTTGAGAGTAGCCATTTCTTAACTAAGACAGCACTTCAGAGATTTAATAAATAAAATGAAACCACATTTGGTCATTTATGTGGATGTGAATTCGAGCTTGAAGTATGCCCTTATAGTATATTTTCTTACACATTCATTAAATATGTACCTACTTTAAAATAACAGTCAAAATTTACAGGAGATTCTTTGGGCAAAAACACCCAAAGTTACGTAATAGCAGGTTCAACGTCCTCGGATGACTAGTGCGCCACACCGCAAAATAAAAAAAAAATGAACCGATCTGTATTTTGAATAACCAATTTCTCCCCTCTCCCCCCCCCCCCCTCCCCCACCCTTAACCATCACATTGAAGCGGGTTTATAAACCTGAGAGCCCCAATCGGGTGATAAAAGACTCCCGCCTCTTAAGTGTAAAAGGGCTAAAACAATTTATGACATTATCATGTAACTAAATTCACTCTTTTCCGCCATTAGATTAATAGCATAATATGGCGCATGAATACCTGCCGCCAAAAAAAAGTTCTTCTATTTACTACGATGCAGCACATGAATACCTACCACCAAAAAAAAGAAGTTATTCTATTTACTAGACTTACTTCCTACTTATGATTTTACGGTGATAATTTACACGCCTTTTTCTCCTCTATTTATTTTTTTTTGGCCATATCGTTAATAACCGAAGACGTAAATAAATAGCTATGGTAATTCACACGTCACCAGATAGCTAAGCGACAAAGGGAAGCATTTCATCGTCGGCTCTTCATTTTAATGTTCTAATGCCAAAACATTAACATTGCTTTACTGAAAAACAAGTGGTTCATAAGTCCAAAAAGGCTTACATTCTTGCTCGGTTTTGTGTATAAAATTGTTGTTTTTGCATACAGAATAAATATCGAAGATAAGTAGCTGAGCTGTATAACATTTCGCAACATAACGAAAAGACTCTGCATTATCGATTAAGCTAAATTTGTCTCTTCAATTTTTAAAACATGAAATATGGACAAAAAAATATTTCATTTCAAAAATGCAGAAAACACAAGACCAAAGGAGCGAAGAGGCAGATAAAGAAACACAGAGAGGAACGGAGAAGAACGGATAGGAAGAGAGAAGAACGGAGAGGAAAAGGTTCTTGAAGAGTCTAAAATCCCAAATTTCTAACTGACTGGTCTAAAGATTGCAGAGATACTCTAAATTTTCCGCAACATGTCAAGGAAAAGAATTTAGGCACCAGAAATCGAGTTTTTTAGTACAAAACTTTGGAGAATGATATTTATTTTGGCTACTGAATTTACTTTTTATGTTTAATTAAGAGGACGCCTTTTCAAGTTTATACTGATGTCAAAGCACCTGAATACTTTACATTATACAAAGCTAGCATCCCATCACCTCATCAGGGGGGGGGGGGGGGGGGAGGGGGGAGGGGTGAGGGGGAGGGGAGGGGGATTAGATTATATACAAGATAACCTGTGTGAAAAAACTGAATTCTGCTTCCATACGACCTCCTTCAAGACGTCATAAGATCGTCTTCTCACCGGCACCGCATCAAGAAAAATGCCCACTCTAGATTACCCTGCTTTTAATGACTCTCATCCGTAAAAGGCGTCTTATTCGTTTTAAAAGGACTGTGCGACCCCCCCCCCCCCCCAAAAAAAAAAAAAAAAAAAAAAAAAAAAAAAAAAAAAAAAAAACAAGCATGTCCAAGGACATGACCCAGCCGAGTTACCAAACAAGGAAAGAGAGAAAAACTCTGAAACGAATACTTTTGGACCAAAGAATGAAAGACTTTGTTTCTGAACGCAACTTTTTACAATTTTAATACACAAAAACGAGTTTTCCCGGGTGGAAGCTACCCGAAAAGGGATGTTAGAGAGGTTGGGTTTTCACGTATCTACCGACATTTACACAATTTTACAAAATTTTAAAATTCCAGCATTTCGGCATTTTTTGTCATTTGCGAAAAAAAAGCGATCCAGGTGGAGAAGCACCTAAGAAACTTTCGATTAAAATTTTATAGTTATTTGATAAAGACTGAGAGAAATGAATGGTTTGACAATTCAGTTATTTACTACCATTTATTCCAGTTTTTTGCGAACCGCGAAAAAAATAATAGCCTGGTAGGCGAAGCCCTGGGCAACATCCTTGCGTAACATTTAAACGATTGGAGTAAAACTGTAGGACGAGTAGCATTTTGAAAATGGGTCAAAACGGGCACAAAAAGTGCCGCAATTTTTTCAGTTTTTCGTCAATCGTTAAAAAAGTAATAGTCAGGTGGGGGACCACCCAGGGACCCATTCCTGCCTAATATCAAAACTATTGGACCAAAACTGTAGGAGGAGTAGCATTTTAAAGAAAAAGTTTAACACACGCACATGCGCATACACATTCAAGCCCCCTATAGTGATACGACTAACCCAGCCTGACAAATTCGGCTGGGTTAAAAAAAAAACAAACAAAAAAAAACAAAACAAACAAACAAACAAAAACCAAACAAACAAACAAGAACTTGTTTTCTCATCACTGCAAGGCCCAGACAAAATATGACGTTTATCAGATGCCAGATGTTTGTCGTGAGACATTCCAGCTGACAAACATATGTATGTCTGGTTTTCATTTCTGACACTCACGGTCTTAACATTTGACTTGAGCCACGAGACTGGATTTTTGTTCCAGTTTCAGGTTGAATGACTTACGACAAACTCCCTGCCGCTCCGATATCATTAATCATGCTCATATTTATTGTAATTTTTTTTCTGTACAAGTTGTTCAACCCGAAAAGGCGTGTTTCGAGTGTTCACGAAATCTTCATCTTGAAAATCTTGATTCATGGCTGTGATCACGCCGCGTACTAAATAATTAGTTGTATTATTTTTCTGTTAGCAAACCTTTTAAGTTGTCATAACATTAATTCTAACATTTTTCACACATTCGCACAAACTGCCCCCACATAAACACTCGTGAAAAATTACACCCAACCATAACAGGTACGACAACCTCCCTACCTCCATCCCTCGGCCTGTCCTGCATATCTTAACAGGTGCAACAACCCCCCTAACCCCATCCCCGGCCTGATCTGCATATCATAACAGGTGCGACAACCTCTCTACCCCCATCCCCCGGCCTGACCTTCATATCATAACAGGTGCCGCAGCCTCTCTCCCCCCCTCCCCGGCCTCTCCTGCATATCATAACAGGTGCGACAACCTCTCTACCCCCATCCCCGGCCTCTCATGCATATCATAACAGGTGCGACAACCTATCTACCCCCATCCCCGGCCTCTCCTGCATATCATAACAGGTGCGACAACCTCCCTACCCCCATCCGCCGGTCTGACCTGCATATCATAACAGGTGCGACAACCTATCTACCCCCATCCCCGGCCTCTCCTGCATATCATAACAGGTGCGACAACCTCTCTACCCCCATCCCCGGCCTCTCCTGCATATCATAACAGGTGCGACAACCTCTCTTTTCGCATCCCCGGCCTGACCTGCATATCATTACAGGTGCGACAACCTCCCTACCCCCATCCTCGGCCTCTCCTGCATATCATAACAGGTGCGACAACCTCTCTACCCCCATCCCCGGCCTCTCCTGCATATCATAACAGGTACGACAACCTCTCTACCCCCATCCCCGGCCTGTCCTGCATATCATTACAGGTGCGACAACCTCTCTACCCCCATCCCCCGGCCTGATCTGCATATCATAACAGGTGCGACAACCTCCCTACCCCCATCCCCGGCCTGATCTGCATATCATAACAGGTACGACAACCTCTCTACCCCCATCCCCGGCCTGACCTGCATATCATTACAGGTGCGACAACCTCTCTACCCCCATCCCCGGCCTGACCTGCATATCATAACAGGTACGGCAACCTCTCTACCCCCATCCCCGGCCTGATCTGCATATCATAACAGGTGCGACAACCTCTCTACCCCCATCCCCCGGCCTGACCTGCATATCATAACTTAGCTGCCTATAAGTGCTGGCGAAAGCAGAAAAAAACACTGGATTGTGCCACAATTGCAATTTATAGCTTTTCCGTGTAAATTGCGATTCGTATTAACCCTACACACCCCATGGTAGTGTATGACAAATGCATGATAGCGAAAGAGGCAACGGCATACGTCCTCGCCTGGTATATTTTTTTCTTACCAAAAAAAACAAAAAACAAAAAAAAAAAACAAAAAAAAAAAAACAAAAAGAGAGAGAGAGAGAGAGAGAGAAATAAATACAATTAAATTAAACAAAGGTGGCGGACTTCAAATTTACAACCAGATTACTTGGAGAAAAATTTCAGAGCGATTGTTTTTTTATGATACCACAGTTCACGCACCTGACACCGAGCATGTATGCCACCCACGCTTAACTATATATTTTTTCCTGCAACAGTTGTCGATATATGAAAACGTAAGCGGACCCACGCGTGTGATAAGTGACGGCAACACTGAATGACATACAGAATTTCCTGTAACAACACAATCAAGACACCGGTAACACGATATCTTTTCCCATTTACGCTCCCTCCCCATGAGCCCTATTCATAATGCTGGGACTACATCCGGTTGGCAGGGCCATTCGGGGGTGGGGGCGGGGACAAAACAAAGAAATAGAAGTGAAACCTTCCTACACCAATAGGTTCCTAATACTCACGGTTAGACAGAAATCCCGCACAAAACTGCCCTCCTAGAAACGAGACCACTTCTCACAAGACCAACAGATGGTCTTATTTCCTAGAAACGAGACCAACTCTCACAAGAACAACAGATGGTCATATTTTCCTGAAACGAGACCAACTCTAACAAGACCAACAGATGGTCTTATTTCCTAGAAACGAGACCAAGTCTCACAAGACCAACAGATGGTCTTATTTCCCTGAAACGAGAAGAACTTTCACAAGACCAACACATGGTCTTATTTCCCTGAAACGAGACCACTTCTCACAAGACCAACAGACGGTCTTATTTCCCTGAAACGAGACGAACTCTCGCAAGACCAACAGATGGTCTTATTTCCGGTCTAGCCGTGTACATAAAGCCACTGCTTTATGTAGGCCACCTCGCACTGGGTCTGAGGAGCTTGTCAACAACTTTTTCTTCGCATTGAGTCTACACAAGCCACAGCTACTTACGAATCAAAAGAATGTCGCCATTTGGGAATTTTTCTAACTAAATATTACATACCTGTGGTATTCAGTTTGATATTTGCCATGTCAATTAGTCCAATTGATTGACAGTGCTCACCACAGTGTATACACCCGGATACGATGGCTCACACGTTATTACCAACAGACCACAACAACAACGCTTTACATAATGCTTCACAAGATATCGGTACAGTCTTTCTCAACTACCTGTACCGGATATTTTTATTTTTTCCTGAGAAAAATACTGTTATTTTTATTATTTTTTTTCTTTTTGAAGACCACTCAAACACTGTTGTTGCTCTCAGACTAGATGGCCCTGATAAAAAATTCTGTTAACATTTGCATTATATTTCAGCCTCACTACAGAAACCTAACACAATGTAACCTCTCCGGGCTTACAAGGAATATATATATATATATATTATATATATATATATTATTGGTAAGCCTATGGGTGTTTCCTATGTAACAGCAGGCGATTCGGGCTCGCTGGGTTATTGTCCTTGGACTACTGAAAACAAGAGCAGGCAGTGATGCAGGAATCCCTCGTACATAAAAAAAATCCATTACATTTATAGCTCTTAAATGGCTGTTATTTTCAATCTCAACCGCTTGAAGTCCAATTACCAAACCGATAGAAACAACAATGAGCTGTAAAACCGCAAGATGAGAATGTGCAAGATTTCAACGGCAATGCAGCCTTGAAAATGGAAGGTATAAATCGTGCTCTTTAAAGTACGTCGTAAGGTCAACGGCGTTTGCCGATCACTTCGCACCTCTATTATGGGCAAATATATAAAACCAAATTACCCACCTTTACGACCACTTTGACAAATTTCTTTCTCTTTATAATGGCACAGATGTTCAACTCTAAATAAAATCATAAATTTGGCAGAGAAGTTTAAGCAGTTACGAACGTACATGCGGGGTCGAAATTCAATGGAGAAAAACCTTGCATCTTTCAACGAGTTGGCCTAGTGCAAATTTGTCAAATTCTTCTTTTGCAATGATTCAAAACTATTGCGGCACATCTCTCGATTGTGAAACAAACTCCCTCGCCTACTGCGTCACCTCTGAGAAAAAAAAGGGAGGGGTGTGGGAGGGGGGGGGGAGAGGGGGGTCGTTCATTTGGCAAAACTCTAAAGTTACACACGGATATGAAGCCTGTAGAAAAACGGAGCTTGATATTCACACGACACGCACCCGCCCATCCCTGGGATTCCCACGATGAAGCACAGCTTGCTTTCTTGCTTGAGGGTTCTCGTGGAAAACGTAACAAGCGTATTTATCAACAGCACCCAAAAAACACAAAATGAATTGCAATTTGAGGGGCGAAAACCTCACCCTTTCACCATACGCTCTATAATTTTCCTTTTATTAACTGATCGACAGGTGAAAAACTAGCCAAATTAAGACCTGTCTCAGGTTCGCACTCTTCTGTTATTCAGACTCAATGTTTACAAAATATGTTATAATTTAGAATAAAAACATAGGTCTTATTTTTCCACAATTTAAACACGCATCAAATTTGAAAAGAAAAGACAGCAAGCAGGTTTTTAACCAAATAAGGCTAGATCTTTTAATCGGTACTGTCTAAAACAAACAACCATCCCCCAACAAGCGCTTATAGAAGGCGATACGATCAAGCTATTTACGATTAATTGGTTAAGTATGAGAGGAAACGAGATGTAGGTTGTCTGATTGTATCAAAGCCTTCAGCGTCCGATTACAGGCCAATTTCGTATCAGGTTGCGCTGTGTTTTATTTGCTTTTAAGGGGTTTTTTTTGGTCTTAAATTCATATGCTTTTTATAGTTCCTTTTGTTTTATTTTATTTTAAGTGATATGTTTTCCATAGTTCCGGTTTTGTTTTAAGAATTAATTTTATGGTGGTACAGCACTGAAGTCTACCGCCAAATAAAAGCCAACAGATATCACGTGACGCTGATCTATGAGTGGCTATTAAAGGGACGCTGAAAACTTGACAAAGACGTTCAGGGAAAAGAATGGGGAAAATATTAGAAAGCAAGAGAAAGATGCCAGTACCTTTACATCGACTTCAGCCCGTACCTGGAATACGTGATCGGCGTGAAGTGAATACGGATCGAAATCACTCTCATCTCGTACTTTTTTCAATGACCTCTCACTAGTACTCACTTCGCCAAGGGTCACGCGGTCAAGGTCATTGGCCGCCGCCTCGGCGGGGGCGTTAGCGACGGCTTCCGCGTCGCCGTCGTCGTCGGGCGGAGGGACGTCCGGAACGGGCGGTGCGACGCCCGTGATGACGTCACTAGCTGTCATGGCGTCCAGCGCACCTGCCCCGACTAAGTCCTCCTGCACTCCCGCGCCCCCCGCGTACTTCCGCGGCGGTATCGGAGGGGAGGCGGTGGGTGTTCTTTGAGGGGATTTTTCCGACATACTTGAGCCCGACGGATTCCTTTCCTTTTGTTTACCAATCTTAGACTTGCTTCCTTTTCGCGTGGGCAGAGGCAATGGTTTGTCCTCGAATGCCTGCGCCAGGCTCGTCGACCTCGGCGGGGGTTTCACCACCTCGCCATCCTCGTTCGTGATCTCGTTAGGTGGCGGCGGGTCGGGAGGTTTGGGTTTCACTAATAGCGGGGCATTGAGCGGTGGCAGGTTGCCAGGTTTAGGCGGCAATGGGGGTGGTGGTCCGCTACCGCCAGAATCATTGCGCCGCCGCTCTGTTCTGGGACTGGATGGCGGGAGAATGGGAGGCGGCGGTGCGGTGTAATCCGGCATCTGTTCATTCGCCCAGTCATTATCCAGAATTACATCCATATCCAAGTTATTTGACGTAGTAGCGTTTGATACACCCAGCAATCCCGACTGCAGCTTATCTGAAGTATGCCGCTCTTTAGGTTGTTTTCTTATCAATCCATACTTGTTATCCTTATCTAACACGTACACAGAACTATACTTCGGCGGCTTTCTTACGCCTTCTGGAATATCTGAAAACTCGATTTTTTTGAAAAGTAAATCCTTCACAACGGCTCCCATGAAAGTATCCCCGTCATCGCCATCACCGTTATCTGGATCTGGATCGCGTTCCTGCTTTGGTTCCGCCACTTTTTTTATCCACTTCTCCTGATGCAGTCTGCCTCTCATCGGTATGGCGTAGCAGTCGATGTACGTGTCCTCCTTGTCGTCAAACATGACGTCGATGTCGTCGATGGACTCGCTGCCGTGTGAGTACTCGGCCTTGCGGCGCAGATTGCCGCGCAGGTAGCGGCGCACCGTGTCGCCGCTGATCGACAGGCGGTACTCCATGGCGGACGAGCGATCGCGCTTGTCGTCGTGCACGGTGCGGAACGCCTCCTCCAGCGCGTAGTGCAGGTGCTTGTGGTGCTCGCGCAGCGCCTCCATGAAGACGCCGAAGGCGCGGTCGCCGCGGGTCTCCAGGCGGTCCACCAGGTTACCCGCGCGCTGCTCGCGCGTCGGCAGGCTCAGGATTGCGTCACGGGCATCTGATTTGAACACGTCCTCCGACGACATGTAGTCCAATATGTCCGTCACCTGCTCATAAAATTCACACTTCTATTTTAATTCTCAACTTGAAATAAATAAAAAACAAAATACAGTGCTTATATTTCTAATAAATTGTCAAAATTTATTTCCAATTTTTATTAAATTTCAGTTTTTTTTTGTTTTTTTTTTTTTTGGGAGGGGGGGGGGGAGGGTCGGATTGGAAAACAGGGAACATGAATAAACACAGGCAGAACGAAGATAAAAGGCGGAAGGAGAGAGGAGCAGGACCCTGGCGTGATGGGAGCTAGGGAGTGCCGCTTCACAGCCTGGGTGGCCTCGGAAACATCTGGATCTAACATGGACCTGACATTCGCTTGTACAGAACCTAAAAATGTATCAGCTGTTGTGATTTAAGGACAGTCTGTCGTGACAAAAAAAAAAACAAAAAAAACAAAAAAAAAACTAAAAAAAACCAAACAAAACAAACAAAAAAAAAAAAGAAAAAAGTAAAAGAAAACTGAGAAGTTTACCTCGAGATCTTTGATAAGGAGCATGCGACATTTGTGAAGGACTTTGCGATTCGTCTCGGACAGCGTGATCGTGTCCGAGTTGGACTTTCTGAACAGGCTGGGCATCTTGTTCGTGCTGTCGCGCTGCTTTCGCGCCGACGCCACGACGCTGCTGCTGCTGCTGCTGCTGTTGTTGTTGTTGTCGTTGTTGTTGTTGTTGTTGTTCTCCGCGCACTCACGGGCACAGTAGAGAGTAAGTCCCGACACTTCCCCTTCTACCTCCCGCCCATGTCTGCTCTAACAGTCCAGTTACTCGGCAGGCCTGTACGGTTTTTTTGTGCACCTAAAAAGATCATTTTTTTCAACTGACTTTAAAAATTTCTCACTTGCTGTCCACTATTGTCTTGGCAGAAAGCCAATTCTGTAAAGGAAAGATTCCATGTTTAATGATCCATCCAGGGTTGTGAAAAGCCTGGGGGCTGAGCAGAAAGCCGACTTGTATGGATTAATATATACCCCTAATGTTAACGAGTAACACAGAAAGCAGGCTACGGTTACATGACACTGTCAGTAGAACGGATTGTCGTCTGCTTCCAAGTTCGGCCATTTTATGAACACCCTGTGACAGCAGTGGGCTTTTTGGGGCACCCACAGCAACGGTCGGATAAATTCTTTTAAAAGGCATAACAACAGATCTAAGAAATAAACAACAACAACCACCACAAAAACTCCGCCTACGGGGGGACGGGATTTTGATCTTTGTTTACGTTGTATGGGCGATCAGATTAAAGGTGTTGGGATTAACCAAAAGCTTCTCATAACCATGTTCATTACTTTCTTTACAAAACGTATTTATTCTATCTACGGAAATAAAAACTAATAACACTTAAATCCTCTCGATACACACACCTAACCTCTCACACACCCTCCCATACAGACATACATTCACACTAAAATAAACCTACCAAAACACCCTACCCCCCCCCCCCCAAACACACACCACATTACAATAAACCCTTCCGATACACCCCCACTCCCTACATAAAAACATAAAAATTAATCCTCCCAGATTCACAGATTGTTTGTTAATGTCTTACCAAATGAAAGACCGGGGGGGGGGGGTAATCACCGCCGGGTGGGGGGAAGGTAAGGGCCGAGAGGGAGGGGTAAGGCGGGAGGGAGGGGTAAGGGCCGGGGGTCTCACTTCTCACTAAAGCCGGGGGGGGGGGTAAAGACGGGGGGGGAATCACCGGGGGGTAAAGGCCGGGGAGGGGTAAGGGCCGGGGGGTCATGGTCGTTTTCCTTCTGACTGAAGCCGCGGGGTGGGGAGGGGGTAAGGACCGGGGGCGTAACAGCCGGGGGTCATGGCCGTTTTCCCTCTCACTGATGCCGGCGGGTGGTGGGTAAGGGCCGGGGGGTGGGGGTAAGGGCCGGGGCGGGTAAGGGCCGGGAGGATCATGGCCGTTCTCCTTCTCACTGATGCTTCGCCGTTTTAGCTCATAAATACATTGCCAAATGGGAAAGGAAAATAACTATAAAACATACCGAACACACCTCAACGCACAAAATGACTTTCTGACGAAAAGTATCCGATTTTTGTGAAACACTCCACTCATAATATAAATCCGATTTTTTTGTGACACTCTCCACTCATAATATAAATCCGATTTTTTTGTGACACTCTCCACTCAGAACATAAAATATGAATTTTTTTAGACACTTTCAACTCAGAATATGTGTAGTGTAAATTCGAAAACTGAAATGTTCAGCGTTGTCCACCCGCTTTCAAAACCGTCCCAGTTGCTTGGTGTATCCGGTACATCCAAAACGAGTGTCGAAACTGGCAGAAAAAAACGACTACGATGGCAGGTGTATGGCAAATGCAAAGAGCACAGGTATTCTTGAACCCCATCAACGTGACACCGGCCTTATTATATAATCAATTCCGCTTGTACTTTTACATTTAAAGTATAGCTAATGTAGTTGAAAAAAAGCCTGTAATACAACGTGCAGTAAGAGGCTTGTCATCCGACCAAGAGTCACCATATCTCTTCTTCCCAACAACCAAATAACTTGTGCACTACGTAAACAAAAAGTTAAACATGTGCTGTGTGTATTCGTTATGTGTAAGTGACAAGCTGCAATACTTAAAGGTGAATAAGTAGCCTTTTGCTATTTATGTGCAGAACGCATGAATCAATGATAGCGGCAATGTTAGTGCACTAGTGAGACATGCCAATCAAACATCCCGCAGCGAGCTCAACAGCACAAAACATCAAGTGTGTGAACAGCTGATCGCCGCGTCTGTGACGTTCGTCTTACGTCATCTCGGCTACACTGGGACGTCACGCGCTCTGACAAGGCGGTGGGGTGAGGAGGGGGGGAGGTGGATGGGGGGTTGAAACATCAAGTGCGTGAACAGCTGATCTGCGGATACACACAGTTGGAAGCAGCCCACTGGGACATCAAGCGGTCTGACAAGGGGTGGGGTGAGGGGGGGGGGGTGGAAAATTTGGCGATCGTCTGCTCATTCTTTAGTGTGTCTGTTTTAGGACGCTTCTAAACACATTGGAATGTTATTCCCAGATATAAATAATCCTGGCAGGTACATTGACAGCGACAATTGTTGACGTACAATCCATGACCTACATTTACATTCACAAATTCACGATATTTAACTAGTAAGCGAGGGAAGAAAGGGAGTGAGTGAAAAAAATTGCACACTTTGAAAAGATAGATATATTCTACCTCGTGACAGCTCAATGCTAACCGAATATACTATGCTCCCGTCGACCTTGCCTTGCGTCACAGGTTGCCGAAAACGAAAGGCAAGGTCGTTACACAGTGATCATATCTATCATGCTCAATGCCTCAACCTGGATCCCGGTTCTCTAACGTCTAACGCTAAATGAAAACAAACGGGATGACGGGTTGGGATTCACGAGACCAGGCATGAAATCCGAGACTGTCTGCCACTGCTGAAAAGTTCAAAAGGAAATCCGCAGACTTTTTCAAGTCTGTCTTTTTTATACAACGCATCACTCGATAACTACGCAACCATAAGGAATCAAGTCAGCGATCCACTGTTTAACAAATCTTTTGTCTTGTTCGATAACTCGAATATTCGATTATTCGAATATTTAATATCGGTTAATTTTTTATGAATGTTTACGCTTGTGATACCCCACTGTAACTACACGGGATGTTTATATCGAAGGCACACCTCAACTGCCCGTCTGAGGTTTTAAGAAAACAAATCATCTAAGCCTTCACATACATAGTTGTTTCGGATATAACCAGGTCGAAGAGAAGATCACGTCGTATTTATTATTTCTCACACAGTACTGACAAAGCTGTTTACACCTAGCGTTGCAGATTACTTCTATGTGTAATATTTCGGCACGAGGGCATTGGCTTTGATTACTCTTTATTTTACCACACAATGGTAACATAATCCCCAGCAGCTACATTTTACACATCCGACTGGACACCAATACCGCCGCACCAGGGCACGCATACATTTGCAGACCCCCCACAACTGTTTATTACTGTGTCCGCAAGCCCATGTATTTCTCAAGGTGGTGAGTAAGCAGCTACTCCACTCGGTTAGAGCTGCCCCCCCTCCCCCCCCCCCCCCCGAGGCCAGATCGTGTCTGTTCTAAAGTATGAGGCACTTAATCAAAACTGGATCGATCAGTGTGTTGTCTGAGACAAGGATACAGTAGCCGTGCCACGGTGCGCTGGTCTGCGCTCTATCAGATGTTATGCCATGACACTAAGCAGGCTCTTTGTCCTAAAGAGTGTCGTTCCATGACACTTTCCTCCCTGAGTAGTGTCATACAATGACACTCACCTGTGTGAGCACTGACATACAATGACACTCACCTGTGTGAGCACTGTCATGCAATGACACTCACCTGTCTGAGCACTGTCATACAATGACACTCACCTGTGTGAGCACTGTCATACAATGACACTCACCTGTCTGAGTACTGACATACAATGACACTCACCTGTCTGAGCACTGACATACAATGACACTCACCTGTCTGAGCAATGACATACAATGACAATCACCTGTCTGGGCACTGACATACAATGACACTCACCTGTCTGAACACTGTCACACAATGACACTCACCCGCCTAAGCACTGCTATACAACGGCACTCTCATGCCTGAGCACTGCCATGCATAACCCTCTCTTGCAAGAGCACTGCCATAACACAGCACTCTTTTTCTTAAATAAATTAATTAAAATCTTTTATTCCCATTTATATAAAAAACAAACAAACACTTTTAAAAACCAATGATTACAGAAATCTCAGCCACCATCACCACACAGTTACGATATTTCCCTTGTGGTCACGGTATGTGGTTAATCAATTAAAAGATACAGAAACATCCTTGAATTTACCTGCAAATAAGTGTTCAAACTCAAACAAGTATAGCTCAAGTTTCGCTAAGAAATATCCAAATGCAAAACACAACGCTGTGCAAAGAAAAAATGTCACAAAACGTCTTAAAAATGTACATATATTCGAACATTTAGACATCTATAGTTTTCAAAATTGTCTGGTCTGCGGATTTCTCTCTTCACTTCTAGCCTACGGCCAGAAGAATGCCAATAAAAATTTAGTGCTGCACCTTTTTCAGCTGTTTCAAAGAGTGAGCGGTGTAAACAAAACGCTGCAGCTTTAACTTGGCAAAAGGTCCTTGACTTTATAAAGCACAGACTGGCAAAATTTCCTTCACTAATACGCGGCTAGACAGCTATAAAACGAAACAATGTACCCTGAGTAAATACTGACTATTGATGCACAAGTTTTATCCCATTCGCTTTATGAAATATTTTATCCACTCTCTTATCAAGTCAGTGACAACCTTTTTTTGTGTTATGTCTCATGCAGCCTTGGCAGTGTGTTATGTGAAGGGAATATAAGCCATAAGGGGGGAGTTCGGTGTTCCGCCCCGCGCTTTGCAACCGTCTTTCAAAGCCTGTCAGCTGACAGCAAGACGCGGAGGAAGTCGCTATTTATTCTCAAAATATTCACAGAAACCTCAGCTTTTGTTTTGAAAGTGTCCCACCCCGACTACTTGATTCTACTTGAACTGTTTTACACCTAACATCCCCCCCCCCCCACCCGCCATCCCCCCAGCACCCCCTCCCCAACCCCCTCCAACCCACACGGCCGCTGGGCAAATGACACTAGGGTGTATATTAAGTGTGATTTTTAATAGTGTTAACTGAGGAGCGAAAAATGTAAAAGGGATCAAACTATAAGTAAATATGCACAGCATCTGCCACTTCCTCAAGGCGGGGGGGGGGGGGGGGGTTGGGAGAGGGGTGGGGGGGGGGTGGACGGGGCAGGGCCTCCGTTCTAAAAGCAAAGTGAACCATTTTCGCGCCATTAAAGCTGTCGCACAGGCGCTTTCACGTGCTTTTTTCGTATTTAATCACGGCATATATATATATATATATATATATATATATATATATATATATATATATATATATATATATATGATGTATATATACAAAATGACATATTTGAAAGCTGTAGCCAAATAAATAAAAATAGGTCCACATATATATGTATATATATATGTCCGGTGGAGGAATAGGGTGCAGCACGGCGAGTGTCTTTCTCAGGTGATTCGTTCGCTGACATTGATCACATTGATCACCTATGAAGGTCTCGGCATCCCTGTAAACTGATCCTGGCCAGAAGTAACGAGGTGCTATTTTATATCTCGTCTTATTTATGCCAAAATGACCTGACCCACGGTCTGAGTGACAAGCGGCCAAAATCGGGTTTTTTTTCTGTGTCTGCTATAACTCGGAAAGGATCGATTTTTTTTGTGATTGTAATGTCAAGTTCCGTCAACCAAGCAGAATTTTGAATAAAATTTCCTGTGTCTTGTATCTCCTTAGCATCCATGACTTCGACTTTATTGTACCAGGCAGAAGTATGTTGAATTTATATTCAAAAATTAATTGCAATTCAAGTTTATGACCTGCTCCAGATGTTGCTCCAGACCAACCAGTCTCAAATCTCCGGAGATTTTTTCAACATTTAAAAAGCCTGCTCCGGACGCTACAGACCTATCCAGTTTTCCCACACGTAGCAAATTGCAATCAGCAAAGACCTGGTGGATGTGTGGTAATGTTAAATAGGGTCTTTGGTGTAAAGAACAGCATGGATGAAAGGGTCTTTGGTATCCGAAAGATATTACAACTGAATCAATCAAATACCTTTTGGTAAAAAAGAAAGGTATTGGAATCGTGCACATTTCATAATTGCAATTTAAAAATGCCGATGAGTAATTTGGACGATGTGTGTTAATACTATTTAAGGATGTAAAGGTCTTTGGTGAGAAGAACTACACACATGACAGGGAATCTGGCATAAAAAGCAACTGCAATTAAAACACTTATAAGGCTCTGTGATATAAAGAGGAGTGTTGCAATGTGAAACATGTCATATATCGATAGTGCAGTTCAAAACAAATAATTGTGAAAATGTATGGGGGGTGAACTGATATCGAATTTTCACCGGGGTAGGGGTGAAAATTTGATAAGGGGGAATAATTCGACGGGCATAATTTGATATCAAATATTCATCGGGGGGTGAGGTATCGGTGGGGGTGAGAATTCGTTGTTACACCGGCACGGACGGACGGACAGCCAGACCACCACCCACTCCTCTGGCCGGTGTAGACCAGAAAAGCAGAGTAACTTACCTACGAACATACACGCGGGCGACCGACACGGACAGCCAGACCACCCCGCGCCCCCCGCCCCCACCCCAGCTCTGACAGGACAAGCGTGGTGGTGGGTTATTCCCGATCTGAACAGGTCTTCTCTATTCTCATGCCCATTCTGCTGCCAATCCTTCAGCGACAAACAAGCGCGTCACAGGAATTTGAACCATCATTTTTTTTTCACACAAACACACAGTATGTCTCCGATAATTGTGGGGTAGAAAGTTAGTCATACAATTTCTTATCAACCTTTTTATAAACATCCGACCGCCTTTTTTATGGAAAACAGGTAAGCAGATATTTTGCACCCCAAAATCGACAGGCGAAGTACAAATAGGGCAAATCATTTCGCAGAATCCTGTTACTTAAATCGAAAGGCCTGGGGTCCACATTGTGTACGCCCACATTATACGGGTCCACGTTTTATGGCTCCACATGTTGTCCACGCAAATGTATGTTGTTTGGGGGATCTACAGCTGCCAAGACAAAAAAAAAAAAAAAAAAATTTTGAGAAGTGACCGAATAAAAATTTCTATCAAGCTCCGATATCTAAATTTTTATCTTTATCTGTATATTTATATCTATATCTTTATCTATATATCTAGATCTGCAGCGACAGTATCTACAGTCACCATATTTACAGAGACTATCTCCGGCGACGATTTCTATGGCGGCAATATCGATTGTGACGATATCTATACAAAAGTGTCGATATCTACAGTGACGGTATCTATATGCAGTGACGATATCTATAGCGGCAATATCGGTAGTGACGATATCTATAGAGCGACGATATCTATACAAAGTGACGATATCTATAGCGACGATATCTATATTCAGTAACTATATTTACAGCGACGATATCTATATGCAGGGACGATATCTATATGCAGTGACGATCTCTATAACGACGATATCTAGATAAAGTGACATCTATATGTAGTAACGATATCTATACAGCGACGATATCTACAGCGACGACATAACGACGGACATCTTTTCTTCACATCGGTGATGCCCTGGAATTAAAAAAACAGCTCAGCCAGGACAAGAGCTACGGCATGACCACAGACACATAAAGCACCACTCGTGATTGTTGCATGACTTGGGCGGGGAGAGGGGAGTGAAATGCTGTAATCTGATTGGTCCATTCCCAAGTCAATGACTTTTCAGTGTTGATCGGAACGCAAATATCGAGAGAAATATCGAGATATAATATATATAGCGGTTATTTGTAATTAAAATGCGAGTTAAGTTGTGTACCAAAGTTTTTATTGAAAAAAAAACTAGTCAACTCCCGGCTCCCGGGCAACAGTCACATGAGTTAAAAAGAAATTGCAGAAAAGGCCAAAAGATACACACGTGACTCGGAGTGAAGAGAGGCGAGGCCAGACCAGCAGACATCGCCAAAAAGATACACACGTTCTCGGTGAGAAGAGAGGCGAGGCCAGACCAGCACACATCGCCAAAAAGATACACACGTTCTCGGTGAGAAGAGAGGCGAGGCCAGACCAGCACACATCGCCAAAAAGATACACGCGTGACTCGGAGTGAAGAGAGGTGGGGCCAGACCAGCAGTCATCGCCAAAAACCGAAACATTCAGCTTCATAAAACATTACTTTTTAAGACATAAAACTGAAAGCAGCTTTATCATGGAGATAATTTCACAAACACTGTTGTTTTCACAATGATTCTTGGAAGTCGAGCACTTAATGGTTTCGTTTTTTACAATTAATACACGAACCATAGGGCAGCTTTTTTCATTGTGTCAACATAAACATCTTTGTTCAGCAATGGAACAACAAAAGGAGTAACACAGACCCAGACTGCCAAAGTTTCACTTTTTCTTGGAAACTGACAAACCAGATCTTAAAATAGAAAACTGCGTTAATCAAATCGTAACCACAACAGGTGGTGATGTAATGCTTTTTGTGCGCAGCACTTGTAAAGTTGGTATAAAGAACGTCCAAGGAATCTGTGCTCAGCTAGAGCTTTAAAGACCTGAACATTGTTACTCTTCTGAATACCAGTATTACCTTACCAAGCCTAAAACCGAAATTTCGAGTGAAAATCCAAACTGGCACCCATTATGACCTTGAAACCGGGTCAAGGTCAAAATAAGAATTGACAGGTCATCTAAATACCATATCTCACGGGAAACGGATCATCAGGAGGAACAGCCACAGACGGACGCACGGATGGTCAACACCGACACCTATAGCACCCCCCCCCCAGCATCCCCACCGACCC
Source organism: Protula sp. h YS-2021 (assembly GCA_949752745.1). Lineage (NCBI taxonomy): Eukaryota > Metazoa > Annelida > Polychaeta > Sabellida > Serpulidae > Protula > Protula sp. h YS-2021. The sequence goes on from OX457024.1 coordinate 106,561,264, forward strand.
CCCGGATGGAGGGGGGGGGGAGTTAAAGCGACGGTTTGAGGCCAAGGCAGACATTGTAGTGGGTTCGCTTTCGCGTATCCATGGATTATTTCTGTTTCTTTTCTCTCCCTTATTTTATGTTCCCAGATGTCCGAACACGCGTGTCTTCATTTTTAAAAGTATAAATGCCATATCACACCATTGCCCGCATTCAATGACGTGGCTCAAACCCAAACTTACGCTCAAATCCAAACTTACGCTCAAACCCAAACTTACGCTCAAACCCAAACTTACGCACAAACCCAAACTTACGCTCAAACCCAAACTTACGCTCAAACCCAAACTTACGCTCAAACCCAAACTTACGCTCAAACCCAAACTTACGCACAAACCCAAACTTACGCTCAAACTCAAACTTACGCTCAAACCCAAACTTACGCTCAAACCCAAACTTACGCTCAAACTCAAACTTACGCTCAAGCTCTAAATAAAGTCATTAAATAAGTAAAACTTAAACTAAAAATGAGTCTAGACTAGAGGTGGTTTAAGATTAAGTAACGTCAAATGCGATAGCTAGTGAACTTTTTTTCTCACCATAACGTGTCTTAAGTACTATATTTCAGTCATTTGCAATGATATAAGCAAACATTCTCCCGCTGCCCACAGATCGGATGTGGTGTTCAGAACAATGTCGACTCTGGAAAGTTTGAACTCATATTTTTGAGCAAATGCTTTAGTGAATTTGAAACTCAAATTTTAGACTCATTTTGAGTACAAGTTTGAGCTACGTTATTGAATACGGGTGGATACTCTGGCAGTCCCACCCGGCTCTTAGCATATATTCCCAAATACAAACGTCATTATATCTATCATCTCTATTTGACAACATTCTCCTGTATCTCTCTACTTCTATTTACAAGTGAAACCCTGGATATTTCCTTTTTGCCCGCCCCGCCCCCCCTCCCCCTCCCCCCCCCCCCCCACCTTCCCCTGGCTTTGACGTTTTAGCTAAACCTGAGCCAATTCAAACGAAATCTTAGAGCCGCCTGCAAACATATTTACAAAATTCCATCACAAAATGCACGAGGTTAGTGCTCATAACGCTTTGATTGTTTTTCTAAGATTTTTTCACTTGTTTGCTGTTGGATTTTGGGGTGGGAAACTCAAACATTTCAAAGAGCTACTTCTGTAAGTTTTACCAGCCGACTAAACGACCCTGTGCTCAGCAAGAATTAAAAAAAACCTTATAATTTGCTCAATTGCCTGAAGACAAATGTGTTAGAAGCATTGATAATAAAATCTCAATCCATCGAACTTTCAGACGGTGAAATGGCAAAAGTATTGCAGGGTACGAAATGACCTTTTTCCTTGGATATCAAGCGTGCCCCCAAAAATTCCACAAGCCCAAACCCAAATCCACAGCACCAATGTAATTATCAAATAAAATGTATTGATCTATTTCTAGTTTTCTTTTACCAACCAACAAAGCGACCCCACTCTGACAAGTAAGACAGGCTGAAAAGTAAATTTAAACTGAAGAAAATTTTTTGGAAGCCCAAGCGGAAATCTGGCGGATTGGGACCTGTGGGATTCTGGTTAACTTGGCGCTCTGTAATGGGGTTGTCTTTGCTATGTGCACAACACTTGAGCACAGACATTCCAATGATTGACGTGTCTGTCACTTGACACCCACGCACAGCCTGAACAATGATTGACGTGTCTGTCACTTGACATCCACGCACAGCCTGAACAATGATTGACGTGTCTGTCACTTGACACCCACGCACAGCCTGAACAATGATTGACGTGTCTGTCACTTGACATCCACGCACAGCCTGAACAAGGTGATCTGGAATATGTCACCTGACACTGCCGTGAATGCGCCTGAGCCACGGGGCTGGGGGTCAGCTCTGAGTGTCCTGTGTGAACTCAGCTCCGCGTCTTGACAACAGATCTTATCTGGGAAACAGGTGATCTCCCGGTGGGTGATTTGCCGGTGGTCTTTCGCCGGTGGGCAAATCGCCGGTCTATGGTATCTGCCGGCCGGTGATTTGCCGGTGGTCTTTTGCCGGTGGGTAAATCGCCGGTCTACGGTATCTGCCGGCCGGTGATTTGCCGGTGAAATTGTGAAAAATGTGGTAAACAAATTTCACTAAATATCTATTTTATTCCAATAATATTTCACAATCTACACATTTCACAATTAACTCTTGGAACGGTCCACTACATAAATGTTACTTAACAACTAAATTGCAATCACACATGAATGAAGCTCTCTGATCAGTTACATTTTAAACAGTCTTATAAAATATCTAATTCTAATCTAAATCTAATCTTATTTAACGATAAAGCGCTGTTAGTCCCTTTGACCTTTTTCTCCCCCATGGTTGTATACAGTATTATCTCCACATTTGGATGTTGTATGCAATACCGCGTAAATAATCCAAAAAAAAAAACATGCCGATTTTCATAATCGGCAACAACAGTGGTAATTCGCTGATTAATTTCGCGGTATTGGCGGCGCGGCTCGGCGGCCACCTGTCCACCAAAACCCTGTGCGATAACTACTTTTTTTTACAATTTCACAGGCAATTCACCCACCGGCAACTCACGCAACTCACCTCTAACGGCAAAAGACCACCACCAAATCGCCCACCGGCAAATCATCCACCAGGAGTTCCCCTAGACCCCTTATCTGACAGAGAAACCCTAGACCCCATATCTGACAGAGAACCCCTAGACCCCCTATCTGACAGAGAACCCCTAGACCCCTTATCTGACAGAGAACCCCTAGACCCCTTATCTGACAGAGAAACCCTAGACCCTTATCTGCCAGAGAACCCCTAGACCCCTTATCTGACAGAGATCCCCTAGACCCCTTATCTGACAGAGAACCCCTCGACCCCTTATCTGACAGAGAACCCCTAGACCCCTTATCTGACAGCGATCCCCTAGACCCCTTATCTGACAGACAACCCCTAGACCCCTTATCTGACACAGAACTCCTAGACAGTTTATCTGACAGAGAACCCCTAGACCGCTTATCTGACAGAGAACCCCGAAACCCCTTATCTGACAGAGAAACCCTAGACCCTTATCTGACAGAGAACCCCTAGACCCTTATCTGACAGAGAACCCCTAGACCCCTTATCTGACACAACTCCTAGACAGCTTATCTCGCAGAGAACCTTTAGACCGCTTATCTGACAGAGGACCCCTAAACCCCTTATCTGACAGAGAACCCCTAGGCTCCTTATCTGACAGAGAACCCCTAGACCCTTATCTGACAGAGAACCCCTAGACCCCTTATCTGACACAACTCCTAGACAGCTTATCTCGCAGAGAACCCCTAGACCCCTTATCTGATAGAGATTCCCTAGACCCCTTATCTGACAAAGAACCCCTAGACCGCTTATCTGACAGAGAACCCCTAGACCCTTACCTGACAGAGATCCCCTAGACCCCTTATCTGACAGAGAACCCATAGACCCCTTATCTGACAGAGAACCCCTACGCCCCTTATCTGACAGAGAACCCCTAGACCCCTTATCTGACAGAGAACCCCTAGACCCCTTATCTGACAGATCCCCTAGACCCCTTATCTGATAGAGATCCCCTAGACCCCTTATCTGACAGATCCCCTAGACCCCTTATCTGACAGAGAACCCCTAGACCCCTTATCTGACAGAGAACCCCTAGGCCACTTATCTGTCAGAGAACCCCTAGACCCCTTATCTGACAGAGAACCCCTAGACCCCTTATCTGACAGAGATCCCCTAGACCCCTTATCTGACAGATCCCCTAGACCCCTTATCTGACAGAGAACCCCTAGACCCCTTATCTGACAGAGAACCCCTAGGCCACTTATCTGTCAGAGAACCCCTAGACCCCTTATCTGACAGAGAACCCCTAGACCCCTTATCTGACAGAGAACCCCTAGGCCACTTATCTGTCAGAGAACCCCTAGACCCCTTATCTGACAGAGAACCCCTAGACCCCTTATCTGACAGAGAACCCCTAGACCCCTTATCTGACAGGGCACTGAGGATTTGGACTTTCAGGTTGCATGTATCAACTATGTGAAATCAAAAGTTGAGCATTAAGCCTCTGAAAAATTTGAAATATTGTATCAGTTCTCACAAAGACCCCAGCTTCTTTGACTGAACTGGCTCAGCATCGATGGCTTTGTGTTAAATACCAGCACCACCTCCCCCCGGGCCTCCACCCCCGCCCCCCCCCCCCCCCCCCGCTGTCACAAACCCGCACTTTCGATCCTAGCAATGGAATTATAGGCGAATTATCAAAATAACTGGCAAATAACGGAGATAAAATGCTCATCCACGTCCTTAAAAAAGTCCTTCTGTATGACCTTCCTATTTCAAGTAATATAAAGTCTGGGGAAAAAAGAATGTCCGTGGAATTTAGCACAATGGGAAAGCGACTTTCAGCTTTTTTTGTGTAATAAATGAGCTCACGTTTTCGTCTCCAAGGCATGGAGAAGAAAAAAACAGCTTAGCAGTTTTGGAAATATGGCGGTCGATTGGAGAAAACATCGAAATCGCTTTGCAATAAAGCGCAGGATTTCAGTCATAAACGCTTTTGACTATGCCGCAAATTTATATTTCTACACTGTATAAAAGGTGTTACAACTCAACATTTCCGACAAAAACCAACTTTTGTAGTTTTTTCTCATCTTTTTCTTTTAATTGTTGCTTATTTAAATGACTACCTTACCAGGGTTGAGACTTCATGAAATTTTCTGGTCGCCCCCCCGGGCGACAAACTTTAAAAAATTAGTCGCCCGGCGCAATTTTGGCCAAATTTGTCTAGCCCGCCTCACATGAAAAAAATAACAAAATGGTGTTTAAAATAATCAACAGTATATACCTGAAAATACTTAGAAAAAAAATAGGGCGCCACTCGGGCGACGAACTCGAAAAAGTCGCCCGAGCCAAAAGCTGGTCGCCACGGGCGACCGCGAAATCTCAACCCTGCCAATTAGATTCACGTCTGAGCATGCGCATTATGACTGTTGTAACGGGTTTATTGTATTAAAAATTTTAAATCCATTGTTGGATAATTACTCTCCTTGGAAAATAAACCATGCAACCGGCAGGTTTCGGCCGTAGATTTCTTCGTCATATATCTGGTCACTCCATGTGGAAAAGTCGACAAACTGCCGACCAAGAGTAACTGCAAAATTTTCGTTTTTAGAATAATCAACAGGAATGAATGTTGTTCGTGTGACTGAACGCTGATAGGGCAGAACTCGTCCTACATCGATCAGGGAGATCCCCGATTTGTTACGAGATGCCACACGCCAGGTTACACTTTACAAGCTAATCTGAAACATATCAAATGGGCGAAAATTCGCCATAAAAAAAGTCATACAGTAACTGACTAAGCTGCATAAAAAGGCGCCAAAATAAGAGGCAGCGCTATAAAAAAGCTCATACAGTAACTGATTGTAAATTGCATGAAAATAACTCATATCGGTCTGTCATAATCAGTAATAATAGCTTCAAAATTCACAGTGTTAAGATGATATGAGGTCACGCCCAGGCAAACAAGTACATTTAAAGTGAGATGAATAGCTCAATTACGCCAAGCACCGGGACAACCAATTTTATGTCTGCATAGAACAGCGGCAAAATATCCAGCAGACTCCTCTGTAACCAGAACGGGAAAGTGATACCGCTGCAACTCGAAGATTTCAAATTTGAAGTCACTCTCTTATAATTATGAACGGACATATTTATAATTATTGCACTACTACTACTACTACTACTACCACTACTACTACTACTACTACTACTACTACTACTACTACTACTCCTGCTATAATGCTTTTGATGTAAAATGCTTTTGCGGCAATTTACGTTTTAAGCGGAGATTGTTGCTTCTAGAAAAAAATGTCAGAAAAATTAACCTTCTTTGACAGCCACTTCAAAGTTCTGAGATGTGTTAATTTCAATTTTCCGACTACAGGTGGAGTCGTTCCACAGTTTGTTAGGAGGATAGTCAGATAAATTGCCCGTACAAGTTCTCTCTCCAGTGGTGACCCCGAATTCCAGGGAGACACGCTCAGGAATGCACCATACATTCGGCTTTCTGACATGTGAAGGGACTGATGGTCAACACTTCAAAAATGGCAGACAAAAAAAAAAAAAAAAGAAAAGAAAGAAAAAGTAAAAAAAAAAAAAAACACATTTTCTGTTTGATTCGTGATCTGTTTGTTAAAATTCTCGGCTCTAGCATTGAGGGAAGCGAACATTAGGTACAAAAACAACAGGTGCCCCGGGCAGGTGACCTGGAGAAATGATAAACACTCATCATAAGGTGTAACAAGGCTCCCGCCATTTCTCTGAAGGAAACTACACAGAAAGGCTACATTTGAGGATGTGCAAGGAAAAATGAACCAAACAAAATTTACTCTTTTAGCTTTAAACATCTCCAAGAACCCATATAACAGTCCAGTTTCTTAGATGAAGCCTTTCTTATTCTTTTCTATTTAGACTAGGAAAGTGTCATTTTAGTACTTTAAAGCAAGTCTTCTCTTTTTTCTTTGAAAATCGTTTCGCCAATCTCGTCAAAAACGTGAAGAGACACAGATTCGAAATTTTACATGAGTGTCGGGTGAAAGCCTCCCCCCTCCTCGAACCAACCCCCCCCCCCCCCCCCCCCGAGGAAGAGCCCCTCCACTTTTTTCACCCCCAGGCAAAAATCCCGCTTCGCTTCCTCATTTAGCATTTTCACTGATGTTTTATTCCAGAAACTTCAACAATTTTGACATCAATTTATTTTCACTGATGTGCTTTGTATGTTGTGTACTGCAGCCAGAACACTACCGCAGATTCCTTTGGCAAAGGTACCCCGGTTGTACTTGCGAATCACGCGGTGCATGGTCTCCGTATCCTCGACCTTCCCGGCGCACGGTCTCTGTCGCCGACCTTCCCGCCGTATCGTCAACCTTCCAGCCACGGAAACCATGAAACACCCCGTAGCACCCCACCTTATATCCCCTACCTTACCCAATCTCAGGCTGCTTTCCAGAGCTTAAGCCAGTTTGCCCCCGAGCTGCAATCGTGAACTCCGATCACGGATTAACGAGTGGACCCTCGATTGCACGTGACCTTTCACTCAGTAAATCAGGATTTTCGGCATCAGGGGTTAGCGGTACATGCGATGACAGAAGTGGTCTGAGGGATAACGAGGGACGATCGGTCTGATCCAGCTCACACTAGTCTATTGTGTAGTTCAAACCACAACAGACGGTGATGCCTTTCTTGTCTCCACATCAATCAACTGCTTGAGCGTTGAGGTTTTCACATCATAGAATATTTAAATTTTGACCAATGACTACAACAATAATAATTATAATTTTAAATTAAAAAAATGAAGTGCCGGTTGGGGGTTTTTCGCCGGGAGGAAGTTTGACGGGGGGGGGGGGGGTGGAGGCGATCTACGCCGTTTTCCAAAGTTTTGATTTGTGCAAATGTTCACAATGTTGAGAGTGTGGTACGTTTCCAAGTAAATCACTTTGCTTGGAAGAAGAAGTCAAGTGTCGCTCTAGTTTTACTGTACTTTGTAAAATTTTCCGGTTGCTAAACTGACCCCTTTAACCATGCCCCTGAATAATATGACTGGGGGTAAAAATGAGTACAGTACCGCCAATTTCGGCAGATTAACCGCGGTAAATCTACCGTTATATGCGGACCAGTAGCGATCAATGCAGCGACATGAAGCCATAAATGTCCTGCATCCGACAACTGTTTTTTTTTTCTTTTTTTTGCGAATAACTTCCATTACATGAGCCAGAAATGTGTACTCATATTCCTGGCGTAGACACTGCCTGTAACTGGGCGTCTACTGGGCAATGGAGAAGAGCGATCACCACGTTACTAGGCGTTGCTAAGACTATTTCTCAATCTACCGGAATTTACGATGTTTTCAAAGGGATAATTTTACTTCTGTATCGCGAAACATCAAAACCTACATAAAATACAAAACCTGGGAAATTTAACATGTAAAACATTAATCTATTTCCGGTATTTATGTAATTAATTTGAAATAAACACTCCTAATTACAAGTCAAAGCTTCTAGACTACAATTTCATTTTGTGAGGTGTTAAGTAACAGACTTCCTTATATATGACACTGCTTATCTCTGCCTTCAATTAACGAGTAACCCATTTAGTTCTCAGTGGAGATTGACGCTAACAAACATGAAGATAGAAAAAAGTAAAACACATAATATTCCGAAAATAGTTTCTCACAAATTTCGCAAAACTACCCAACGGCCAAGCATTTGTAAAAAGAAAAATAGAGGGAATTGTTGGGCAAGCGAAGGACATGGCATTAAATAGCAGGTTCTCTTTCGTTCTTGAAATACTGTACCTCTGCAGAGGGGATTGGGACATTTTGTACCTTTGTCACTTTGTACCTCCGTCATTTTGTACCTTTTTGGACACTTTGTACCTCAGATTTTGGGACACTTTGTACCTCCGCGAAAGACGTTTTGTACCTTTTCTGCCACTTTGTACCCTATCATTTTATACCCTTTTTTACGTGCAATACTCAGTGAACACAAAAAATTAAATACCGCCTACTCTACGCGATTTTTTAAATTTTTGATTATTTGTTTTTTGACCATATTGTTGCGATATCTCCGAAACAGTTTGTTCGATTACGTCGCAACGGATAATTCGAGGTTAATGTGGATTAAATTATCGGTTTAGACTTAGTGGTAGCTACAGCTAGACTGTCGTCGGTGACAATCAGAAAATTCCATTGTTATTTTGCTGGTTACACATTACGCGACAGCAAAAAAAAAAAAAAAGTGTATTGTATTGTAAAGAAGCGTGCAAATTGACAATAAAATATGTAACATTGATCTTGGTTGTAATTTTTCTCATCTTAAAGAGGGTATAAAATGACTTTAAAAAGGTGCAAAGTGGTAAGGTACAAAGTGGCGGAAAAGGTACAAAACGTCTTTCGCAAAGGTACAAAATGGCAAGGTACAAAGTGGCAAAGGTACAAAATGTCCCAAGACCCTGCAGAGTTCACCTCCACCTTTCACAGTGTACGCCTGTAGTTCATTTTCACCTTTCACAGTGTACCCCTGTAGTTCACTTCCATCTTTCACAATGTATCCCTGTAGTTCTAATTACCTTTCTTCATTTTTTTCACCTCAATGAAAACAGAACAACGCTGACTAGATAAAAACTGGAACAGTTTATCAGCATACAAAGAAACTGTAAGAGAAAAAAAACTCAAGCAGTTTGACGAGAAGGATTCATCGGTGAAAAATACTCAAATTATTACTAATAACGCTCCTTTTCATATTATATTCTCCATCATTAATTTATAGGTTTGTCAGAAACGCAAGTATTTTTCAAGAAAAATTTTAGCATCATTTCTTCACACATTTATCCCAAACCTGTACGCCTAATCACACTTTGGTATTTCGAATAAAAACCCAGTGTTGTCGCAGCCCGGGGAGGAAAAAAGGATAAAAAAGGATTTTCAAGGATGATTTTTGGGGAAAAAAGGATGAAAAAAGGGTAAAACTGTAAATTTTGAAGTCAAAATTTTCTGGCTGGCGCCTTCGGCGCTCGCACTGAAAAAAAATTAAAATCAAAGAATCAAATAAAACAAGTATTCAGTGAACACTAACAGGCCCCAACGCCCCCAAAATTGTAAGGGGTCGTCTATGGTTTTGAACCTGTTGGCCAGTTTAGGCCAAGAAAAATAAATTTCCTACTTCTGCTCAAAACTTTGAAAAACAATGATACTGGCTGGCGGAAAATCTTTTTTTTTTACCCCCAAAATTTAGCAGATCACGTGACCGAATTTGGCCCAAATGGCCTAAAGGCACATCTATATGTCGAGACCTTTCAAATGAGCCCAACATCAAGTCTCTAGGCCTCGGCGTTCTCGAGATATCGCCTGTACAAACTCAAAGTCGATTTTTGCGGTTTTGGACAATCTGGCAAAGATCACGTGACCGAATTTGGCCAAAAGGCACATCTACAAGTCGAGACCTTTCAAATGAGCCCAACATCAAGTCTCTAGGCCTCTGCGATCTCGAGATATTGCCTGTACAAACACAAGTCGATTTTTGCGTTTTTTGGCCAATTTGGCCAAGATCACGTGACCGAATTCGGCCAAAATGTCTTTCAAATGAGCCAAACATCAAGTCTCTAGGCCTCTGCGTTCTCGAGATATCGCCTGTACAAACACAAATCGATTTTTGCTTTTTTTTGGGCCAATTTGGCCAAGATCACGTCATCGAATTCGGCCAAAATGGCCAAAAGGCACATCTACAACATGAGATCTTTCAAATGAGCCTAACATCAAGTCTCTAGGCCTCTGCGTTCTCGAGATATCGCCTGTACAAACACAAGTCGATTTTTTGCGTTTTTGGCCAATTTGACCAAGATCACGTGATCGAATTTGGCCAAAAGGCACATCTACAAGTCGAGACCTTTCAAATGAGCCCAACATCAAGTCTCTAGGCCTCTGCGTTCTCGAGATACCGTCTGTACAAACATAAGTCGATTTTTTTGCGTTTTTGGCCCTTTGCTCAAGATCACGTGATCAAATATTCGGCCAAAATTGCCAAAAGGCACATCTACAAGTTGAGATCTTTCAAATGAGCCTTACATCAAGTCTCTAGGCCTCTGCGTTCTTGAGATATCGCCTGTACAAACACGTCTATTTTTGCGTTTTTTGGCCAATTTGGCCAAGATCACGTGATTGAATTTGGCCAAAATGGCCAACAGGCACATCTACAAGTCGAGACCTTTCAAATGAGCCCAACATCAAGTCTCTAGGCCTCTGCGTTTACGAGATATCGCCTGTACAAACACAAGTCGATTTTTTACGTTTTTGGCCAATTTGGCCAAGATCACGTGATCGAATTTGGCCAAAATGGCCAAAAGGCACATCTAAATGTCGAGACCTTTCAAATGAGCCTAACATCAAGTCTCTAGGCCTCTGCGTTTACGAGATATCGCCTGTACAAACACAAGTCGATTTTTTGCGTTTTTGGCCAATTTGGCCAAGATCACGTGATCGAATTTGGCCAAAATGGCCAAAAGGCACATCTACAATTCGAGACCTTTCAAATGAGCCCAATATCAAGTCTCTAGGCCTCTGCGTTCTCGAGATATCGCTTGTACAAAAAAGCGATGACGGACAGACAGACGGACGGACAGACAGACACCCCAAGTCTATAGGCCCCCAACCCTGTAGGGTTGGGGCCTAAAAAAGGATGTGGCAACATTGAAAATCACAAGAATTTTACAATTCGACTGCAAAAGAACCGGTTACAAAATGAAAGAAGAAACATCACAAAAACACATCACACTCGGAACATTAAAGAAATTGAAAATCAAAATTATTTGCAAAAAGTTTGAAAATCGCATATTGGTTGTTAAAAACACGATTGACATAGAAAGACTGACAACCATTATCCAATCACAAAGCTGTTACGTTTTGCTCCGCATCGCAGACACACCGAACAGAAATCACGCTGTTCCATTTCACGAAAATTTGTCACTATTCGCTTAAAAATTAGAAGATGTAGGTAAATAAAACGAGGACAAAATACGGTAAATTGTCTTCAATATGTATTTAAACAGCTTTGATTTTATTTTCCTTAATTTCGTTTACACTTGACAATGGCCAATTGGAGCTTTCTAGCCCAAAATTTACATCATGTTCAACAAAAACCTAAAAAGGCAATTTCACTCTTATTTTAAAAGTTTCTTTCCAAAAGCATTTGCTTATTCAATTTTCAAGGACTAAACGCAGAAATTAATAAATTTCTCCAAAATTGTTAAGCAGCTACAAAATGAGGTGTTGCACTCACTTAAATAGAGTTAAATATGTCATTTTTCTTATGCTTAAAATATTTCTCAGTGGTAAAAAAAATTAAATAAATATTTTTTACGTGAATGTTTACGTTGTTTTTAATAATGCCGACTAAAATACTTTCATTTTTCCGGAAGTTTCACAGTTTTTTTAACATTTTAAAACCCGAGTTTCGTTATGTTTTGCATGGGTTGTCGTATAGGAACAAAGTGATATTTACGAGCGTAGCTTATTTAAGTACGAACCCGCTTGTGCCACAAATGGGCGATATCACAAACTATAATAGTATAAATAAAAAAAGAGATACTTACTTGCAACCGCTTAAGTCGTCATGCTTGTAAATAGCGTATATAGTCATAATCCATACACTGTAACGTTAAGAGGTGAAGATAATTTGTACAGGAAAAAAACAAACACACAAAACACGGAAAACACCAAACACCCGTGATAACTTTCGAGCGGCTATTTTCGTAGAAGTAATATATATAAAAAGTTCCCATGTGCCGATCAACAAAAAATTCTGAAGTGACCCAATCATCTCGCCTGTGTTTTCTAAGATATAAAACATATATTCCTTATTAAAATAACGTGAACTAAACAAACAGAAAAGATACATGGAGACAAATGAACTATTGTATTTTTGCTATCTAGCTAGCATCCTGAAGAACAGACCACCCTTAGAGGGAATAAACGAGAGAACTGGGCCAAGCGTGCAGTATAGGACGAGCGAACTGGATCACGAGAGAACTGGGACAAGCATAAAAAATAGGACGGGAGAACTGAGCCATGAGAGAATTGAGCAAAGCATAAAGGATAGGACGAGGGAACTAGGCCAAGCATAAAGTATAGGATGGGAGAACTGGGCCAAGCATAAAGTATAGGACATGAGACGAGAGAGTCCTACTTCTGCTCAAAACTTTGAAAAACAATGATACTGGCTGGCGGAAAATCTTTTTTTTTTACCCCCAAAATTTAGCAGATCACGTGACCGAATTTGGCCCAAATGGCCTAAAGGCACATCTATATGTCGAGACCTTTCAAATGAGCCCAACATCAAGTCTCTAGGCCTCGGCGTTCTCGAGATATCGCCTGTACAAACTCAAAGTCGATTTTTGCGGTTTTGGACAATCTGGCAAAGATCACGTGACCGAATTTGGCCAAAAGGCACATCTACAAGTCGAGACCTTTCAAATGAGCCCAACATCAAGTCTCTAGGCCTCTGCGATCTCGAGATATTGCCTGTACAAACACAAGTCGATTTTTGCGTTTTTTGGCCAATTTGGCCAAGATCACGTGACCGAATTCGGCCAAAATGTCTTTCAAATGAGCCAAACATCAAGTCTCTAGGCCTCTGCGTTCTCGAGATATCGCCTGTACAAACACAAATCGATTTTTGCTTTTTTTTGGGCCAATTTGGCCAAGATCACGTCATCGAATTCGGCCAAAATGGCCAAAAGGCACATCTACAACATGAGATCTTTCAAATGAGCCTAACATCAAGTCTCTAGGCCTCTGCGTTCTCGAGATATCGCCTGTACAAACACAAGTCGATTTTTTGCGTTTTTGGCCAATTTGACCAAGATCACGTGATCGAATTTGGCCAAAAGGCACATCTACAAGTCGAGACCTTTCAAATGAGCCCAACATCAAGTCTCTAGGCCTCTGCGTTCTCGAGATATCGTCTGTACAAACATAAGTCGATTTTTTTGCGTTTTTGGCCCTTTGCTCAAGATCACGTGATCAAATATTCGGCCAAAATTGCCAAAAGGCACATCTACAAGTTGAGATCTTTCAAATGAGCCTTACATCAAGTCTCTAGGCCTCTGCGTTCTTGAGATATCGCCTGTACAAACACGTCTATTTTTGCGTTTTTTGGCCAATTTGGCCAAGATCACGTGATTGAATTTGGCCAAAATGGCCAACAGGCACATCTACAAGTCGAGACCTTTCAAATGAGCCCAACATCAAGTCTCTAGGCCTCTGCGTTTACGAGATATCGCCTGTACAAACACAAGTCGATTTTTTACGTTTTTGGCCAATTTGGCCAAGATCACGTGATCGAATTTGGCCAAAATGGCCAAAAGGCACATCTAAATGTCGAGACCTTTCAAATGAGCCTAACATCAAGTCTCTAGGCCTCTGCGTTTACGAGATATCGCCTGTACAAACACAAGTCGATTTTTTGCGTTTTTGGCCAATTTGGCCAAGATCACGTGATCGAATTTGGCCAAAATGGCCAAAAGGCACATCTACAATTCGAGACCTTTCAAATGAGCCCAATATCAAGTCTCTAGGCCTCTGCGTTCTCGAGATATCGCTTGTACAAAAAAGCGATGACGGACAGACAGACGGACGGACAGACAGACACCCCAAGTCTATAGGCCCCCAACCCTGTAGGGTTGGGGCCTAAAAAAGGATGTGGCAACATTGAAAATCACAAGAATTTTACAATTCGACTGCAAAAGAACCGGTTACAAAATGAAAGAAGAAACATCACAAAAACACATCACACTCGGAACATTAAAGAAATTGAAAATCAAAATTATTTGCAAAAAGTTTGAAAATCGCATATTGGTTGTTAAAAACACGATTGACATAGAAAGACTGACAACCATTATCCAATCACAAAGCTGTTACGTTTTGCTCCGCATCGCAGACACACCGAACAGAAATCACGCTGTTCCATTTCACGAAAATTTGTCACTATTCGCTTAAAAATTAGAAGATGTAGGTAAATAAAACGAGGACAAAATACGGTAAATTGTCTTCAATATGTATTTAAACAGCTTTGATTTTATTTTCCTTAATTTCGTTTACACTTGACAATGGCCAATTGGAGCTTTCTAGCCCAAAATTTACATCATGTTCAACAAAAACCTAAAAAGGCAATTTCACTCTTATTTTAAAAGTTTCTTTCCAAAAGCATTTGCTTATTCAATTTTCAAGGACTAAACGCAGAAATTAATAAATTTCTCCAAAATTGTTAAGCAGCTACAAAATGAGGTGTTGCACTCACTTAAATAGAGTTAAATATGTCATTTTTCTTATGCTTAAAATATTTCTCAGTGGTAAAAAAAATTAAATAAATATTTTTTACGTGAATGTTTACGTTGTTTTTAATAATGCCGACTAAAATACTTTCATTTTTCCGGAAGTTTCACAGTTTTTTTAACATTTTAAAACCCGAGTTTCGTTATGTTTTGCATGGGTTGTCGTATAGGAACAAAGTGATATTTACGAGCGTAGCTTATTTAAGTACGAACCCGCTTGTGCCACAAATGGGCGATATCACAAACTATAATAGTATAAATAAAAAAAGAGATACTTACTTGCAACCGCTTAAGTCGTCATGCTTGTAAATAGCGTATATAGTCATAATCCATACACTGTAACGTTAAGAGGTGAAGATAATTTGTACAGGAAAAAAACAAACACACAAAACACGGAAAACACCAAACACCCGTGATAACTTTCGAGCGGCTATTTTCGTAGAAGTAATATATATAAAAAGTTCCCATGTGCCGATCAACAAAAAATTCTGAAGTGACCCAATCATCTCGCCTGTGTTTTCTAAGATATAAAACATATATTCCTTATTAAAATAACGTGAACTAAACAAACAGAAAAGATACATGGAGACAAATGAACTATTGTATTTTTGCTATCTAGCTAGCATCCTGAAGAACAGACCACCCTTAGAGGGAATAAACGAGAGAACTGGGCCAAGCGTGCAGTATAGGACGAGCGAACTGGATCACGAGAGAACTGGGACAAGCATAAAAAATAGGACGGGAGAACTGAGCCATGAGAGAATTGAGCAAAGCATAAAGGATAGGACGAGGGAACTAGGCCAAGCATAAAGTATAGGATGGGAGAACTGGGCCAAGCATAAAGTATAGGACATGAGACGAGAGAGTCCTAGACTTTATGCTTGGCTCAGTTCTCTCGTCCTGTATTTTATGCTTGGCTCAGTTCGTTCTCTCGTCCTATCCTTTCGGCTTGGCCCAGTTCTCTCGTGATCCAGTTCTCTCGTTCTTTTATGCTCCATGGCATGGTGATGAAATACAAGCTGTAAGACGACAAAAACGTAAACTAGAGCGGAGCTAGAAGTCAATGGGTTCTCCATGTCATCTCAAAAAACTTTTTAGATCAACGAGCTGCATTCCATTCAATTCCCTTTTTAGTCGCCAGAAAATCTGCACACTACCTTTCGCTTGTTTGTGAGCATCAAGGCAATCAGATACAATTGTTTCAAATCTAATAACAAATCTGCAACAAAAAGTGCGACACACCTCTAGCAGAATATTTATCTCAAGAACAGTTGGCTAATGACTTTCCAATTGACATTTTCGCCTTGCAGTTTCGCTGCCAATTACACTAAGCCAGAGCCAAAAAACTTTCGGTTTCAAGAAATTGCCGAGAGCCAGTCCGTTTACAGACAAAGTCACTCAACCGAGACCGCACTTTTAAAAATTTTGACGACCTTCTTTGGAGTATGGATGAACAAAAAGTATCAATACTCACTTTATTGGACCTCAGCGTAGCCTTCGACACTGTGAACCATACGATGCTGCTGGAACTCCTTGAGTCGTTATTCGGAATACAAGGAACTGAGAACAGCTGGTTTAAGTCCTACTTATCACAGCGCAATCAACGCGTGAAAATCGGTAATTCTATGTCAAAGGCACACCAACTTTTAACAGGCGTACCACAAGGTAGTGGCCTCGGGACTTTGGCTTACACATCGTACAGTAGAGAACTTTGATATATTATCTTTGTCATTATCTAAAGTCTACCAATACCTATTTGCCGATGACACGCAACTACAACAACCGACGAATGCCAATTCCATAGAAAGCCAAACTCGTGGCAAATCATTTATGGAAACCTGCATACTGGAAATCTCGAAATGACTGATTGCCCGCAGACTGACGTTAAATGGCGAGAAAACTGAAGTTATCCTTATTGGCACTCAACAGCAACTGAGTAAAGTTGATTTTAAAACTCTGAAAGTTGACGATAATGAAATAGCTACAAAAAACCACAGTAAAAAATCTTGGTGTTCTTATTGATAGTTATCTCAAAATGAAATCTCAAGTGCACAGTGTCATACAGGTGTGCTACAGAAACATTCATATGCTCAGAAAGATGAAGAAATACCTAACAAGAAAAACACTGCACACTCTTGTACAGGCATTTGTCATTTCGCGACCTGACTATACACAGTCTTCATACTTTGGAATCCCGGACTACCTAATCGACAAGTTACAATGTGTGCAGAAAATAACTGCAAGATTGATCTATGACCTCAGTTTTACAGACCACATCACACCAGTAATCATGGAACTCCAATCCCTCCCTCCCTCCCTCCCTCCCTCCCTCCCTCCCTCCCTCCCTCCCTCCCTTCCTCCCTCCCTCCCTCCCTCCCTCCCTCCCTCCCTCCCTCCCTCCTTCCCTCCCTCCCTACTGGACATTACCCGACATAGGTCAATACCCTACCGGACTTGACCCTACTGTCTGCGATATTATTCAATCGTCGATGAAAGGAATTGAGAATTCTTTGGTCAAACCTTTTGAAGTTATATCGGTCGGCTTTTCTTTCTTTTATATGTCATTAAAGTGACATCAGTCGACCTTTGATTACAACTACCATGCTGATTGAACTCTGATCAATCAAACTTCGATCTCATTGATTTATCTCTATAAATGTGATCAATGAACTTTGATTTTATTCTTTTATCTATAAATTGCAATCTACCTTTTCCTGTGATGTATGATCAATGAGCGACTTTTTCTTGCATCTGTGAATTGCAATCAAGCTTCTCCTATGATTGTGATGGATTGTACTCTAATATCCGTTGTGATGTGTGATCAGGAATGGACATACCGCTCAAAGAATTGCCACCCTTGTGGCGGATTTTGAGAAACCGCCATATTCTGGACTATTTGCGTGGTATTTCCCACAACAAACGCATGTAAATTTGACTGGAAATCACCCGTGACACTGTGACCTTTGTGTTTAAGTTTATTATATCTGAACTGATCTTGCAAATGTGAAGTAATGAGAAGTAATAATAAATAATTAAATTATAGAAAATATGGATTATTTTTTTAAAAGTAGGGTAAAGTTTGGTAGGGTATTGATCTATGTCGGGTAATGTCCAGTAGGGTAACTGTTCTGTTTCCATAAGCCAACAATTGACATGTCCACTTACCTCAATGACAATAAAAATTAAAAATACGGCTAAAGGGGCGAAACTGCACAAACTCCATTCTGATAACGAGTTGAAATGGATGGGAAAGTCACCAATCCTATTTTAGTTGGATTTAACGTTTTGCCTCATGTCTCATGTGGTGTGAACCAAGTAATTCACAAATGGAACCCTAACGTTCTCTTAAAAGTTCTTTCAAAAATGCCATATGTATGTTAATTTAATATTTGCCTTTCTGTTGCAAGTGTTGAAACATAAACATAGCCGACAAATATGAGAGGGTGAAATTGAAAAAAAAATTCAACAATTTCTCATTTAAAATCCTCTTTATTATGTTTACAAAACATAAAAATGTAACTGCGATTATATAAAAGAGACTGGGAATAAATTGATTAATTGTTTTAAAATAAAAGTAAATAACAGGCGGGATTAAAATGTCACGCTGAAAATTTGAACCCTGTGAAAGCTGATCGAAAAGTCGTTATACTGACGCGATTTGACTCGTATAGTTTCTCTGACAAATATAAGATGATGTTATTTAAAGGGTTTGTCAATCAATAATAGGTGAGATGTTACTTTTTTAAAAATCCAAATACTTCTTTACATCACGATACGAATATTGTAGGGATAACTTGAGCAATGGCTTGTTTGGAACTTTTTTATCTCCATGTGAAATGACAGTAAATTATTAATCATTTTCGTTCAATTTAACACCAATATTTGAATGCGAATGTTATTGTCTACAAGATGACGTTGTACATTATATTTTGGCAGACCTTCTGTGTCCTGTTTCATGTGAGAACAGGATGGAATGGCAGATATTTCTTCAAAATTCATCATGTTTCTAAAATATGCTTCTTTTTCAGCATGCGAAGAAAGACACGGTTTTAAAGTCGGAATCAGTTGCAGCATCCATAAAAAATAATTAGTTAACAACAATTACTTACTGTGTTGAATTTTGATATTTCCACGCTTTATAAATACCGTAATGGTCAAACATGGTGTGCAAAATAATTTGTACTGACGAGTTTTTGACAAGTTCATTTGTTTCTGATGACCCCAAAGCGACGGTTTTGGTATCGTGAATTAAACGACCCAAATCTTGAAGACTTTTGAGCCGGTTTTAAAGGGGTAAAATTTTTCATTACAACGGAAATCCTTCCCAAGTTTTTTCAAAATTTGAACATGTGGTTTACTACACATTCCATGCAAACCAGGATAATTTAATTATATGCACAGATTGCTGCATACAATGATGCAGATACGCCATCAAAAATAAGGTCTGAATAAAAAATATTTATCATATATCGTTCCCTGACAAAACTGGACAGCGAATTCAGAAGATCGATTCGAAGAACTGGATTTGCTCTCTAGCTGGTCTCCCATACGAAAACAGAAGCGCAAAAACAACTGCAATTAGGAACTAAAAAGGATCCTTTTCTGGTTCCTTTTTAACACCTCGCAATTTTGAGAAATTAAATGTGAACTAATTAAAACCTAAAAGTGAACTTATTAAGGAATGAAAAACACCTAAATAAAAACTAAAAATTAAATCTAAAAAACTCAGTGACAAGCCTTTCTATTTGAAACTTAATTATGAACCGCCTTGCTTCAACCTGCAGTTAGAAACTAATTTAAAACTTTTGCGGTCACCCATCCATGTATTAACCGGTCTCGATGTTGCTCATTCAGGGAGCGGGAGTTTTATGCCGTCAGCTATAACCTGTAAACTGTAAACATCTGTTAAGGAACATACCCGTTACGGAACAGTTAGCGGAACATTTTTCTCATTTGTTTTGTATGCTTTCTTTAGAATTTAAACCTCCATGTAAAGAACATCTCTGTATAGTTGGGATATATAACGATAAGACACATATAACCTCACAGTTACTCAGAGAATTATCATTTTGCCATGGAAAAGGATGCCCCATCCGACCCTCCTCCTATTTACAACACCGAGGGGGTGGGGTGGGGGAAGGGTAAATGTATGTAAGGGTAAAATATCCTTTTTGAGAATGTATAAAAAACAAGTTCAACTGCGAACCAATTGTGAACTGACAGATACCAAGCATTGACCTAATTCAAATAAAACCCAAAAAGGAACTAAATAAAATCTAATTTAAATCTAGCCAGTGGATGAGAGTCTGACCGTTTACGCATTTTCAAGCAAAACCTAAATAAAACCTACAAAAAGAAACGAAACAGTAACTTTTCTTTTGTGGATTTTAATCACGTTTTATTTGGGTTTTATTTATATTTCTTTTTGAATGAGCTTGCACTTTGTATCAAAATCATCATATTTTATTTTTAAAATATGGATCTTAACACTCCATGAACTCAGTTGAGGTCAGTAAGATTAAAATCAAGATGCTACATTGCACAAAATAACATTTGCAAACAAACAATACAGAAAGTTACAAAATAGTCCCATTGTATTAATCCGAATTTTGGGACTGCGCTGTAGTCACCCCCTTCAATATCTGACCTATTGGGACCTGCAAGTAAAACTTTCCGAATCTGCTTGAATTTATCAATCAAAAAGATACACAAGTGTGTTAAAAGTAAAGTTCTTTTATTTCAACTCAGAACTGCGTTTCATGAAGCTTTAATGTGACATTTACAAAAAATATAGAAGGCAAAATCTATTTGTGAAAAACTTTCTCTGCAATTCCAAGATATTTTTTTCAGATTTCTCATTAAATTTTTAATGGTATTCGGGCTTTCTTAAAGCATATTTTTCATTGCTATTTATGTTTTACTTTACACTGGTAGAATAGGCTAAGGAATCTGGAGAAGTATCCTGAAAATACAGGAAAAACTTTTCACAAATAAATTTTTCTTTCTTGATTAATACTCAAACAAAACGTCAAGTGAGAAATCTCATGTACAAGCGTTAGAGTGGTTAGGAAGCTAGAATGGTCATTGAAAACATCCTTCTTCAAAAACACGACTGTCCAGGGACATAGAGACAAGCGTAAAATTATACGATCACTCGACATCGCAATATTAGAAACTGCAAAAATAGCAATCGAAACTGACACATATAGTTTGTCATTGACTGTAACATTGGCCTACATTTATAGGTAGGAAATGATTAAAAACTAAAAGTCAAAATAACTAAAACATCGCAGCCACTTGGCGAAGTAAAACACAAGATAAATGTAGAACATTAATAAATAAAAACATTGAACAAAACACAGCCCTGAACCTGGAGCTATCTGCTTCCGTTTTTGTTTGTTCTTTGGTTTGTAGCGACAAGTAATGACAGAAAAAACTTCCACTTTCCATTTCTCAGCAGTTGAAAAGAAACTTCTAAAATCACTCTTAACTGAATCTGAAGTAAATCTGACGCACTTTTTCTTCTTCTTTTTTTTTTTTTTTGCTTGTTGCTAATATTAGACACTGCAGCCTTTTTAATGCATGATTTACATGCACGTCATTTCTGTTTTAGTTAAATATCTGAGGCCTGCGAATATGTTTTAATGGTGCACACTAAAAGTGTCCTACGACGTCTTTCATCAAGGGATCTCAAAACCAAATGCAATCCTGGTCAAAGATTATTTTTTTTACAAACGCACCAGTCTCATGTCCCAGCTATCTGACAAAAAATGCAAAAAAAAAACAAAACTGAAGCTTTTACAAAACAGTTTTAGATTCAGCGCGGAAAAAGATGCTTTCACCGGCTCACAACAACGTGCATAATTACTGGTCGGTTTGGAGCGTTTTAACGAATACGAATTATTTTTCAAAGCAACTGATTAATGTCAGCAAATGATGCCGTTTAGACGTCACTTCTTTTTATTTCGAACACAATTCAAACTTTTTTGCTATTGCATTGAGAGATGTATATGAGCAATTTTGTGGTCTCCCTCAACCTCAAACATGGAGTGCAGATTCGAAAGAACCAGCCTTTTTCTGGGAAACGCGGAGTGTTGAATGAAGATTCACCCTCTCACCTTTTTAAAGCAAAATTGGTGCCAGCCGCGCGCACCGCGTCTGGCACCAAAATTACTCCGAGTTTTTCCTCATTCACGGCATCACGATACAAACAACTCCCCCCCGGACCCCCCCCCCCGCCCGGGGGTGGGGGGGGGGCAATATCATCTGCAATGCGAACTCTGTACTACTGAATACCTCCGTACCAGGACACTACGGCATTATGGTACAATGGCACTGTGGTACTTAAGGGACTGTGGTATAATGGTATTTATGGTACTGAGTATAAGCATGCTAGCGCTAAGTGTAGGACCAACGTATCTTGCGTTTCTGTAAAACTGGCACGCCAAAGACTATTGGGAGGGCGGGGGGGGGGGCGACGATGGCAGGCGGCGAGCGGACTTGCAGTGTGCCTAATGATAGATTTTGGCTGAAAGCGTTCCCTGTTTGTTTTTATGATTCCTATTCTTTGTTTCAATATTTATTGTCTCTGCAAACATAGAATAACAAACTGTATGATGATCTTACTTTTGTCTATCAAAGACAAAAAAAAGTTCTTCTACATGTATACGTCATTGCCACAGAGGGGGGGGGGACGGCACTCGGGGGGGGTGGGGGGGGCACTCGTGTACCATATGTGCTCATTAACTTTTTAAAGCTACCCCTAAACGTGGGATGCTAATTTTGGAATATTACAACCTTTTTAACATAACACAGCGTGAAATTAGGAAATAACCCCTCGCGTCTGTCCTCAGAATTACGCCTCTTTCTCCGCGCTTTTTGCACGCGCACAGTAACACATATGATACAAAGTGGCCATCGCGGATGTCAACGTCTACAAGCCCAGTCTGATATCTCAGTCTTACATGTCTTCACAGTTCACTCCGCGCGGACCGCGTCTGTCCTCAGAAGTACTCCCCTTTCTCCGCCGTTTTACCATGCATGTCTCAGTCTTAGATATCTTCACAGTTCACTCCGCGCGGACCGCGTCTGTCCTCAGAATTACTCCCCTTTCTCCGCCGTTTTACCATGCATGTCTCAGTCTTACATCTCTTCACATTTCACTCCGCGCGGACCGCGTCCGTCCTCAGAAGTACTCCCCTTTCTCCGCCGTTTTACCATGCATGTCTCAGTCTTAGATATCTTCACAGTTCACTCCGCGCGGACCGCGTCTGTCCTCAGAATTACTCCCCTTTCTCCGCCGTTTTACCATGCATGTCTCAGTCTTACATCTCTTCACATTTCACTCCGCGCGGACCGCGTCTCCCCTCAGAATTACTCTCCTTTCTCCGCCTTTATTTTTACCGTGCTTATCTCAGTCTTACATCTCTCGTTCATTTCACATTTCACTATCACGTTTATCAACAAACATTTGAATCAGACAGGACATGATCGTCGCTTTCGTCCTCGCTATCGCCGCTCAGACTAGCGTAATTCCTTCTTCTCATTTTAGCCTCCATGGAGTTCCGACGCATCTTATCAACCGTTCGGCGAAAACTGCGCCGCAGTGACTTGCTTCGTTTATTTTCCCTCCTCGCATGTTTAAGGTCATTGATGGTGTTTTCATTTTCTTCGTGGTACGAAGACCACGTTTCTACTCGGCGGAGTTCTCCGGGTTCGTATTGCCGAGGTGGGTCCGCATGGGTCGCGTGACCCCGGTCATTGGGTACGCTACAAATGCGGTGAACATGTACCTGTTCTTTTGAATAACCAGTGTCATTGAGTGACGAGACGGGTGAGGATTTGGACTGCATTCCAGACACAGGTTCCACAGGTGTATTACAAGACAAATGACTGCTCGCATTAACCTCTGTGTTTCCCGTTTTTACACTCTCTTGAGGTTGGGTGACTGTTTTATTTCCATCAGACTGTTTCACAATTTTGTCGTCCATTTTTTGTGAATGTCTCCTGCGGTTCAAAGCCTCGCTTTCACTTTTAGCCCGCCTCAGCCTTGGTCGATCCTGATCACCGTTCTCGCCATAGTTATCCGGTAGCACATAAGTACCATCTTTAATCTGCTGTATGATATTTTCATCCCCTCGTTCTTTCGCACGGGTGAATTCCTTTACTAGCCGACAGCTGCAGCCTTCGGCGCACTGATGCTTCGAGCTCTTCCCATGTCCTTTGACGGCCCGCCAGCGATATTGTGTGTAGTCTGCGTCTGTTATCGGGAAACCCTCTTTCCATCTCTCCACCTTCTTGTTATGATCAAGAATCACACAGCAAGATGTTCGTTCACTTTTTTGTTTGGTCTTTTTGAAAAATCTCCAGAGTTCACGAAGGAAGCTTGCTTTCACATGCCCATCCATGTTGTCGTATTCATGTTGTCGTATTCATGTTGTCGTATCCATGTTGTCGTATTCATAGCTATTCCGATCTTTCACCTGTCCTGCTGGCGTTCAGTACCCCAAATAGATATATTTTTTTACCTATCGGTCATTCCAAATCCACTTTATGTGATATTGCTGGGAAGCGTCTTGAAATGCACAGAAAACAAACATTATCCCAAAATCCACTCCCTTCTTTGGATGTTCTATATTGACGCGAATATTTAATTTTTTATAAACAGTTTTTGCTGCGGTCCTTTTTCTTCTGACAAAAAAGGGATTAGGCAACCGCTTTATGCTTTTGGTTTGTGATCTTAACAAAAAAAGTGTTCCGTTGTGTACAAGTGTATCTTTAGATCTGTGCCTTATTTGGCACACTATGAATGGGTATAGGTTATATTTATATCACTAGCGTTTTAGGCCTGGCTGGGTGTTCCGGCTTATTTCAGCTTAGAGTTAATATTTTGTAAACGCCACACTTTGAATTCCTGATTTTATTCCACACAAACTTTATTGATCAATGTCTGTACATAAATATACTGAATAGGTACTGGAACGGCTGTACATTTATTGAATATAAGAAATTATCCGCTACAACGCAGTCTAAATGACATTCAGCTGAAATGCTTTAAATAGAACTGCTACATATCTGGCTTACAGTTGATAGTTACAAGTTCTACAGCGTTGAACCAACCAACAACGCAAGGACATGTAACGCACACGGCGCAGAATGGCAGGGGCCTGTGACGTGGAGTTCGGGTAGTAGTATCTGTAACAGCCAGCCACAGGCAGTCATTGAACACCCTATAGATGGTGTCATGCAATGTTATGCTTATAAACACAGGCTCGTAGAAACCATAGCGGCGGGGTGTGGGCGGGGGGGGGGGGGGGGAGTTCAGATTTTGGACCGTCTTCAAACACTTACATCCATCACACTATATTTAGTGTTTTAAGCGCTGTTTTAAGTTGAATTTTCTTTTCTTTTCTTTTTTCTTTTTTGATACCACAACCCGCTCTTGTCTTGACGTCACGAACTAGAATTCTTCGCCACATAAAGGCGATAGGAGGATGGCATTGACTCGGCAATGCAGAGGGACATCAATAAAAAGAATCTTTCTATTCAACTTGATTATGCATTAGGGCGCAGCGAGGTCTCGTCGTGCATAAGGCTATCAGTCAACACAGAGAACTATATCCTTGTACCCCGACGGGGGGGGGGGGGGGGGGGTGAGGGGGGGTTGTCGTATGTGCAACCACGCGTGTCTTAAAATAAATAAATAAACAAATTTAAAGAAAGAGAGAGAAAGGGGAGTAATTTTGAGGCTGAATGCGTCAGAAGAGAGTGCCAATTTCGTTAAGAAAGAGGTAATTTTCATTCCGTGCTCCGCGTTTCCTACAAAAGACGGGTCATTTTCGAAATGCTTTCCGCGTTTCGTAAACAAGGGGGCATTTTGTTTTTCAAAATTAGCACTCCGCGTTTAGGGGTCGTTTTAAAAAGTCACTGAGACGCATGGTAAGTTATTTGTACGTGAGTGACGCCCTCCGCCGTTGTGTCTTACCTGTTTAAAATGCGTTGTGGTGTCATTCTGTTGATGGCGGTCTACATAGTTCACTGACACTATTCATGTTGTGACGTAGGGAATGCAATTAAGTGCTGAATTCTCTTGAGACATCAGAAATTCATTTCTTGAAGCGAATAACTATATTTTTTGATATCTTGAATTCTTTGTAACATAAATTTTATTAAAAATTACTTTG
This sequence comes from Protula sp. h YS-2021, assembly GCA_949752745.1. Classification (NCBI taxonomy): domain Eukaryota; kingdom Metazoa; phylum Annelida; class Polychaeta; order Sabellida; family Serpulidae; genus Protula; species Protula sp. h YS-2021. The sequence continues at coordinate 106,587,353 of OX457024.1, forward strand.
ATTTCTCTAAAGTTATCATTTGATGTCTAAACTACAATTTTTTGTCACTTCAAATTGAATTTAAGATACCAAAATTCAATTTAAAGCGTCTAAAATTCTAGTAGATGTTGCTAATATTTATCAAAAATAGCTTCTGATATATGGAATGCCATTTTTACATTTACTAGGCGATTGTTAATATCAAGAATTAATTGTTGATATCAAAAAATGATTTTTATGTCTAACTTTTGCTATCTGTAATTAATTTTTTTTACATCTCTAAATGTCTTCTTGATCTCAAAAATAATTTTTGATAACAGTAAATATTTAGAGTGATCAAAAATATTTATTGCTATCAAAAATGATTTAATGATCTCTAAAATTGCGTTTTAGAGACTAAAAGTCCAACCCATGATGGCAAAAATGAAATATTTGATAGCAGAATTTCAATTTGAACTCAACAATTTTATTTTTTCTATTGATATCAAGAATTTATTTTAGATAACAGTATTTCAGAATGAGACTTATTTAATTCATATTTTGAGCTGTGCAATTGATTTCCTGATCTCAAAAATTACTTTTTGATATTAAAGTATCAATCTATTTTTTTATATCTAAAATTCAGAAGCAATTAAATTGCCGCATAATTTGGTTTATTGCCAGGAAGTACAAAAAAAAAAAAAACAAAAGCAAAAAACAACAACAACAGCAGCAAGAGTATGACACCAACGGTAATTATAATAATTAGGGATATCAGTAATGTAAACGAACGACACGTGTGTTTTATTAGTGATAATATTTCTTTTTGTCTAATGTCTAATGTTCCCGGTGGGTCAGTGCAAAATTGAGGAACCAAAGAACCAACAGCGAAGTAATACGCTTGGAAACGTATCAAACTTTCTCCATTGTTAATGTTTACATAACGCAAAACTTTTAACGGATTAATGCGATTGATAATTCAGCGCAATAAACTAAACCAATAGGGTAGGGTGGGGGGGGGGGCAGCTCGTAGACTTCTTAGATCGCACAAAATATCCTCCCCTATACCCCAAAACAGGCTTTATTCTGAAACACCTCTCTGATTTATTTGAAATTATTTAAGTTTGGAAATACAAAAAGGTAACTGAAATTTCGCTTCCAAATACGAATTCTGAAAGTAAAAATTTAAATGTGTAATTATATGAGTAATATCATTGAAAACAGACAAGTCTTTCTCCCTTCGTTTTCTCGTGCGCACACGGGGCAGCGCGACAGCTGTAATTCTATCATATATTTACATGAGGCAGCACGACAGCTGTAATTCTATTACATATTTACATCAGGCAGGACAGCAGATGTAATTCTATCACATATTTACATGAGGCAGCACGACAGCTGTAATTCTATCATATATTTACATGAGGCAGCACGGCAGCTGTAATTCTATTACATATTTATATGGGGCAGCACGGCAGCTGTAATTCTATTACATATTTACATGGGGCAGCACAGCAGCTGTAATTCTATTACATATTTACATGGGGCAGCACAGCAGCTGTAATTCTATTAAATATTTACATGAGGCAGCATAGCAGCTGTAATTCTGTCATATATTTACAAGGGACCCAGTCATCTACTCAGCTGTCATTACGGGCCCTAGGGCCACGAAACTTGGAACCTTGATATAAACGTGTGCATGACACTTTTTATTTTCTCCTTCGATTTCGTTTTCTTGTTTAAAATGCAATGTGAAAAGAGTGTATTTTTTACAAGCAAATGTTGAGCATTTATCACAGAACACACAGTTGGCTTAGCTTTGTGCGAGCTCTCACTGCGTAAATAGATAACAGGGCGTATGCCTGCTCAGTCAATAAAACCTTAAGCCAACAAAAAACAAACACTACTCGGCTTATAAAACCCGCTTTACACGATCCGTTTTTGCTGCATGGGCGTGCTCATGGCAGCAAGCTGTATCGTGTAAACACGAAGTTTTTATGATTTTTATGACCCATCCGTCGCCACACAGCAAGCTCGCGGAAATAGAGCCCGTCCTATTTTTTTCGTGAGCACAGATATGCTAATCAGACCACATGAAAGAGATTAACCGATGAGTGTCTCAATTGGATGCCAGGCCTGTTGCTTAAAGCCATTAAAAGTAGGTGGAAAGGAGCTATTTTCAACTGAACCCCGAGGTAAGTGGGGCAGCTTGGCCATTAAAATGTCGTTATGTGATAATCAAGGAATTCAGTGCTGCACTGTGTAAACTCCCTGAATTTCGATGTACGCTTTGCTCGTGAGTTTTTAATTTGAGCATGCCCTGCCGTGTGAAGCGGCCTTAAGACGTATTCAAGCTGTGTTGTTTGCAATATATCACTCAAGAAATAACCCAATGAAGGAAGTATTTTTGCGTTTTAATTTTTGTCAAGTGTTTAACATGTCGCTGGCGAAAGGAGGTTCTAGTTTATTCGAATATCAGCTGGGTTCGCATGGCGTTTTAAGCATGAAAACGGAATCGTAGATGAAAAAGACGGTATGCACACCCCCAGATCAAGTTCTACATAAGTACAAAGTTTTATAGTCCTAGGGCCTGTAGTGTCAGAGAAGAATCTGAGACAAGAAAATGAGACAAGAAAAAACAGCTGCTGCCCACCGGCTGCCCGCAAAAATTTATATAAGCCTTGACCAAGTCAAAGACTTGTCAAGTGTTAATAACCCACAGCGAAACGCATGCTCACAAAGCACACATAACAATGTAACGCACAGCAAAACGCATTTAAAACGGAAAGGAAAAAAACAATACCTGGCATGCTCACAATGTACGCATTCAGGTTTTATTGCTCTGAGTACCTTTGTATTTCAGCGAATCGTTGTTTTCACTATTCACTGTTTAAATTATAACAGCAAAGCATAGAAATCAATCATAAAAGAAAATATCGATTATATAATTATAAGCACACATATCATAGTCACAAGCACGTGATTATTTAAAAATATACAATCATATATAAATGTATCAACCAGAATTTATATACTATTCTGCTATATGAAGAGGCGTGTTCACAGTAGCTTCAATGGAGTCAGAATTGTCACTGTTATTATAGCTTTTTGTACATTAACTGCCAATGTTTTTGCTGTAAAATCAGTCTCATGAGAGAATGAATTTGAATTCCACAAACACAAGGTTACCCGTAGTTGTTGAATAATGCTGTTAAGATTAAATTATTCAATTCACAGTCACACCCACAAAGATGTTAAAAATTTGCCTTCTTTTGAAATAAAACACACTGAAAAGGCCAGACATATGCCGGCTAAGTATATAGCTGTGCAATAATTCTATTCTCTTCTCATTTCCTATTGTCTGCAACATTTAAAGCGTTTAAACTAAATTGGCAAAAATAAGAAAATTAAAATTTAAAAAATTCAGTATATTAAAATCTAACTAATTTGGTTACAATGCTGAAAAGAAAAATTGAAACATCGAAAGGAAAGTCAAATAATGATTGTCTATAAAAGTTTGACGTTTTGAAGTGATAGTCGTAAAATAGAGTACTGCACAAAAATCACTGCATGAAAAGGGTGGCTAATTCGAGAGTACCATTGACATTTAGTTCTGTTTTGTTCAGTAGAAAAGAGAAGACATAGCAAGTTAAATTGGCGGTTGTAAAGGCATAAGAATCGTTTTTTTGTTGTTGCAAAATTGAAGCTTTGCTGTTCCTCTGCATACGTTCGTTATTATAAAAATGATTTACCATAGAATAATAAATTCTAGAGTCAATGATATGGTTTCTGCCAACTTACCCTCAGGTTTTCGCCGCCTTTTACTTTATTTTTCAGATTTATTTTTAAGCATTAAATTAAATTTTCTGTGCCTCTTATATTGTTCAGATTTACAATCCGGTAGAGACTATGGCTTGGTGGTCATATTTGACATAATCAGTTGAACATCACATGTGGAGTCACATGTAGTGTCACATGTAGAGTGATAATCTGCATACATCACATGTGGAGTTACATGTAGAGTCACATGTAGAGTGATAATCTGCAGACATCGCATGTGGAGTCACATGTAGTGTCACATATAGAGTGATAATCTGCAGACATCACATGTGGAGTCACATGTAGAGTTACATGTAGAGTGATAAACTACAGAACATCACATGTAGAGTCACATGTAGAGTGATAACGTGCAGACATCACATGTGGAGTCACATTTAGAGTTACATGTAGAGTGATAAGCTACAGAACATCACATGTGGAGTCACATGTAGAGTCACATGTAGAGTGATAATCTACAGAACATCCCATGTGGAGTCACATGTAGTGTCACATTTTGTCCGAATCCTGGTTTTTGAAAGTTCACTTAGTTCTGTGCTCGATGATTTTAAGCTTCGCCTTACCCTAACAAGACAAGCCTCAACCCCAACCCGACCCCATCCACAGCCAAGTGTTTTGCATTAGTTCACATCGCATCAATACTATGGTCGTTGCTGAAAGAAAGGTTAATGTCCAAAGTACTCACATTTGAATAGGTAGAACTGCAAATTGTGCGAGTTTGGTTGGTGTCAAAAGCCAAGGGCATAAGACTGGTTACCATAATACTTGATAACTCTGAATTGAAAGAAGTTACAGCTGTACTGTATATTTTGTAAATTCTAATATTATAGTGGTGATATTTGCAACATAGTGCTAGTAACTTAAGCCCATTACTACATTGATCAATAAATTTGCCATATTCGCCACATGAATTTGCATATTAAGCTTGAGAATAAATATTCGCAAGTGTCATATAGATCTCAATATATATATATATATTTGGAATTTGGTGTGTTTTTCTATGATGATTCTCTTGTGTCCAAGTGGGCGTAATGCTATATATGTAAATTCTGCGTGAAAACCATGTGCTTCTAATTGTGATAAAAGAAAAATATGTAAAAAGTCTTTCATGAAGAAGCATGGAAGTCATGGTTTCATGACTCATAGTGTTAATGTTGTGTAATTAATGATGTAGCTTGTCTGTAACTCAAAGTCCTGTTCATATCTTATGTCACAGGGCACCCTCATCTCGGTAATACCTGTTCACGATGTGGCATAGATATCTAGAATAGTGATGCATCCGTGTAGAAGTCAGACTGTCTGTCATGCGACATAAGAACGGTAATACAAGCACTAGGACTAGAAGTGTTTTTCCGTCTGGAGGAAATACCGAAATGGACCTATAATCAGACATATTTTGACCGGGAACTGTAATTGGAACATCAAAAGCTGTGGTCAGAACCATGGTCAGGAACTTTGATTGAAAATTGGGATCGGAACTATGGCAATATTACGACAAGATATTGGTTAACGGTTTTTTTTGCTTTAATTTTTAAGAATGTCACACATATACGAAATTCCACCACAAGCAGCACTGAATTTATTTAAAAAACAGTGTATGATGAGCAAAAATAGAACAGTATGTTGCTATAACGAGGTTACACATTAACCAAATCGTTCCATCACAAGCACCATCGAATTTATAAACAAACAGTGTATGGTGAGAGACTATAAGTTTACTTTATTAAAAGCTTCAGTTTTTAAGAGAAATGCAGACGTTATGGTTCCTATCAGTCTACATGATAAAAGACATAAAAATATATAATCATATAGACATCAAATAATTATTATACCCAAGTAATAGCATATATGTAATCTATTTAAGTAATTTGAAATATATTTTAACAAAAAAACCATCCATTTTAAAAACAAGAGAAACCGTCTGTATAAGAAATCACATAAAAATCTAATCAAATACAAATCAAATCATTATACCTAAGTGATCGTATTTTTTATTTATTTAAATATATTTTTATGATAAACGCAGCTGTACATTGCAGTTTTCTTCAAACTCGTATGACCATAAATATGCAAGACTAATAACAGAAGAACAGTCTTACCATAATTCTGCAGGTAGTATACGGTAATGCCTACAGCACAGAAAAGGGAGCATTTACAGAACAAGCTTTCCAGAAAGACATCTTTTCAATGCGCCTCACAGAAAACAGAAGCTGAATAATTATATTATCCAAAAACTACAGTGTTATTGTTATTATTGTTACTTCTTATCGATATTATTTATTATTTATAGTTATTTTTATTTTTTATGTTATTACTTGTATTGGAAAACAAGACAAGCAATTATAATATAATTTTTCTGCAGCTGTTAAAAGTAACTACCTCGCCGGTTTAAATGTGTATATTGGTCTCTAATAAATGCATGCTGACAATTTTACGGCTAGTCTTTGCTGAAAGAAACTGTTGTTAAAAGACTACTCGGAAGGCTAAATTAATAAAATTGTCTTAGAAATTCAGTTAATTTAAAAGCACCATCATTGTACTAATATATAAAGCTTATAATGCCATTTACCAAAGTAAAATGTCGATGGAAGCTTAAATAATACACACATAATGTCAGGCTTTCTTTTCTGTTACTCCAAAACATCGGTCATTTGTGCTAAAGACTTTATCAAACTTATCTAAAGAGTCCCCATACCATATTTGTAACGAGTATAAACTGTCTCACTATGCATTAGAATCTTCAAGATTACCAGCCAAAGGGTAAAGCCTCGAAATAACTAAGACCAAATGCATCTTTATATAATTTTTAAAGGAAACGAATTAAAAATCATGGGTCTACGGTTTGCTCTCATGAAAGTTTCACTTTTCCTTAGTTTTTATTCGATGTCTTGCACCATAATTGTAGCTTCAACCAACAAAGTTGCAAAATTCAAGCGGATTGATATTTTACTGGCGTGATGTATCCATCCGCATCTTCGCTTCTCGTCTTAAAGTAGTTTGTGTGTTTTTCAGCACTGGAAACAGGCAGTAGAACGGCCTGTGAGCTGTTAGAGACATCTGTATACGTGGAGCTTGATTCGCTCATGCCAGGCGAGTACACATTATTGCTCGAATCACTTCCGGTCGAGATTTGCCGCAATGGTACTGGCTTTGTGTCGACTTGGTCTACATTCCGTGGCAGTTTAGTGACATGCTTTCCTGGTATATGACCCGCCATATAGCGAGGATCATCAAAACTGTTGTCGTACAATTCCGTATTCTTGGCTCTGGGTTGATCCAAATACTTTCTGTTATTTTTGTGGCTATTTCCAATATCTGGTTGAAAACAAATGTTTGGATAACCCTGTGGGCGGTGAAATGCGCTTCCGTGACTGCTATCGGAGCTTTGACTGCGTGTATCATGGTCTTTTGCTGTGGGTTGGAGGCTCGATTTATGACCTGACCATGCAGAGGATTGCAGGCTTTCATACGTTTCCTTGGATGCCGGCATAGTAAGATATTGGCCATTATCGTCGATTATTTCCTCGTAAATTTTCTCACTAAAATTAAAACGGTAATAAAGAATTAGCAAAAACATTGTAGTTTCGTACCCATTTTTTACCTATCGATAACATCTACATTAAGAATGCCAATATTTTAACAGCACATTAAAGGTTCTTACTCATTATTTTTTTCTATTTTGCTCGTTTTGGTTTGATGTTTTTGTTTCGGTTGCGTCTCGTTCGGTGATGTGACGTAAGTGTTCTGGCGTTGTCTACGGGCCTGCTTCATGGCTTTCGTATCTCTGTACTCTTCAGGATCTCGTCTTTTTCTACCTTTCTTTCTTCTGAAAATAGCAAATTTGTTAATTTAATTTTACATAAAATTCATGCCTAAAAATATTACTGCACGATCGATACAAAATGAAGTTACCTTACTTCCTGTGTAAAAACTGAATTTTATTTGCCGTTTTAAAAACATTTGAAATTACCAGTCAAAGCTGTAAAATTCCCTTTTAGTCTTAAATATCTAAAACCTTTACAAATAAAGGGTATGTTTACTAACCGTTTAGCCAGATATACTATAATTGCCGTTTAGTCAGATATACTATAATTACCGTTTAGTCAGATATACTATAATTACCGTTTAGTCAGATATACTATAATTACAACGACGATAATAACAAGAATGACCAATCCTCCTGTGCAAGCGCCGACCATAATAGCTGCAACACAGCAAACAAGTACCATGACAAAAGTTTTAAATGCTTGAACATCAGCGATGAGATGAGCCGCTCATGCTCAGTGAGACAAACGTAGGCATCAAAGGTGAAGCAGAATCTGTTACAATAAACCATTTTAATTTGCTAAATAAGCTGTCATTACTAAATCTATTTACACCGAAAAGTGCATAATAGGTAAGAAACATATACCGTATATGGTATACTGCTTTGATTTTAATGTACTGAAAGAGTAAAGTCCTGCTAAAACAATTTAAATTTAATTAGCTGATACAGCACATCTTTGTTATCAACTTGTCCAAAAAAAAATTGTACAGTTATCTTTTTCTTTGTTAGATAACATCCTCCAACATTTTTGTGCAGAACTTTATTCTTAAATACATCTACGTGCTTGTACTTGTAGTGGATTAACTGGCATAGTATAATACCAAAATGTTTCGTTTAAATCACTATCTCAATATTTTCGGTTGCCTCACGTGTGCAATATGGAAATACAAATTAAAGATTCTTTAATTACTGAGTATTCTTGTACTGTTGTCTTTTTCACTGCCAGGCTTCTTTGTAGTGGCCTTCGTGGTGCTTGAATTTACAGTTGAAATGGTTGCGTTGGGCGTTGCCGTAGTTACAGTTGACACAGCAGTTATCGTGGTTGATGCAACACTCGTTGGTGGCGTGGAGGATGTAGTTAAAACGGTTGTCACTAAAAGAATGAAATTAAACTAACATCCCTGAAAATGACAATAAGTGGGATGGGATCATGAAGGATGACAATGATTGTTGTGAATGACGTAGTGACCCTTGTGGATGGCATAGTTACTGGTGCAGATGACACAGTTACTGTTGTGGATCAAACACTTTCTGCTGCGTAGGATTTCGTGACTGTTACCGATGACTGTTGCAGATGGCGTGTTGGCTGTTGCGTATGACATAGTAGTTATTGGGATTGAAGCGAGTGCAGTGTAAACGATATCTAAATGTAATATATCTAAGTAAGACAGTCATCAGCATGTAAGTTTTGCTTAAAACATGACATAAATAAGTTAAAAGCAAAAACAGTGCCGTGAACCAGAAATAAACAACAGTGTATCACAAAAATAAATACTTGTTTCTTAAATTACTTTGAAAAGGTTCTAGTTTCTACTATGTATAACGGCTTAAAATAGTACCAATAAAAATCTTTACCTTGATCCAAACAGGTCAGTTCTAAGCCGACAAGAAAGCCGTAGACATCATCAGCCTTTTTGTACCACCAGGTGTCGTACTGGGATGGTTCCTGTAGCGTGCCGTTACTACCATGAATAACTGAACACAAGACACACATAAATGAACCTTAATTGTCGAATGTAGGGTGCTTCTAAAATTAGACCATTCTGACGACACAACAATTCATCGCAGAGTTCAGGTGCTCGTGAACCATATCATATTTTGATGACATCGCATTTCAGGACAGAATGTAGGTGCTCCTTAACAAAAACGTGTTTGATCTTATTTCAGAGTAGAAATGAAAGAGCACAAGTGTTGATGACATCATCTTATTTCTACGAAAAATGTGGTTGCCGCTTCATCATAAACATACCTACCTACCTACATACCTACATTTCAACATATAAAAAGTCAAAACTGTTAATTTTGTGTTTTTGCCTTCTTGGTTCAATAGAGTTGCTTTGAATATGGTGATCTATCAACAACGGCTCAAGGAGCTTTACATATGCAAACATAGATTTTATTTTAACCTAACATTAATACACTTAAAGGTGCACATTCAATGATTTACACAAGTGCGTTATGTTATAATTAACCCTTTGTAATGTAGCCATCCTGATAAAACACAACTATATATCTATACCATGCAGGTCGAGACATAAAGTCACGAACTAAATAGGTAGGTAGTGTATATACTCATAGTGTATATATTACAGTCAATGTTGGAAACCCGACATTTCACGAAATGGCAAACCGTGCTGGGTAAATTCGCGTAATGCCTAAGATCTTTTGCCGTTTCACGAAATAACCTAAAAGTTAGGTTCTTTCACGAAATTACCTAAATTTTCGGTTTGCCATTACGTGACAAATGGCAAACTGTTATCTGTAACAAGAGAATATCACAGAATCAGAAAAAACAGTAGTTTGAACTTAAAATACTTGTAGTACAATCAATCCAACGAGCATGTTTCACACCACACGATAAACGATATGAATATCACATCACCGCATTGCAGAATTTCGTATCTGAAAATTAAAAAAAGGAAAATCTTTTAAGTTTTAACCTACATTTGAGACAAAAACATGAACAAAAATGCAGAATTTAAAAGACAGCTAGTATTTTTGTTGTCTTTAAAACTCGAGTTAAGAGTAATACTAAAGCTGTTGTATCCCAATAAAGCTATACTCCAATTCTATTTTAATAAACATTTAAATTTTTAAATATTTTCCGAGTTATAATGACCAAAATTTATATTAATAATAATAATTTCATACTTATTGAGAATATAATATTGACGCCTGCTTTTTGTGCCGGTGTAAGGAAACGTTTCGACCCCCAAAATAAATCGACCCCATGTCGATTTGTTATAAAACAAACAGACGCCCCGGTCGATTTGTTTTAAAACAAACAGACCCCCCTTAAATGTTTTAACCCTCTTAATTTTTGTTGATTTCTTTATTTCTTTCCACATATGGCCACCTTATTAGTTTCTTTAATTGAAATGAACACTATATCCATAAACAATTTATCTAGAAACTAACATCTAAATTTTCAAACACGAAAACACTTCCAACACCTCTAACGTGCAGTCACCAAAAAATCTGTCCAAGCTCAATAATGGCATTTCAAAGGCTCAAAATAATAATTTTCTACATCAAGAGGTAGAAAATGCTTAAAACAGTATTTAAAAACCAGATGCACCTTTTTTTACTTCCATTTTATATTTAAACATGATTATTTGGAGGGGGTCATTTTATTATGGGGGAGGTCTGTTTGTTATAGCCGGTTTACCCAAAACAAATCGAACGGGGGGGGGGGGTCTGTTTGTTTGAAAACAAATCGATTGGGGGGTCGATTTGTTTCGGGGTCAAAACGTTTCATTACACAGGTGTTCAAGGCGCATGCTTTTCATTCCTCCATAGTCGAGTCATATTGGTTTTTTTGGCATAACGACCGATTTGTGCTGTTCAAATACTTTGTACAGCTCCTATTTATATTTATCTTCATTTGATTCTCCCATTTTTAGGAATTTGATAAAAACGTCCCGATTTCCGGTAAATTTATTTCAAAATATATATTCTCCGGAGGGCCAATATGGAGAAAGTTTCCTTATTATGACCAATCCATGAAAACGGCTTAATTCCAGAGCAGGTAAAAGCAGACGTTATATAGGATGTTCTTTTTAGGTTAATGGCGAATCGGTGACTAGTTCCTGAGGACATCATCTTAACCCAGTTCAGTGTGTTGTTCTGAAATTTATCCTAATAGCAATTAAATCAATCAAAAAGGAACACAAACACTTGTGTGCATTACCATGAATTACAATTAATATGATCGCATGAAAAGCTTGTGATCAGTTGCAATCAACTGTGATGTATTAATAAAAGGAACAAACCAACTATGATGTATTAATTGTATTTGAAAACTGAAGTAATCTTATTGCAATTATAAAAGATAAAAGACACAATATTTGTCACGATTGTAAGTAATTTCGAGCAAAAAAAAGCTTATTTCACAATTTTACCTGATCTTGGTTTGCCAATTTATGAAATAAAATGTAAGATTTTTAGGTAATTTTGTGAAACGGCAAACGATTTTAGGCATTACGCGAATTTACCTAACAAGGTTTGCCATTTCGTGAAATGGCGGGTTTCCAACATTGACTGTAACATATATATCCCCTCCTCCGCCCTTTGGGAGTGTGGTTTTATAAGATGAGATATGAGGAAGGGAAGTCTGGATCCGGGTGCTAGGCTATAAACTTCGGGCATCTTTCATCCAACGCGGAAAAGATGACACTGTATCACTACACCGCCTACTCCATCCCGATAAACCACAACTATAAGGTAAAGAAATGTTGACGCCAAATTTTCATAATGGATGTGCTTCCGCCTTCTCTATCCCTATGAAACACAAATATAAATGTAAACTAGAATGTTTTCGCTACCAAGTAGCTAAAATTAGACTTGCTGCCACAAAAGATACGATTCTGAACACTTAAAAGTTTAGCATTTTGTAAAATATCTTTGTTAGGAGTCATGTAAAGATGCAAGTTGCATCAAAACAAAATGCAACACAGCTTTTGATTTGATGCCGAGAAAACGTCGATTTGATGTTGCGTCAGTCCCAGGCCAACTTTCAACATTGAATCTGATTGTAATTTGGTTGTGATTGGTTACAATCATAGATCAACGCCTTTGTCACTACGTTTAATAAATGCAGCGGTGTCTAGACGTTAATTTTGGCACAAAAATTCACTTCCGCAAAATTACATCCGGTTGCATTTTGTTTGTGATCGCATGCCCGACAATAAATCAATGCCTACGCAATGTCTTTTAATATCCATTGAACACACGTCTACTAAAGACGCTATTTATACGTGGCGCTGATTTTCGTTGCCGTAAACCCAACTTTGCCAGACGCTCAGTTAACATCTCACATACAACGTTCAATATATTTGGGAAAACCGACGATTCATTTAGACGCCAAAAAATAGACATCTAAAAATGTCCGGGGCACAACCCCCGCCACTCAACAACAAAATAGGCGTATTAACGTTCAGAGGAAATTTAAGCCTGGTAGTGGCAATGGCTGGCTGCTTTGAAAATTGACCAAAATCAGGAAGCAAAGTATGGGATATTCAGAAGTTGTACCGCCTACTTCTGAAATATATTCAAGACAATTTACTGCATCATATCCTGTGTTACCCGATTGTCACTGCTTAGACGATGATGTGATTAATATATTTGCAACGTCTATATGTCACTCACTCTTGTGAAGTTGTTGGGTGTAACCCTTCCCCCCATTATTTAGGCAACTGCAGAAAAGACTACCTCTGTGAAAATTCAGCTGCAAATACCACTCCGCCAAAGAAATAATCAGGAAAAAAATGACCTGCTGGTTAAATGACCGTTTTTTTCTTATCGCTTATTTGGTACAGACGTCAATGTTTGCGATACCTGGATTTTTTCCAAGTACACTTCCATAATAATCCATAACACAAGTTAATCAAGCGTTAATTTACATCAACATCAATGTGATGCTATATATAGTAACAATCTTGTACAAATCAACCGAACATTCTTTGCGTGTTGTTTTATTTTTTAGAGAGTTGAGGAAACCCAAAATCGCATTTATGATCTATAATTATTTATAAAATTTAACAGCCAGTATGGAGGTGACATCCCGAAATGTGGGAGATAAGCATCCCCGAATCGTGGAAGATAAGCATCCCGAAACGTGGGAGATAAGCATCCCCGAATCGTGGGAGATAAGCATCCCCGAATCGTGTGAGATAAGCATCCCGGAACGTGGGAGAGAAGCATCCCGAATCGTGGGAGATAGACATCCCCGAATCGTGGAAGATAAGCATCCCCGAATCGTGGGAGATAAGCATCCCCGAATCGTGGGAGATAAGCATCCCCGAATCGTGCAAGATAAGCATCCCCGAATCGTAGGAGATAAGCATCCCGTCTGAGAAATCTGCTGTTCAGACTAACGGCAAAGATGCAAGGTACATGGCACATATTTCATCACTTTTTGTCGGTAGTGGAGAGGTTAATAACTTGCGTGTACTGTAAGATTTATCATCGTGTTCGGTCTAGACCTTGACGCCAAAGTGACGGTTCCATGGCACCTCTTATATGACAGCTAATCAGTTCAAGGGGTGATATATGAGCTCGAAATCTTGTTACCGCTAACAGTTTTCGAGAAAATTAAAACCAAAAAGTTTACTAAAAAACTTGAAAAGTTACTCAACCTCAACCAAATTTAATATAAGTCCAAACAAACGCTTACGAGTAACATCGTTTGTCTTATTGGAGCTTTGCAGTTCAGCACATTTTTTTCAGGCTTAGATAAGTTTATAGGTTCAAAAAATAGTAGTTGCTGTAACACTGCACATAATGATGAAGTGCGAGAAAAGAATGTTTATAGGATTAGCAAGAAACGTTTGCAAAACCTGCTTCAAACACAACAGGCTAGGGATTCTTATCTTCCTTGCTTTTGTTAAAGAATGTCTATAGGATTAGTAAGAAAAAGCTTGCAAAATCTGTTACAAAACACAAAAAGCTAGGGGTTCTTATCTTCCTTGCTTTTGTGCGGTTTCCAAATTTGTGAAACGCACAAAGCTGCACACCCATGGACAATTTGACGTGACATTATACATTAAAGTGAAGTTCGTATATCATGCAACTGAAGATTTAATCTAGATGTAAAAACACTTCTTGTACCTTTTTTATCTAAGTTTCATTTAGATATTCATTGGGGGATTAAAATATGGCGGGAAAATTATAAATAAAGTAAAATAAGGCATTATGTGCAGTGAGAACGTTCACGTGCAACGTCACGTACAATGTCCCTCCGCTATCCCATTCTTGTGAAAATTTTTATCAGCTAAAACAGTAGAGACGTTTGAAGAAAGTGTGAAAATGAAACAGCAATGGACTAATCTGGTCATGCTTTTACGACTACTGTTACATCTACTACTATAATAACTGCTACTGTTGCTGATACTACTACTACTGATGCTGTTATTTTGACTATTATTATTAAAACTATTACTGCTACTTATACTAGAGGGAGGGGGAGAGAGAGAGAGGGAGAGAGAGAGAGAGAGAAAGAGAGAGTGTGTGTGCGTGTGTGTGCGCGTGTGTGTATGTGTGTGTGTGCGCGTGTGTATGCGTGTGTGTGCTCTTCTTGATAATGGATAAAATTGCTGTTTTCTTGTAGCAAGTTTCTTATTATACATATTTGTCGAAATATAAACCATTGTCTGGTAGTTGAAATAAATGTGTTAAGGTAAATGATGCTTAAACGACTATGCTCTGCGGCAACAAATGCAAATTTTGCTCTTATTTTTTCGTCTGGCACAAGAGAAACATCTTCGTCACGCCCTCTATGTGGGAATTAAGAGACGTTTGACCCCAGGGAAACATTTTCGTCACATCCTGTATGTGAGGATTAAGGGAATATAATATATAAACAGGCCTACATTTTTAAGCAGCCGCAAAGAAAACCCTGTTGAGCTATGCTTTCAATAGAATCATCTGCTTTTCTCTAAGCATTTAAGGAAGTGATCACATGTTGTCAATCTTCTCATTAGATAACCTGGTAAACTTCAGGTCTACTTCATTTGTGGATGATAAAAACATTCAGTGACTTTGGGGTGAAAATCTAGAGACATGCGATGCGTTGTGAAGTGTTTCTTTTTTCGTTAAAGGAAGTTACGATTCGTATAAACTTTGCAGGCCTAATATTCCCAATTATAAATGCAAACAAACACGCTGTTGTTGATACGAAAGCTGTAAATGCCGTTGATCTGTCCCCTATCCCAATTTTTGCCCTATCTCAATCTGCCAATTGTCATCAATTTGGAAATGGACAACTGATCAGATTGCAAAGAGAATGGGGTAGGGGCAGGGGAAAACCGACAGTAAATCAAAGAAACAAGGCTGGCCATGCCTTTTATTCTGTTTCGTCTAAAAAATCACTCCAGGGCAGGGTCCATCGACGGGGTTGATTCAGGGGAAGACCCAGCCCGTTTAAAAGCTATTCAGGTATTTCAAGATAAATACTCAATATAACAAGTCACTTTAGTCCTCCGCTACCTACAATGTGTAGAAATCTTTGCAGACAAAGTTAATTAACTGAAAATACCACGGTAAGATTTAACTTTTTCTTAGCCTTTGCTTCAGGCAAGAGAAGGGCAAGATCCATGACTTGAAAGAGGTCAAGAAAGAACACGGCTAGTCTTTTAAGTGATTTCTTTTCTCTATGGCGGATTTCATAAGCAAAATTCACATTGTCAATCAAAGAATGAGTACTTTTAGTCACATTACCCTTTTGGCCCTGCCAGTGGAGCCGAAAGAGTCAAACCTGGTTTTTCTGTATCCTGTCAGAGCGCTGTGATGCTATCTTGAAATTTCGGTGAACCATAAACCTCCAATAATGTTTTTCATGTCAAATTTCAACAAGAATCTTTCGAAGCAAACAGTGTCCAATTATATGGAAGGGGTCATAATGGCAGCATATGACAAGGCACAGTTCGATCCAGGGCTTTAAACAGAATTCAAAGTTAAAACCCATCGTGTCAGACAGAGTGCCAACTCTCTGAGAGATAACCGTAGTGTGTCCTTTTCTTTTTTTGTTTTTAGGGATATTTTATTGTGCACAGCCATATTCGAGTACGCGCTGCGTGGGCATAAACTACAAGGAGCACTTACAATACAATATATATATATATATATATATATATATATATATATATATATATATATATATATATATATATATATATATATATATATGTATATCTATGCATCTTTCACAAGCGCGGCGTTTTCTAACAATAACTTTGCTTGTCAAAAATCACGATTATGAGAAAAATGTGTCCTTTTCAGGTATCCACAAAATAGGCTGCTGGTCCAGGCCGAATTCTTTTGTCATCCACTGTTTAAAAGATTTCTCCCAGGATGAGTTTAAGGGCTTATTTTCTGGCGGCCCTTTTATAGCAGCCGAGACGACAATATCTAATTAAGTTTTCCCTTTGCTTGTAGAAAACATAAATGGAAGCAACAAAACAAAGGGAAACGGAAGGACAGTTTTTCCAGACCACAAAACAGGAACGGCAAAGGTAAGAAGTAGCTACTCTAAAATGGAGTCACATACGGCCCCATCCTCTGAGACTGTTTTTCTAAGGTAAATCGGCTCATACTATTTCAACTGATTGTGTTCTCGTCTTTGTCGGCCACTTGAGTTATGCTTTATTATTTCAAAACTGTTTTGTGTCCTAAGGTCCTTTTGAGTCTTGGAGCTAACGTTTGTCTCTCTATCTCCTTTTCTCGTTTCGGTGCTCCGGGCAGATAGTTCCCTTGGCGAAAAGTTCTCACCTCCATTATATAAATCCTATATCGTGACGTAATCCCTGACTCTGGGGTGAGAATTTTTGGCACGGATAATTTGGGTAAACATTCGAGAATATGTCAATACCTTGAGTAAACAATGCCACGAACTGGTTCCATATTTACAACTTCCACATTACACACGCCATTTTCTGAAGAATACCTTCATACATATTTTTATGAATTCACATCTGTTGTCTTATCTTTCATAGTTATTAGGTAAGAATTAATTCCATTGTGTCGTATGATAATTTTGCAATTTAAGTAATCTGATTCCAATGAACAAGATGCTCTGTTTCAGTGCTGCTAAAAATGTAGGGACCACTTTTAAAGCGATTAGTTTCAAGGTTAATCCTATTTTGACATAATTTCAGCACTACTCTGAAGCATTCAAGGCCACAATTGTAATTCGCGTAATCCCTGATAATAATGAGTGGGCTGCTTCAGTTTTAATGCTACTGGAAAAACCGGAGACGGCGAATCCAAATACTGTTGAAAAAACTCAGTGAGAACTATTCGCCAGGGGGGGGACTATCTGCCCACACCACATCTGTGCTGGAATGCCGGTGAGAACTTTTCTCCCGGTGAAAGCTATTCGTCCTGAACACCGGGGCCAGAAGCGGGCGGGGCCCGAGCCATAACATCGGCCCTATGGTTATAGGCCACCTAGTGCCATGGTAACTCATGATCCTACAACCCATCAGAACCATGCAAGGTGCCATTATTGGCCTATAATTGGCCCATATTGTTGATAATTCGAATTAAATGAATTTTTTCGCTTTTCATGGTTTATTTTAAATCAACATTGAACTAGGACCTCATTTCGCTAGTGAAATGTTAAACAAAAATTAAAACACAAAAAATACTTCCTTCAATGGGTTATTTCTTGAATAATATATTGCAAACAACACAGTTTGAATACGTCTTATAAGCCGAGTAGTGTTTGGTTTTTGTTGACTTAAGGTTTTATTGACTGATCAGACATACGCTTTGGTATCTATTTACGCAGTGAGAGCTCGCACAAAGCTGATCAACTGTGCTGTGTGTGAAATGCTCCGCATTTACTTGCAAAAATACACTCTTTTCACATGGCGTTTTAAACACGAAAGCGAAATCGAAGGCGAAAATAAAAAGTGTCATGCACCGTTCATATCAAGTTCTGCCTAAGTCCCAAGTTTCGTGGCCCTAGGGCCCCTAGTGCCAGTGGAGGAGATGGCACAAGAAATCCGATCACTGTCAAGAAAAAAATACCAAGGGCTTGTCAAGTGTTAATAATAAACATTCTATTCGTATTTGTTCGGTTTTATGCTAGCATTAAGAGCCGATCGTAACTGGTGTTGTTTTGCTGTTTTAATTGTATGTAAGTGGAGTTGCAATAGTATTGCCTTGCTTCTCCCGTGTCTTTATTTGGTGACTCCAGTAGATCCATGATTGTAAGAGTGATATTTTAGTAAAACACTTGATTTATCTGTAATCTGTTCGTGTGATCGAGGTTTGGGCATCCACTGAGTGGGAGGAAGGAAGAGGGGGTGGATAGATTCACCCGGTGTCAGTCCGTCTGTTAGCTGTATCTCGAACCTCAATCAGACAGCTCTTGTGTTTTTAGTTTTTAGTATCCTTTTATGAATAATTATACACTGGTTTTGTTCGGGAATGCCCCCTGTTGTATGGAGACAGCCCATCCGTAGGGTGGGCCCATCCAATAACAGTGAGACATTGATTTAACCCATATTCCTTGTTTTGCGCAGCTGTAGCTTTAGCAAATATTTGGTCATTGAAAAAGCACATATTTTCTTCTCCCCTAAAAATGGGAACAAATTGCCTTGTTTTGTGAACAAGGTTGGATGTTTTAATGGTTGATGGGTGTAGGATGGGTCCTTCCTATAGTTGTAAGCCATAGAAACAGCACATATAGAATCAGTATGTGCCAAATCTACAGACAGATGCATAAGAATACCCCACCCATAGAAACAGCACATCTGATTAAGAATATGGGCCAAATCTACAGACAGTTGCATTAGAATACCCCATACATGGAAACAGCACATGCAAGGCCGCAGAATCGTACCTAATATTTTGAAACGCTATATATCACGAGAACCTCCCCCCGGAGGTGGGGGGTGTTAGGGGCACTTGTATCAAGTATGGCAACAATGCGCGTACAAATCAACGCGGAAAAGCTTAAAACAAAAAATAGGGAGTGGATAAAACTGTCGAATTTTGCTCGTTTTTCCTAAAATAGGGGTGGGGGCGTAAAATGATTATTACGATGAAAACAAAAATTATATGTAATTAATTGAGGACCTGCCTCCGTTTCAGGGTAATTGAATAAACATATCCTAAATCACCATTGCTCATTGCGAAATTTGGTAATGCCATTTAGCAATCAAATGTCCTTTTCTGCGTTTTTCCATAAAAATTAGAGACGGAAATTCCGTGTTTAGGGGATCTTTTTAAATTTGATTGAAACGCATGATAGTCATTTTATATGGAAATGCCCCCCCCCCCCTCCTTGGGCCGAACCACAAATGAAGTGCCATAATGCAACAGGGGGAGGATAGAGAGATGCTGTGTTGAGATTATAGCTGACTTTTCCACCAAATAATGTGAAGTGTGGGTGTTAAAAGCAAACTGGTAAGTGGATAATTAAATGTTATAAATGTTCTTCTCGGATCTTTATTTACATTATTTTCTACATTTTTATAAAGAAATATAACGTCCCGTTCCATTACACCATCCCAATCCACATCTGTTGTATTAAATTACATCAGCAGTGTAGTCGTGTTTCATGGGGAGAAACTGTATGTGCTGTTTCGATAGCCTCTGTATTGGTTTAGCCTAGCCATTGGATGGGCCCATACAATGATGTGTTGTTTCAATGCTACACCCCCTCCCGACCCTTTGTCAGAATAATCAGTGAAAAGGTGAACTGTGCTTGGCGTCTGTTCATTTCGACTTATCACAGTAATCATCCACTCGAGACTTCATCAACGGGCTATTACGTGTTAGAGTAATTCGCGACCTTTTATGCGCAGTTCAGAATGGCAAACTTCCTTATTCCTGAATCTAGTCCCATCTAAAAGTAGAGATAAGGTAATTCGAAGCTTTGGAGAAGTAAAATTGTCGTTTTATTTCGTACATATGGCTTTTAATGGTAAAAAAGTAATTCTCCACTTTCTGCTTACTTTTTCCTCCCTCAACAAGGCCGAGTGAATTGGCACCTCTTGGGTGGGCCGAAAGGGAATGCCGTATTACAGCAGTGACGTAATACAATGCATTACCTCAATTCTGATTGGCTCTTGGGGATTGGCGGGACGGAACTGTTCTAAATGCTAAACAAAAACTTATTTTTTTTCTATTGCGCGAAAGGAATAAAACCGAGCGGAAGCCCATCTAAAAGTGGAGAACGCGTATTACGCTGTTAGTCGTTAAAGCTCGTTTAACGAAATAAAACGGCAGTTAAATTCAATCGAATTGCCACATAAACATTGCAAATATTTTCCTTTAAGATACCGTAATCTTTAAACACATGTGCACGGTAAATACAAACAAAGTTAAACATCCATTCATTGCGACTTTTGTGTTACTGTGGATGAATAAAATTCTGTTTGCATTTATTTCGAGAAGGCTTTGCTATTTAGGCTTGTTTTAAAAAAATCATGCCTGACAAGAGTTGTATACGTAACAGGCTAGGTAGGAAACTTAATTCCTTACGTACACACCTTGTGCTTTGTCCAAAGAGTGTTTACTACTAGTTTATAGTCTATGCTTTCTCTAAGCGACTTTAGTTTATAGAATTGAAATTATATGTCTCTGTGAGGATAATTGACATTCTGCTTCAAATTTGTTTTGCAAATTACCGGGGCTTTAATAGAAATATGAGGCGTGAACTTTCCGAGCTTCTTGGCGGCCGTTTGCTGGAGTGGGCTGAGGAGTGGGCCCTCTACGCAAACTGTCTCCAATATCACAAAGTTCTACTGCGATATGCATCGGAATAATTTTTAATGCCCATGAAGTTGTTGTTCAGATTTGACTAATGTAACAGGCAGTGCATAAATCTAGGCAAGAAAGTCTAGCCAGGAAGTTTGATTTGTTTTCATATGTGATGCGGGACTCACACAAATGTTTAGGAGCTGGGGTTATAAGAGAGAAAAGAGACACGGGTAGAAAGAGGAAGAGAGAGAGATTGAGAGAGAGAGAGAGAGAGAGAGAGAGAGAGAGAGAGAGAGAGAGAGAGAGAGAGAGAGAGAGAGAGAGAGAGAGAGAGAGAGAGAGAAGATGGAAAGGCAATATATAAACCTAGGCAATTATCATATTTTTCAAGCTCTCTTCAGTAGTATTAAATAGAGTGTAAGCTAAAAAAAAGTGCTGAAAAAGGTGCGCAGCTTTCGAGACGGCCTTTTATAAGATCGACACACTTGTGTTTTTATTTCCTCATTCCTGCTTTCTGTGCCGCGCGAGAAACAACAAATGTCAAGGCCGTCCCCGTTCACCTCTAATCTCATTATTAAGCAAGACATACTTTATGGAGACATACAGTAAAACCTCATTCTGGACAAATCCTGAAATACCGGACAACTGCCAATCTCGGACAAGAATTCTCAGTCCCGTTTTTCCCATTGGCTTGCAACCCCTGAAATACCGGACACCTCTATATACCGGGCAAAATCCGCCAGCCCCCCCCCCCCCCCCCGCTGTCCGCTGTAGGCAGGCTTTAGTGTAATTCTAACAACATACAGTGAAAGCCCGGGATTGGTCCCCCGCAAAAATGGGAGCGCAGGATCAGTCCACCTCATAAATGGGACTCCGTTATCGGTCCATCTCAAAAACAGGACCCCAGGATCGGTCCACATCAGAAATGAAACCCTTGGATGGGTCTGCTTAATGAATGGGACCCCGGAATCAGTCTACCTCACAAGTGAAACCATGGGATCGGTCCACATAAAGGAAAGCCCTGGTAGATGCACTTCATAAATTGGACCAAGGGATCGGTCCTTCTCATAAATGAAACCCTGGGGCAGGTCCACTTAGTGAATGAGACCCGGGATAGGCCCACCTCATAAATGAAACCACGGGATTGGTCCTCCTCGAGTGAGAAGGAGAAAGAGTGAGAGGAAGGAGAATGAGTGAGAGAAAAAGGGGTAATGAGTGAGTGAAAGAGGAGTAATGAGGGAAAGAGGGGTAATGAGTGAGTGAAAGAGGAGTAATGAGGGAAAGAGGGGTAATGAGTGAGGGAAAGAGGGGTAATGAGTGAGTGGAAAAAGGAGGGTGAGTGAGAGGAAGAGGGATAATGAGTGAGAGAAAGATGGAGAGTGAGTGAGAGGAAGAAGGATAATGAGTGAGGGAAAGAAGGAGGTGAGTGAAGAAGAGGTAGAATGAGTGAAAAAAAGAACGAGAGTGAATGAGGGTGTGTGAGGAGAAAAAGAAAAAAATATGTACGAACTTCCTTTGTTGCTGCCGCAGTGCCGCCTGTCGGTGACCAACCAGCGGTACTGGAAGGTCGTCCATGTGTGGTTAAAGCCGAAGAGTATGTACCAAGGGTGCTGTTCGTGCTCGTACATGGGTCTTTGCTCACAGAAGAAGTCTGAAGAGAAGCCATAAGCGTATTAAATGGGGAGGGGGAGGGGAGGGCGTGGGGGCGAGGCATGGCAGGGTCTACAGAAGAGTATGTACCAGGGGTGCTGCGCGTGCTCGTACATGGGCCTTTGCTCACAGAAGAAGTCTGAAGAGAAGCCATAAGCGTATTAAATGGGGAGGGGGGAGGGGGGTAGGGGAAGGGGGTGGGGGCGAGGCATGGCAGGGTCTACAGAAGAGTATGTACCAGGGGTGCTGCGCGTGCTCGTACATGAGTCTTCGTTCAAAGAGGAAATCTGAAGGGAATCCCGGTGGTGTCGAGGGAGGGGGTAAATCAAACAGGCTTCATCGGCAAGAAGGAAGTAATTCGGGTCAAAGTAATTATACTTGTCTTCGATCTACTTAAAATAAGGAAGAAAAATCTTGTCAACATATATAATTTCATAACGCATGTTTTGCGTCTTGAATCTGACCGACATTTTGCATTGTTTATGTGTGTTTTCTTTTAGGACATGAGGTGTCTTGTGTCACCCTAAATTGGTTCCCCAAGCCACTCTAGAGTAGCTTTGGTATCGGGTAATTTTTACGACATGTACCAGGTTGGGGATTTCAGTTGTAGATAGTAGAATAAAACACAAAGAACTGAATAGAAAATTTAAAGAGATTAAAAGATTTCTTTATGTTTGTTATACAGTGTATATTAAAAGCACTGACATTTTGGAAATACTGTAATATTGCACAAATACTGTATTATCGCCGACATCTCTGAGAGGTCATCTGTTTATAGCAACGGTATTATGGCCTGCAACGGTATTATCGCCTGCATAAAAAACAAAGACCTCGCCTTCTTAAACGGGTCTCGATAGACTTTTTCAATAAACTGATAAGATTACAATTAAATTCTTTTTGATTTTTAAATAAATAAATATTTTTATGTTAATTTTTAAACTGTTGACAGTCGGCACTGAAACCGACAAGTTACGGAACACAAAGTTTTTGGGGCGTATGGTCGAAAGGTGAAGGACGCATGGATTACTCGATACCGGTCGTTTATTAACGACGCTTGCAGGGCTAGTGTCACCCGTGTGCGTTCTTTGCTGAAGGAGAGGAAAAATGAGAGCTTTATCTTCGCGACCAAATGGCAACGTCTATCAAACGTCTTTTTTACCTTTAACTTTTAAACGTTAAAGTCAAACGCAGGTCAAAGTTCCAACGAGAAGTTACGCTATCCCTTATGGAGTCTTCAGGTCAAAATTTTATGTTCTCAGTTACAAATGGACTAGGAACTGTGACTCCTTCTGTTAAAGCGTAGAGGGGTTGGCGTTCACAAATGAGTGCAGGATATCCTAAAAAAATGAGCGCAGGATATTCTCAAAAACCAGCTCAGGAAATTCTCAAAAATTGAGCTCAGAATTATCTTTTACCGGTTTCGCGATAAATCGATTTTCTTTGGATAATTTGACCTTGACCCTGACTTGAATATTTCATGCTGACTGAAAATCAATCAATACCTATCAGTTATTAATTTATTAAAGAGCAAAACTGAGACTGAAGACCCCATGAATAGAGGTGTGTGTGAGCGTTCAGATCGAAAGAGGTAAGTAGTAGATAAATGCGCATTCGAAAACAGGAAATGACGTCATCAGACCCCTACCCCCCACTCCCCCTAGGGGTAAGAAAATTTTGCGGTTTTAGCATAGATATATGTTTCAGACGATTCTGAAGAACTTTGGTTGTTATGACCCCCCCCCCCCATAGGGGTAAGAAAATTTTGCGATTTCAGCATAGATATATGTTTCAGACGATTCTGAAGAACTTTGGTTGTTATGACCCCCCCCCCCCCCCTATCATGTAACACTGTGTAGTTGAACAGCCACAGACACCATTCAAAGACGAGAGCAGACCTTTTTGTTCTCCTTGGAAAAACTTGGACAAACTTTTTGTCTTTGGTTTTTTGTTTTTGTGACTCTGTGACATTATGTGACAACATGCGACTGTGACATTATGTGACTTTATGTGATCTGTGACATTATGTGACTCTGTGACTTTTTTTAACATAATAGCCATATTTCTATGTCTATTTTCACTATTATTATTATGATAATATTTAATAAGTCATATTTCAATGGTTCTATTACAATAACCACACGCACACACAGTATAGGAATAAGTACATGATCGGAATAAGTACTGATCGATAAATTTCAGAGTGCACTCGTTCAGAGCGTGGGAACGATCAATAATTTGAGAAGGAATGGGATATGATATATAAAATAAGTTTTCGCATTTTACCATGCTACTTATTCAAATGTTCTAAAGTTATAGTGGTGCAGAAATGGTGGTTCTAGACCAACTTTTACAAATTTAGTCTTTCACGTTTCAAACGATTCTACCACTTGGTTGGTTGGTTGGAAAATGGGAAGTGAAAATGTGGATAGTTATGTAGGAAACTGCGCCCATTCAAACATGTGTTCGAATGGCAAGCCAATTTAAAAGACGTGTTCGAATGGCAAGCCCATTCGAAACATGTGTTCGAATAATTTTTGGAAGTCTTACGTCGTGGTATTGTTCAACAAATTGTTCAACATGTTCAACATGTTCAACAAGTTGTTCAACATGTTCAACATGCTCCACATGTTCAACATGTTCAACAAGTTGTTCAACATGTTCAACATGTTCAACAAGTTCAACATGTTCAACGTGTTCAACAAGTTCAACATGTTCAACAAGTTCAACATGTTCAACATTTTCAACAAGTTCAACATGTTCAACATGTTCAACATGTTCAACAAGTTCAACATGTTCAACAAGTTCAACATGTTCAACATGTTCAACAAGTTCGACATGTTCAACAAGTTCAACATGTTCAACATGTTCAACAAGTTCAACATATTCAACATGTTCAACAAGTTCAACATGTTCAACAAGTTCAACATGTTCAACATGTTCAACAAGTTCAACATGTTCAACAAGTTCAACATGTTCAACATGTTCAACAAGTTCAACATGTTCAACATGTTCAACATGTTGTTGTTCAAGAAGTTGTTGTATATAAAGCTATGTTTGAAGACTTTCTCATCATTTGAATGGTGTAGGTTGAACCGAAAGGATGTATAAATGCAACATTTGTTCAAAATCTTACAATTGGCCACAAAGGCAAACGTGGTAAAGTTAATTCTAAACATATTAAGTCAACTCACTATAAGTATAAAAGGCAGCCGCCCTCAGACCTAACACACATTCTGTATCAAGATACTGAAGAGTGAACATGTCTGCAGTGAGCGAGCAACAACTACCATCTATGACAATGCCTGTAGAAAAGTCTGAGACAATGCCTGCAGAAAATTTTATAGTAAAGCCTGAGACAATACCTACAGCAAAGTCTAAGGCAATGCCCATGGTAAAGTCTAAGGCGAAGTCATGTCAGCAGCGTCAAAAGCGACCACTTCTTAGAAAGATAAAAAGAGATGAGTTACCAGCTATGACGCCGCCGTGTAAAAAGCGAAAAATTAAGACAGAGCCTAAAATGAAGCGAGAACCAGAACGTAAAGCTGCTACCACCATGAAGAAGATGAGTGTAGACGATTTACCGGTTATGGTACCTATTAATGGAGAAATATATATTAAATTGACGAAATATCAACAGAAAGTGATGGTTAACATTCATGAATATATTACGGATCATATATCTGGGAGGTTACATCCTACCAAGAAGGGAATTATGTTGTCATTGAACGATTGGCACATGTTGAAGGAGCAAATAACGTCAGTGGATCTCATGCTTCAGAAAATGGATCTGTATAAATGCAGTGACTGTCAGAAGATGTTTGAGTAGACAGCGAGATGACTGTATACTGTTTTAACAGCATGACGAGCTTAGTGGATGCTATGATTTCATCACTCTCAGTTCAGAAGATTGGAGCGAAGGTTTTGAAGCTTGACAAGAACATAGCTTTGACTCATATGGACATGTACATTTGATATGTAGTTGAAATAAAATTGTCTTCATATGTAGACTATGAAATTAACATGATCTATGTTCATGTGAAGTCAGTTGTTATAAAATGGTAAGTTCTTGTGAATCTGCACATGTATTAACATAATATATATTTGAAATAGTTTTGTTTGTATCATAATTGTACATATTTGTGATGTTCAATAAAAACACATATGATGCTTTTCAACTTTTTATTTTTATCATACAATACTTGGATATAATACATAATAAAACAATACTTGAATATGATACATAATAATACAATACTTGAATATAATATATAATAATACAAAATTAACTATAATACCTAATATATGATATATGATATATGGTTTACCGCTCAATTAAAACCGTGTCAGGAACCTTACGACTTTATATGTTGCAAAGCATGACATATATTAATACACAACGCTTAAGTTAATAAAATATTACAACATTTATAAGGTCTTTATCATAAAGTTTAGTCAAATAGATCTATTTTTCTTCATCTATTTCACTCTGTTCACTCTCCATGTCACTTTCTTCATCACTGCTGTCATCCTCCTCTTTCTTATCTAGTAGCTCTTCAAAGAATGCATTGTTTTTCCTTATAGCCGCCTTTAGTGCCTTTGAATACTTATAATGTTTTTCATCCACAAAGTAATTAAAGTCCTCTAAAATCTTTTGATAATGTTGGCTTTGTTCTAGACGCTGGGTATATTTGAATAGTCTCATAAACAGTTGTTTAAGTCCATGTTTATAAATGGGTCGAAGGTCATAGCTCGCTATTTCACGCGCATCTTCAAGTCCTTGTTCTTCATATTCTGAAACCTTTTCTTGAAATTTGTCATCATAGTCATCGTAGACTTCTTGAACCATATCATACCAAACAGAGTCGATTTCTGACTCACTTTCAGAGTCTGTTTCTGACTCACTTTCAGAACTCCTGTCATCAGCATCCTCAACTGCTCCATATGTTTGAGCAAAGCTTCTTCGCTGTTGTATAATGCACCACATTCTGTACAAGCATGTGCATTCTTTTCAGCCATGTTAACGCTTTGACTTTCCATAGAAGACTCATCTAAAGTTTCAGTGAAAGTTGGTTTTACAGGGTTTTCCATATCCGATTCTTCATCCACTTCTGACGTGTGAGTAACCTTTAAGTGTCTTTTAAGACTTTGTGGCCAATTGTAAGATTTTGAACATGTTGAACTTGTTGAACATGTTAAACATGTTGAACTTGTTGAACATGTTGAACATCTTGAACTTGTTGAACATGTGGAACATGTTGAACAACTTGTTGAACATGTTGAACATGTTGAGCATGTTGAACATGTTGAACAACTTGTTGAACATGTTGAACAATTTGTTGAACAATACCACGACGTAATATCTTCCAAAAATTATTCGAACACGTGTTTTGAATGGGCTTGCCATTCGAACACGTCTTTTAAATGGGCTTGCCATTCGAACACATGTTTGAATGGGCGCAGTTTCCTACATAACTATCCACATTTTCACTTCCCACTTTCCAACAATCAACCAACCAACCAAGTGGTAGAATCGTTTGAAACGTGAAAGACTAAATTTGTTAAAGTTGGTCTAGAACCACCATTTCTGCACCACTATAACTTTAGAACATTTGAATAAGTAGCACGGTAAAATGCGAAAACTTATTTTATATATCATATCCCATTCCTTCTCAAATTATTGATCGTTCCCACGCTCTGGACGAGTGCACTCTGAAATTTATCGATCAGTTTCCCCACACTCTGAGACCTTTCATGTACTTATTCCTATGCTGTGTGTGCGTGTGGTTATTGTAATAGAACCATTGAAATATGACTAATTAAATATTATCATAATAATAATAGTGAAAATAGACATAGAAATATGGCTATTATGTTAAAAAAAGTCACAGAGTCACATAATGTCACAAATCACATAAAGTCACATAATGTCACAGTCGCATGTTGTCACATAATGTCACAGAGTCACAAAAATCAAAAACAAAAACCAAAAAGTTTGTCCAAGTTTTTCCAAGGAGAACAAAAAGGTCTGCTCTCGTCTTTGAATGATGTCTGTGGCTGTTCAACTACACAGTGTTACATGATAGGGGGGGTCATAACAACCAAAGTTCTTCAGAATCGTCTGAAACATATATCTATGCTGAAATCGCACAATTTTCTTACCGCTAGGGGGGGGGGGTCATAACAACCAAAGTGCTTCAGAATCGTCTGAAACATATATCTATGCTGAAATCGCAAAATTTTCTTACCCCTAGGGGGATGGGGGGGGTAGGGGGGGTAGGGGGTAGGGGGTGGGAGGAGGGGGTTGGGGTCTGATGACGTCATTTCCTGTTTTAGAATGCCCATTTATCTACTACTGAGGTATGTGTGAGCATTCAGATAGAAAGAGGTATGTGCGAGCGTTCAGATAGAAAGAGGTATGTGTGAGCGTTCAGATAGAAAGAGGTATGTGTGAGCGTTCAGATAGAAAGAGGTATGTGCGAGCGTTCAGATAGAAAGAGGTATGCGTGAGCGTTCAGATAGAAAGAGGTATGTGTGAGCGTTCAGACAGAAAGAGGTATGTGTGAGCGTTCATATAGAAAGAGCTATGTGTGAGCGTTCAGACAGAAAGAGGTATGTATGAGCGTTCAGACAGAAAGATGTGTGTGTGAGCGTTCAGACAGAAAGAGGTATGTGTGAGCGTTCAGATAGAAAGAGGTACAGGTACTGTATGTGTGAGAGTTCAGGTGAACAAGAGTCCACCTCTAAGGTCCGGTTCGTTGTGTTTGGGTCTTTTTGATTTGTCGACGTTTATTGAATGACTGGCACTACTTTTTTTATCCATCCGCTTTTTTCTTATCATAACAGACTGATATTTTCAGAGGTATGTTGCCAAATAACAACAATGCATGTTTAATAAGTGTTCAGTTTTGAAGAAAATTAATGTATTTCAAAATCTACTGACTGCTTTGTTTGATGTATCTGCCGAAAATCTGCTGCGGGACGAGTGAGTCATTGAGCCCAGGCCATCGGGGCCACCGCAGATCCAGCTCTGAACAGACGGCGTCAGCTTGGCCTGGGCAAAAAAAAAAGAAGAAGAAACAAAGATGTCCACGCCAAGATCGGCGGAATTTTCAGTGCCCAAAAATATGATTACAGATATGCAATTGCTGGAAATCGATAAAACACCTCGATAAAATGTTGGGGCTTTACGATAAAAACACCTCCTTAAATGTTGGGGCTTCATGCACGGATCCCCGTCCTGCCATCCAGTTACAAACATGTGTGATGATATGCATTGATTACCCCTTCATCTCCACCCTCCCCATCCGCCACCCCTGATCCTGATCCGCCACCGTTCCACCTCCATCCTCCTCCCCCACCCCAATCCTCCATCCCACACCTCCATTCTCCCCATCATCAACCCCCATCCTCTATCACCATCCTACACCACCAATCCTACACCCCCACATCATCTGCCCCCACCCTCCACTCCCACTTCCACGCTCTCTATCGTCCGCCCCCATTCTCCACCCCACCTCCGCCATCCCCATCCTCCACTCCAATCCTCTACCCTCCACATCCGCCACCCCCGCCCTGCCATCCTCTTCCATATACCGACAGCCGTTCCCGACCGGCGATTGGCCAAACATTTTGTAGCCAGGCACCCCACAGAGCCAGTGTCACCCACAGAGCCAGTGCAACCTCACAGAGCCAGTGTCACCCCACACAGCCAGTGCCACCCCACAGAGCCAGTGTCACCCCACAGAGCCAGCGCCACCCCACATAGCCAGTGTCTTCCCATAGAGCAAATGCCACCCACACAGCCAGTGTCACCCCACAGAGCCAGTGCCACCTACAGAGCCAGTGTCACCCCACACAGCCAGTGCCACCCCACAGAGCCAGTGTCACCCCACAGAGCCAGTGTCACCTCACAGAGATAGTGCCACCCCACACAGCCAGTGTCACCCCACACAGCCAGTGCCACCCCGCAGAGCCAGTGCCACCCCACAGAGTAAGTGCAACCTCACAGAGCCATTGCCACCCCACACAGGCAATGTTACCCCACAGAGCCATTGCCACACCACACAGCCATTGTCACCCCACGGAACCCCCCGTGCACTTTTACAGCAAACTGCGCATTAATATTATATAAATACACAAATAAATATTTAATAAAAATAGCATAAATTAACAGAAATACCACATAAAAATTCTTACCAAGTGACGTGAGCAGGGCGAAAAGAAAAGCGATTTCTCCAGCGTTCATGCTGCTCATATCCTTGTTATTTGTTCGCTTCTGTGTCTTCATTTTCGCATTTTCGAATTTTATTTCTCATTGCGATGCCAGCGTTTGGCGTTTTTTTGACAGATGGTCAGTTCAGCTTCAGAATGAACACTCAATCCAAGCTTTTAAGTTTTTTGTTGTTGTAAAGTTTATGATCATTTTAAGTGTTCCTTGGTAATAAGCCCTTTCTAACCTCATTTACACTTTTACACTTGTACAACGCACATGTGAAAAAAGGGAGATGTTACGTCTGCGAAGTTGAAAAAGGGGCATTAAATTTTATAGCAGTTAGCACTCCAGCGCACACCGCATTAATGCTTGATGCTTGAACAAGGAAGTCGTGTGATTCTAAGTTTATTGACAAACATAAAACAGCAACAACAAAGTTTCCCCATACGCTTATGTCGTTCTCCTATTTCGCCTTCAATTCAATTCCCACGGCACGCAGCTATCAGGTGTCTCCTAATATCGTCAATTCATTTCCATTTATTTTTTATTTGTTTTGAGTCGGGGAAGAGAATGTATCGTTATGTCGACACACCGCTTGAGTTTTTACACTTCTTACTTTTTATACAATAAATCATCCCGTTCTATTTTTAACTTCCTCCGTGTATTTTCACTGCGAATAGAAATCCGAGTTCACAGTGCATTTGTTTGACTTTGTGTGCGCATGCGCGGTGTGACCTATTTAGTTATTCAGCGAATCCTGTTACGACCCAAACATAACCCTTCTATTGATTGTAGTCTTGTAAATAAAAAAAAAGGATCCCGAATAATGAAAGCTTAACTATTTATCCCCTAACACCCAGGGAAAGAGGGGGGAACTCGCTTGCCAGTTGACTACCATGCGTGTCCATAACTTTGTTAAACACCTGTTTTCACCCCATTATATATTTACGGGTACAGATGCATGTACAACGCATATTACTGCAATCATGGAACAAAATCCAGAGGGACACGCGCGTTGTCAAGTATGTGAGCACTTCTCTGGGTCACAGAACGAATTCCAGAAAGACACAAAAACATTGACAAGTGTGTGGGCACTTCCCTGGAGCCCCTTTCTATCGCACACCGAGTGCATTTCCGTAGGCACCCCTATTTTTGTGGAAAACGAGTACTGAATGAAAATTAGTACCCCTCCTATAACAAAGTTGACAATCCACGTGAACCGCGTCAGGATCCAGAACTGGCAATCCACGCGGACCGCGTCAGGATCCAGAACTGGCAATCCACGCGAACCGCGCCAGGATCCAGAACTGGCAATCCACGCGGACCGCGTCAGGATCCAGAACTGGCAATCCACGCGGACCGCGTCAGGATCCAGAACTGGCAATCCACTCGGACCGCGTCAGGATCCAGAACTGGCAATCCACGCGAACCGCGTCAGGATCCAGAACTGGCAATCCACGCGGACCGCTGCCCCCCTCCCCCTCCTTTCTCCACGTCTTCTTGGGAATAAATGGTCACACATATGCTATCAAATGGACCTCTCCTGGATTATGTTGTTCTGCTATCCAGTTTATTAGAGTTTAAGAACATTTAACCCTTAAATAAATATCCAGTAATGGTTATATTTGCATATACTAAATACCTAAACATAGTGACATGCCGTTGTTGGTCTTTTAAGAACGACGCGTGAATGCATAAATAAAAACACTGAATGTTCAAATAAATTACCAGCTTCAGTTACGCGCTATTCTTGGTGAGGGTAGAGGGGGTGGGAGGTGGGAGGGGGGTGGGAGGGGGGGAGGAGGATGCGTGCCGTTACATAGAGTATGTAGCAAAGCTTGTTTTCTAGAAAGGTTTCGAACTGGAAAGAAGATTCTTACAAAGTTTCGGAATCTGAAAAAAAATCAGAAATCAGGCTGAAAAATTTTACTCGAAGGGAGAAAGTTATTCTAAAAACATTATTTTTTTGCCAAGAGTTCAATATTTCGCCTTTGAGAAATAGGTTCTTGTTTTATAATGAGCCGAATGTGGTCGTCGGGTGGGGGGGGGGGGGGGCGTGGATGGGTGGGATACGGGGGTTGGCTACTTGATATTAAATGTGTTACCATGCGTGTCCAAAAGAAAAAAACGCGGAGAAAGTGGGGTTATTCTGAAACTGGAGGCTGTCCGCGCCAATTTTATTACAAATAAGGGGGGGGGGGGGGGTAATTTTCATTAAGTGCTCCCCGTCCCCCCCCCCCGAAAAAGGGGGGGGGGGCGTTATTTCAGAATTTAACTCCGCGTTTTGTTAGAAAAGGGAGTGCTATTTCAAAATGAGCCCTCCGTGTTTAGGGGTCGTTTTCAAAAGTTATAGACAGGTATGGTAACCCGTTGGTACGTGAGTGCCCTCTCTCCCCCGGGAGGTGGTCAGGTTGTAAATGAGCGAGCATCCACAGATAGTCACATCAGCGTACAGAAGCAGACTGCCTGGTGTAACCCCATACCCCTGCCCCCCCCCGCCCCAACCCCCACCGACCCAGACAGCGGACACATGCAAGCGGTCACACCAGCGCACAGCGACAGACTGCTTCGTGTTACTCCCTCCTCTCTGCCCCCTCTCTCTCTGCCCCTCCCTCCTCTCTGCCCCCTCCCTCCTCTCTGCCCCCTCCCTCCTCTCTGCCCCCTCCCTCCTCTCTGCCCCCTTCCCTCCTCTCTGCCCCTCCCTCCTCTCTGCCCCATCCCTCCTCTCTGCCCCCTCCCTCCTCTCTGCCCTCTTCCCTCCTCTCTGCCCCCCTCCCCCCTCTCTGCCCCTCCCTCCTCTCTGCCCCCTCCCTCCTCTCTGCCCCTCCCTCCTCTCTGCCCCCTCCCTCCTCTCTGCCCCCCTCCCTCCTCTCTGCCCCCTTCCCTCCTCTCTGCCCCCCTCCCCCCTCTCTGCCCCTCCCTCCTCTCTGCCCCCTCCCTCCTCTCTGCCCCCTCCCTCCTCTCTGCCCCCCTCTCTCCTCTACCTCCGCTTCCCTTAGCACAGCGGACATATGCAAGCGGTCACACCAGCATACAGGGGTAGGATGACGACCGGAGTCCCCCCCCCCCGCCCCTCTCCATTAGCACAGCGGACATATGCAAGCGGTCACACCAGCATACAGGGGTAGGATGACGACCGGAGTCCCCCCGCCCCCCCCGCCCCTCTCCATTAGCACAGCGGACATATGCAAGCGGTCACACCGGCATACAGGGGTAGGATGACGACCGGAGTCCCCCCGCCCCCCCCCGCCCCTCTCCATTAGCACAGCGGACATATGCAAGCGGTCACACCAGCATACAGGGGTAGGATGACGACCGGAGTCCCCCCGCCCCCCCGCCCCTCTCCATTAGCACAGCGGACATATGCAAGCGGTCACACCGGCATACAGGGGTAGGGTGACCACCGGAGTCCCCCCGCCCCCCCCCCGCCCCTCTCCCTTAGCACAGCGGACATCTGCAAGCGGTCACACCGGCATACAGGGGTAGGATGACGACCGGAGTCCCCCCGCCCCCCCCCCCCGCCCCTCTCCCTTAGCACAGCGGACATCTGCAAGCGGTCACACCGGCATACAGGGGTAGGGTGACCACCGGAGTCCCCCCCCCCCCCCCGCCCCTCTCCCTTAGCACAGCGGACATATGCAAGCGGTCACACCAGCATACAGGGGTAGGATGACGATCGGAGTCCCCCCGCCCCCCCCGCCCCTCTCCCTTAGCACAGCGGACATATGCAAGCGGTCACACCAGCATACAGGGGTAGGATGACGACCGGAGTCCCCCCGCCCCCCCGCCCCTCTCCCTTAGCACAGCGGACATATGCAAGCGGTCACACCAGCATACAGGGGTAGGATGACGACCGGAGTCCCCCCCCCCGCCCCCCCGCCCCTCTCCCTTAGCACAGCGGACATATGCAAGCGGTCACACCAGCATACAGGGGTAGGATGACGACCGGAGTCCCCCCGCCCCCCCCGCCCCTCTCCCTTAGCACAGCGGACATATGCAAGCGGTCACACCAGCATACGGGGGCAGGGTGACGACCGGAGTCCCCCCGCCCCCCCGCCCCTCTCCATTAGCACAGCGGACATATGCAAGCGGTCACACCAGCATACAGGGGAAGGATGACGACCGGAGTCCCCCCCCCCCGCCCCTCTCCCTTAGCACAGCGGACATATGCAAGCGGTCACGCCGGCGTACAGGGGCAGGGTGACGACCGGAGTCCCCCCGCCCCCTCGCCCCTCTCCCTTAGCACAGCGGACATATGCAAGCGGTCACACCGGCATACAGGGGTAGGATGACGACCGGAGTCCCCCCGCCCCCCCCCCCCCCCCGCCCCTCTCCCTTAGCACAGCGGACATATGCAAGCGGTCACACCGGCATACAGGGGTAGGATGACGACCGGAGTCCCCCCCCCCCGCCCCTCTCCCTTAGCACAGCGGACATCTGCAAGCGGTCACACCGGCGTACAGGGGCAAGGTCACCACCGTAGCAAGTAAGACCAAAAGCAGAGTGGCGGTTGTAGAGAAATAGGCGACGATGAGCATCGCCATCAAGGCAAAGAGACTATATCGCCATAAGAATAGAAAACAGGTCAACAGGGGGTTCTGCTTTTTGAATCGTTCTTCTACATCACGCTGCGGAATCCATGTGTTGTTGTTACGCGCAACGGAAACGGCTGCTTGGAACATTCGAACGGAACCGACCATTGCTTCCGGTGTGAACTGTATAAGAGAAGAGATTATTTCCAATGCAACCAGATGGAAGTTATGGAGTCTTAAGAGGGCTATTTTTGGAAACACCACAACAAGAAAAAGTCCTATCTCCATGGCCAATAACGGATAATGATCTTTGATGGAAATTTCCATGACTGTGTAGAGAAAGAGGAGTGGTTTCATGTACATACATCTCAATGCACGACTGGCAAAATAAAAACTAATCATGTCGAATTTAGAGGGTGTCCTTAAAGAGGTTTTCACAAATTTATCCCCTTGGAATAATTTTTGCATCATGCGCAAGTTTCTACCGATGATATTGGGCCAAAAGTATGTTGACAAAATAATCTCTCCCTTCGTCCATCGGTGTTCCCGTGAACTCCACGTGACGTAATTAAGACACGGTGATTCGACGAGATTCACACAGTCCACATATAGAGGTTTCAAAACCGCCGCTTCGAAAGTGTCATGACTGAGGACGTCGACAGGCACGCGTTCTATTGGCTGCTCTCTCGTTCCTATCATATCATGAATATATAAAGAGTTCTTGATTAAACCTTTGCCGTAAAAGCTGCTTTGGCCAAACACGAGCGCTGTAGCTTTTGCTAGTGGTTGACATAGATGTTGACGGGTGCATTCTAAATGCATGAAAATCGTGGCCTCTTTGGCAGCTGCGAGTCTTATGGCTGGCTGCAAAATGGCAGCGTCTGGATTGGCAGCTGCGATCGAAAGCAGCTCCAAGGCGACACCTGGCGGTACTGAAGTATCACCATCCAGTACCAAAGTATAATCGAACTGTCTGTCGTAGATATTCATGACGTCATCGCTGGGGTAGAATAGTGGTTCATTATATTGGCGTGCGAGGGTGGAGTAGAGGGTTCTATCCGTGTAAGTGAAAGCCCTCAGATCTCCGGCAGATAACAGCATTAAATCTTGGTACTGCCCACATTTACGCAATACTCTACTAACGCGATGAATACACATAAAATCCTTCGATACTCCAGTACACATCCGCTTCAACCATTTTTCCTTGACACGTCCCCTTTTTCCAATTATTGGTATCCAGTAATATTTTGCCCTTATCTCACTGACGTTCCTAAAATCGCCTTTAAACAGAGCTTGCGCTTCAGCGTATAATACATTGAATAGTTTCGACCTGTACCGGTTTCGGACTTGAATTTCATACTCTTTCAGTGCCTCACTTTTCGTAGCGCTGATCAGCACGGCTGAGGTATTCGGGCTTAGATTGTTGATGTACGCGTCATACATTAGTGCGTATGCGTCATCAATGTCTTCCTCTGCTGTTGCTAGGAGATTGTAGTTTAACACAATGGACAGGCCTTTGATTGGTCCAGTTTTCCACTGTTTACGTTTAACACATGACGTTGCTATGGTGATAAGGGTTGTCAACACTACCTCCAAAACACTTCCTTGTATTATGCCTAAAACATAAAAAAGAGACCGAGAAAACCTCTCGATACCTAAGAAAACCTCTCGATACCCAAGAAAATATCTCGATACCCAAGAAAACCTCGATACCCAAGAAAATATCTCGATACCCAAGAAAACCTCTCGGTACCCAAGAAAACCTATCGATATCCATTCCAACTCTAAAGAATTACTTCCCTCTGATGCATGCTGGGGCGACATGTTCTCCATGTCAGCTGTTCTGGAGGGAAGCGGGGGCAGTGGAGAAGGCCACGAACTCACCAACTGGTTACCATGTTTGTAAGTCAGCTCTCCGGGAGGGAGGTGGACCATCACATTTATGAGTACAGACATTCCTAGTACGCTTGGTACTCTAACCAAGGAATGAAACTAGATAGACTGTGGCACTGAGCAGTGTGTGCACCATTCTTTGCTGCTCCGTTTTCTTGGACACGGAGTAGGGTTCAGAAAGAACTCCTCTTTTTGTGGCAATCCGTGCGAACCGTGTCTGGACCCCCTTTCTGTGCAGAAAAAGATCCCCGTATCGATGAGCACAATATCCTTCGGGTCGCGTGTATAAACTTTGTGAATTGGACGTCTGTGTCCGTGGGGGAGGGGTTGGGGGTGGGGGGGGGGAGTTGTACTGGGTTTCATGTGTCTTACCATGTGTGGACAAAAAACGCGGAGAAAAGGAGGTAATTTTGAGCCTGCGTTGTCCGCTGTGAGTTTAATTTCGCTAAAAAAAGGGGGGAGGCATTATTTCAAATTTAGTATTCCGCATTAAGGAGTAGTTTTAAAATATCATTGACATGCATGATGACCAGTTTGTACTTGAGTGCCGCCCGTCCCCCGCCTCCCCCCCCCCCTCCGAGACCTATGTATTTCGGGCATAACTAGACAGTTTTCGCTACCGAGTAGCGAAAATTACACTTGGGGCCACAAAAATACGATTTTGAACTCTTAAAATTCGAACGATGAGGTGAAGGTCACCAAGATACCTTTTGCCTTATCTTCTCTTTTTCTCCCAAACGGTCGAAAATAAGCTTAAAATCGCACTACCTCTAACCGTTTTTCAAACTTCCGGTTTTTGACCTTGACCATGACCGAAAAGGTCAAGATCACCCAGGTTCCTCTTACATAACCCTTTTTAGGCTGAAAGGGTCGAAATAACCTCAAAATAAATCTATCTCTACCCGTTTTTAAGATACTGGTCAACTTCCGGTTTTTCACCGTCACCATGACCGAGGTGGTCAAGGTCAACGAGGTACCTCTTTTATATAGTCTTTTATTTTTTTGTTTTTAATAATAGTTTCATTTTCTTAATTACAGGACATAACAAAGACGTACACACAATTAGAACGGAACGTCACCACATACAATCAAATAACATTAATTTGTTCTCATTCCGCAACCTGGTTTTTGCACAATTTAACCAATGTTCACAAGTAATTCTTCACTTTGTGTAACTAATTTTTCAAATTGGTAATATTTTTTGGAATCTCTCTGCCGACATTATTTTTTATCAACTACTATTCTTTTAAATAATTCGTTAAGTAGAGAGTACAATAAAAGTGTTTTCTTGTAAGTTCTGATACGACAAATATATTTTTTGTGAGCAATAGGATCATATTTACTGCCGGGTTTTCGGAACCGAAAAGAAATTCAGCTCTACTTAAATTCTGAAATATTATATTCGTAGGATCTACAAAATTAAATAACTCTTTGGCGAATATTTGTGTGACAGGACATTCAATCAATGCATGAACAATCGTATCTCTCAAATTGGTATCACAAAATTTGCATAAATCATTGTCCTTTATTTTCCACCTTTTAAATTAGTCCCCGTATTGACGATATTATGAATTACTTAGAATTGAAATGATAATACCTTCGGCTCTCTTATACTTTCCCTACCCAGGGGTAGGCTGTGATAAATTGATTCTTCTAATATATTTTCTTCAGCAAACCGCATTCTCACCGAGGCTGGTGCAGATGACTCAAGGAACAAAAATTCATTATAGAACATTCGACTTTTTGCCATTGAAATATCGAATTTTTTCCCACTTACGAACCTGAACACATTATTTTTGAAATCCATGGATGGTCTAGGAGTATTTTTACATCTTGCATCAACCCAGAGTGTTTACTAGCTGAAATAACCCCTAAGTATCTAAAAAAATTGTTCTGACGTTTAAAGAATTTATAAACTCTGTAAATGATAAGAAAGTTCCATCTGTTTGGATAAGAGCTGGGATAAAAACTACCCGCTTAACGAACCAGTCCCTTGAAAATATGCTTTTACCTTGAACTAGATTTTTTTATTGTTTCACACAATATTTTCAAGAGAAATCATGACGTCCTTCGCAAAATCTAACATTCTCCTATAGAATGAAGGAATGTATGGTAAACATGAGGTCTCATAGTCGCGTCTGAGCAAACATGTTGGCCCTCCAAAGGTATACAGGCCTCTTTGGGATAGTGGTTCCAGCCCTCTCCCATATTATCCTCCATATCCACTGCATTCTCAAAGCTTTTAACTCACATTTTACATCAAGGCTTTAAAGACCAACTTTATCATAATCGGCGCTATGCTTTATTTTTGGTGGTTTGTTGTTCCAAATAAAATTGTTTAGTACCTTTTGTATTATCTGCTCAAACTTATATTCAATTTCTGTGGTTGACATTGGATGGATAAGATTAGAGATGCCGAAGACTTTTGAAATTGTAATTTTTCTCATAATCCTTAGATTCCGTTGAGACCATATGTTTAAAATTTTAGACATTTTTTCTAGCCTTGTTTCAAAGTTAATGAGATGCCTTTCTTTGTTGTTTCTTCCAATATGCCCAACATGTTGAACGAGTCTCTTTCGACAGACATGTTATGAACAGTTTCGTTTTTTCTCTCCAAGGGCCTAAAATATCATGACAGACTTGTCGGTGTTCAATTTTAAACCTGACATTTCCGAAAACCCGCGTAAAGTTTCAATTAATGTATAGATAGAAATGCTATTTTTAAAAGACACATGCAATCGTCAGCAAACTGTTTTAGCTTGTTGACTTTAGTACCAAGCTGAATTCCTTTAATATCTCCTTTGCTACGGATCTTACCGCCCATCACATCGGCACAAATTATGAATAATAAACAAGAGAGACGCAACCCTGTGTTACCCCACGACCTAGCTCAAACCATTGCGACGAGAATCCATTATTAATAACACAGCTATATATATATATTAGAGTAACAACATTTCACTAAGGAGATAAAGTCAGGACCCAAGTTACATTTACTGAGGGCTGAGAACATGAAAGGCCATTCAATAGAGTCGAACGCCTTTTCAAAATCAAGTTGAACTAGTACCCCTGCTTCTCCTACCCGGTCGCAATGATCTTCTACGAAGCGAATACTTTCACCAATATACCTTCCCTTTACGAAACCAGACTGATCGGGATGTATGATAGTTGATATCACTTTCTCCAACCTTTTCGCCAAACTCTTGTAAAAATTTTATAATCAGTGTTTAGCAGAGTTACTGGTCTCCAATTTTTTATTTTTGTGTTATCTTTGCCTTTTTTCCAACAACGTCAATATTCCTTGGCGTTTTGAACTCGAGAAAAAGCCCACTTGTACAGAGAATTTAAAACATTCCACTAGTTTAGGATCGATGATATCCCAAAATTCTTTATAAAACTCAGCAGGCAAGCCATCACTTCCAGGTGATTTATTTGGCTTAAAGCATTTTAAAGCTTCCCAACATTCCTCAACCGTAAACGGTCCTTCACATATCAACATTTGTTAATTTGATAATTGTCTATCAATCGTACATTCTGTCAAAATATTTTCGACATTATTTCCCTCTTGATATTTTGAACAATAGAGGTTTTGATAAAATTCCTGCAGCTGATGGAGAATTTCTGATGGGTCAGTTATTTCGTTATTGCCGTCGCTACATAACCTGGATACAGTTTTTTTCTCGAAAGACATTTTTGACCTGTTCAGGGAATAAGAGTTTATTATTTCTCTTTATTATAATTTGGCTCCTTAATAATACTTGTGCTTAGTTTCCAAAATCCAGGACCTCTTCTATCTTTATTAACAAGCATTTTTAACTCTACAATGGAGTGGTCACTTTTAATACTATTCAGTATTTTTATACTTGAAACAGTTTTTATGCTTGTTCTTCTTTTAAAAATAATCCATTCTACACATAATATGGGGATGCTTTTGAGACCAGGTGTATCTTCTTGTTTCTTTATTTTTATGTCTCCAAACATCTATAAGGTTATGTGTTTCTATTAAGTTTTTCAGGCCTTGTTGACTTTGTGGACATTTCTGGACACCTCCTTTTTTATCTAAAGAGCTGTTCAAAACGATGATTAAAATCCCCACCTAAAATAATTTCATCCCCATAGTCGACTAAGCTTAATATCTTGCCTAGACTTGATATAAATGCTAGCTTGTCTGCTTCGTGGTTATATATATTGATTATTGTAAAAATTTTGTCGAATTTTTTAAGCTTAATAAGTTTAACCCTGCCCAGTCCTATTTATACTATGTTTTTGGTGCATGTTATATACTTATGCCGCTTTTATGGGCAAGCATACCTTTAATTAATGCACACCCTTATGCTTTTTTTTAACCAGCCGTTCTAAAATTGTCGTAGGCTTTCCATCGTCACCCATTTATGCCGTACACCAACACATATTTCGACCATGGTAGTAGCTGAACTCCCCGTCAATATTTGAACGGCAGACACCTTGTTTATTATTGTTTATTAACCTCAAAATAAATCTATCTCTACCCGTTTTCAAGAGACTTCCGGTTTTTCACCGTCACAATGACCGAAGTGGTCAAGGTTACCGAGGTACCTCTTGTATATAGTCTTTTAGGCACAAAAGGTTGAAAATAAGCTCAAAATCGCTCTGTCTCTAACCGTTTTCGAGACAGTGGCCAACTTCCGGTTTTTGACTTCGACCATGGCCGAGAAGGTCAGGGTCACCGAGGTATCTTCTACCTAGGGTCTTTTAAACCCAAAAGATAGAAAATAAGCTGAAATCCCTCTATCTCTAACTGTTTTCGAGATAATGGTCAAAGTCCGGTTTTTGACCTTGACCATGACGGAGAAGGTCAAGGTCACCGAGGTACCTCTGTTATATCTTTTAGGCCCAAAGGGTCGCAAATAAGCTCAAAAGCAATCTATCTCCAACCGTTTTGGAGAAAATTGTCAATTTCCGTTTTTTATATTGACCAGGGCCGAGGTGGTCAATGTCCCCGAGGTACCTCTTACATATAATTTTTTTAGGTGCAAAGGGTCGAAAATAAGCTCAAAATCGCTCTCTCTCTCTCTCTCTCTCTCTCTCTCTCTCTCTCTCTCTCTCTCTCTAAGCGTTTTCGAGATAATGGTCAACTTCCGGTTTTTTATATTAACCATGACCGAGGAGGTCAAGGTCACCACAGTATCTCTTACATATAGTGTTTTAGGTCCAAAGGGTCGAAAATAAGCTCAAAGTCGCTCTGTCTCTAACTGTTTTTGGGATAATGGGCGAACGTTTTCTAAGCTCATGGTAAAAAATGCACATTTCACGACGTCTCATCACCCTCTATCAGTGAACCAAATCTCGTCACTCTGTAGCAATTGGGACTAGAAGCTCATTCCGCTAGCGAAATGTTAAACACTTGACAAAAATTAAAACGCAAAAATACTTCCTTCAGTGGGTTACTTCTTGAATAATATCTTGCAAACAACACAGCTTGAGTAAGTATCATAAGCCGAGTAGTGTTTGTCTTTTGATGACTTAAGGTTTTATTGACTGACCAGGCAGTGTTATCTGTTTGCGCAGTGAGAGCTCGCACAAAGCTCAGCAACTGTGCTCAGTGCTGTGCATTAAATGCTACGCATTTACTGGCAAAAAATACACTCTTTTCACATGGCGTTTTAACAAAGAAAACGAAATCAAAGACGAAAGTAAAAAGTGACATACTCTTCATAAGTCCCAAGTTTCATGGTCGTAGGGCCCATAGTGTCAGAGAAGAAGAAGACACAAAAAATCGGAAAAAGTGTCAAGAAGAAAAAAAGGACGAATTTTGCTCGCACAAATTCACATAACTCTTGCAAGCCAAAGGCTTGTCAAGTGTTAAAAAACCGAAACGCCGCAGTCACCTTCAGCTTGCACACACTTATTGTAATCGCTCTCATTGTAGAGAGTCGGGCGATCAATACGCCTATGCTGATAGCATAACAGTTCCTTCAACCGCGAAAGCAAAGGGTTTAATGAGCGTTAGTGTCACAATTTCAATGGACATTTTACATATTAAATGTTAATGAATTTCTTAAAACATTGAGCTGAACCAACTAGACATGCTATACCATGTCTCTGCCAAATTTGGTCTTCATAGCCCTAGCCGTCTCAGATGAGTTTGCGTGACAAAGTTTTGGCGAAAAAAGGAAAAATACTGAAACATTTTATCGAGTCATACGAAGGCAATTAACTAGGGGATTGAAAATCCCAAAGTGTAATAAAGCTTACCTGCAAGAATAACAACTGTAATGGCTTCAAGTACCGAGGTCTCTGACCAATCGACATTGAGGATATTCAAAATGGCCGCGATTATGGTCAAATAGAACCATCCTGCAAGAAATGTGTAAAGTGAGACTGGTGACATGGCGAATGTTGTAAAGCAATAAATGCGCTCAGTGAGACTGGTGACATGGCGAATGTTCTGAGGCAAGAAATACGTACAGTGAGACTGGTGAAATGGAGAATGTTCTAAGGCAAGAAAATACGCACAGTGAGAGTGGTGAAATGGCGAATGTTCTAAGGCAAGAAATACGTACGGTGAGACTGGTGAAATGGCGAATGTTCTAAGGCAAGAAATGCGTACAGTGAGACTGGTGGCATGGCGAATGTTCTAAGGCAAGAAATGCGCTCAGTGAGACTGGTGAAATGGCGAATGTTCTAAGGCAAGAAATACGCACAGTGAGACTGGTGAAATGGCGAATGTTCTAAGGCAAGAAATGCTCACACTGAGACTGGCGAAATAGCAAATGTTTTAAGTCAAGTGAAGGCCTTCGGTTTGTGACCGGCTCGAAACTTGCCAAGAAGAGATAAAAGTTTAATATCCTTACTCGTACCGGCAGTTTCCGAAAAGAAGCCCCCCCCCCCATATAAAAGCCCCGGGGTTCTTTTTAGGAAACTGTTTCCCAATAGAAGCCCCGGGGCTTCTATTTGGAGTTAACATGAAGACCTTAGAAATCGTTTCCTAATAAAAACCCCCTGTTTCCATGCAAAGTCTTTTTAGAACTCGTGTTTACTCCCACGCAGACACGGTGCACTTAATCCTTAGATATGAGGCAGCCTCTAGAATGTTCTGCGTCGTTGCTTAATCCTGTGCTTTGCACAAGGCGAACAGACGCCCCCTCCCCACTGCCACCTTTACTCCGGAGTATTACTGAAAATATGACGGGCCGAACACTGAAACGGGCGGCGTGATGTTGCCCTTCCTTCCCTGCAGTCTTTTTAGAACTCGTGTTTACTCGCAATGCAGACACGGTGCACTTAATCCTTTGATGTGAGGCAAACCCCTAGACACGTTCTGCGTCGTTGCTTAATTCTCTGCTTCGCACAAGCAACTCCTTCCCCCCTCCGCTTTACCAGACCTTTTTACCTACTGATGTTTTTG
The DNA here is from genome assembly GCA_949752745.1 of Protula sp. h YS-2021. Taxonomy (NCBI): domain Eukaryota; kingdom Metazoa; phylum Annelida; class Polychaeta; order Sabellida; family Serpulidae; genus Protula; species Protula sp. h YS-2021. The sequence continues at coordinate 106,632,076 of OX457024.1, forward strand.
TGTGTTTTGTTAGTTTTTTGCCTATATCCGCAGCATGTAGTGCTTTAATAAGAGATTGATGGTAAATTTTCTTTTTTTCAATAAAAACAACCCCCCCCCATCTTAAAAATAGAAGCCCCGGGGCTCTAATTAGGAAACTGTTTCCTGATAGAAGCCCCGGGGCTTCTATTTGGTTTCTAAATGAGCGCCTGAAATTCGGCAGTTTCCAAATAGAAGCCCTGGGCTTTTTTCGGAAACCCCCGGTAGTGTCCCAAATGAGTTTTTGTTTTGCAAAAAAGGGAGCTGCCTCAGTCAACGTTTCGATCAGGCTGACTAATTCGGCGTTTCTGAACCAGTGTAAAGATTTCAGAGTACCCCCGTATTTCTAATAATTTAAAATGGAAACCAAGCTGCCCTCCTGGTAACTTTAATTCGAATTGGTTTACCCCCCCTGATTTTAAGTTACCCCCATGTTAAAAGCTGTTAACATGCTGTTTGCTTGTCGCTTTCCATTTTGTTACTATTGTTTAGTCATGTCCGTGCTTATTTTCAATTTTTATTTTATTTCTTAACTTCTAGCGTTTTCCTTCTGTTTTGTTTAGCTACTGGAACTGTATGTAACTATGGAATGCCGTTTTCACATTTATTAGGGAATTATTGATATCAACAATTAATTTTTGATATCAGAAATTGAATTCTTGATATCAAGAATTAATTTTTGATCTCAAAAAATCCATATTTTGATATCAGGAATTAATTTTTGCTATCTGTAATTGTATTTTTGATATCTCTAAATGTATTCTTGATCTCAAAAATAATTTTTGATATCAATAAATATTTAGAGATATCAAGAAATATTTATTGGTATCAAAAATGATTTAATGATATCTAAAATTGATTTTTTGAGCTCAAAAATTCAATTCTTGATAGCAAAAATGGAATATTTGAGGGCAAAATATCAATTTTGAGCTCAATAATTCATTTTTCCTTTATTGATATCAAGAATTTATTTCAAATATCATTATTACAGAATGAGACTTTTTTAATTTGCATTTTGAAATCTGCAAATGATTTTTTGATCTCAAAATTGATTTTTGATATCAAAATATCAGTCTATTTTTTAATAACAAATTCAGAAGTACACATCTGTAAATTAGTAATGACTGGTCCTTGTACACAGAATCTTTCTTAAATTTTTTTTTTACTCCATGAAAAGAAGCAATTCTTGTGATCAAAAAGTGTGTTGTTATTATTGATCTCAATAATTCAAGTTTTCATCTCCAAAATTTAATTCACGATTCGTTAAATTTTATGTAAATGTGTGTCTCTCTTAGGATTTTTTACGTTTGTAAATTTGATTTTTCGATCTCAAAAATAAATTTGTGCCATTTTAAATTCATTTAATGATAGCAAAATATACATTATTGAGATCTACATTGATTTCTTGATATCTTTAATTATATTTTGCTATCAAAAATAAGCATTAAATGTTAAAACGGCATTCCATATGTAACAACCAAAATCAATCTCCTATTTAAAAACATGCCGGAAACCTACTTAAAATATCGTCCCTGCACTTTGGGATTAGCAGCTTTGAGCTGGGGATTAACCTACTCAGAAAACTGTGGCATTAACAGACACTGAAAGACATTGATCGATACTAATAGAAAAGCCTTTTGATTCTGAGTGAACAGCTGGACAAACTTTCTTGTAGAATATCAGTCAAATACTTGCAATGATTGTGCAAAACCAGTGTTGAACAGGTCGTCCAGTTTGGCTCTCGTTGAACAGTTGATGAAATGAATATTTCATGTTAGTTTATTTGTATGTGGATAAATGTAGAAATATAAAACATTATCTTTTTCCTGCATGTTAACAGCTTTTGATATGGGATAATCTAAAAACAGTGGGGAGTAATACAGTTAGATTTCAGATTATCCCCGGGGTAATAAGAAGTCGAATGTGACTTAAGTCCCGGAAATAAGAAACCGAATTCAAGTTACCGGGGGGGGGGGGGGGTTGCCTGAGAGAGGGTAACTTAAAATCATTACACCGGTCACCATCCCCCAGCCTCCCCTCCCCCAGCCTCACATAATCGATCATCAATACCTTATTACCCCACTCTCTCCCCCAACCTCACAGTGTACAGTCAACCCCCCTCCGTGACACCCCCCCGCCCAGAAAAGCAAACAATGTCAAGGTGGCACCATTTCTGATTCTTGTTCTTCGATGTTTGCCGATGATTTGAACCTCAACGTTTGCACTGCTTTATATACTGCCATTCTCAAATAATTGCAACTGAATTGCAACATGTAATTGCAATAAGCCGAATTGCAATCACAAGAATTGCAATTATTTTTCGGATAGTTTAATTGTGGTTGCAGTTAATAGAGTTCAGTAATACCTTTCTTCTATACTCAGATGGACTCAGAAATCCTGTCATCATGATAATCAATAGAGATCAATAAGATAACCAGAATTTAAATCAAAACATCTCAAGAGTTCAATAATACCTTTCGACTGTACTCAGATGTACTCCGTAATTCTGCCATCATGTTCATCAATAGAGATCAAAAGGGTAAACGGATGCACTCAGGAATCCTGTCTTGGGGGAGGGAGGTTGTGTCAAGGAGGCGGTTCGGCGGCGGGGGGGGGGGGGAGGTTTCGTCCTAGATCATCAAAATCGGGGGTGGGGGGTTCTGTCACGGGGGGGGGGGGGGTCAGATGCATTTCTGAACCGGTCACCATTATCTTACTTCCCCAACCTTACTTAATCGGTCACCATTATCTTATTCCCCTCCATTAACCTCATTTAATCGGTCACCATTATCTTATTCCCCTCCATCAACCTCACTTAATCGGTCACCATTATTTTACTCCTCTCCCCCAACCTCACTTAATCGGTCACCATTACCTTACTCTTCTCCCCAGCCTCACTAAATCGGTCACCATTATCTTAGTCCCCTCCCTCATCCTCACTTAATCGGTCATCATTATCTTACTCCCTTCCCAAACCTCACTTAATCGGTCACCATTACTTATCTTCTCCCCAGCCTCACTTAATCGGTCACCATTATTTTAGTCCCCTCCCTCATCCTCAGTAAATCGGTCACCATTATTTTACTCCCCTCCCTCATCCTCACTTAATCGGTCACCAATATGTTACTCCCCTCCTTCATTCTCACTTAATCGGTCACCATTATCTTACTCCCCTCCCTCATCCTCACTTGCCGCTGGTTGCTTTTCTTCGCGACCAGACGGAGCAGTATATCCAACGTCTCTTTATCGACACGCTGGTTAAATGAAAGGATTTTGTTGTACATGGAAGCCAAAACAATGCGAGTTGTATGGAAGTCAGAAAAAAGAAAAAAGGCAACAAATGATCATATTACAATATCATATTGTCATATTATCATTATCGTTACCATCATTATGTTATCACTCACTGGAAATAGCAGACGTTTTTTATAGACAATTAGTCAAAATGATTATTTTTAACCTAAGAATCTCTGCTAAAGTTTTTTATCGTCCACTTTTGGAAAGGAGACCTGGAAAGTGCCTGCATACAAATTCTAACGCGCAGGATGACCCGATGCTCCAGTGACCCCATGCTCCGAAGACCTGATGCTCTGATGCTCTGATGACCCGATAACCCGATGCTCCGATGACCCGATTGTGGCGGTAATTTATTGCAGCGACGGCCATGGTCCGTGATGAATGTCCCCATATATATATACAATGGCATTTCCCGACGTCGAAACAACGCCACCCTTCCGACGTGTATCCAATGCCGTTGGGAAAAACGTTGTTTCAACTTTCATATACAAGCAAATCGAGACATTGATTCTACGTCTGGTTGCGGCGTCTATCCGAAGTCTATGGCGCGTCACATGTTCGCTGGGTGGATGACTCGAAAACTTATAGCATTAGCTGTGATAGAACCACTTTGGCTTTGGATGGGTAAATGCTAACATTCAAGCCCCTTTGTTAGAGACCCCTTTTTAGAAGACCCCTTGTTACAAGCACTCTTTTTAATCACCTTATTAAAAGCCCCCTTTCTAGATACCTTCTTTTTTAGCAGCCACCTTGTTTGAAGCCCCTCCTTTTTAGACACCCCCTTATTTAGTAGCCACCTTGTTAAGAGCCCCCTTTTTACACACCCCTTTACTTAGAAGTCCCCTTGTTAGAACCCCCTTTTTTAGACGCCCCCTTACTTGGAAGATCCCTTGTTAGAGGCCCCTTCTTAGACACACCTATTTAGAAGCCTTTTTTTTAGTAGGTCCCCTTTTTTAGATACCCCCTTATTCAGAAGTAACTTTGTTGAAAGCCCCCTTTTTTAGACACTCTCTTATTTAGAAGTCATTTTGTTAGAAGACCCCTTTATATACACCCCCTTATTTAGAAGCCCCCTCTTTAGACACACCCTTACCTAGACGCCCCCTTGTTAGAAGCCCCCACTTTTAGACACCCCTTTATTTAGATGTTCCTCTGTTAGAAGCCCCCTTTTCTAGACACCCCTTATTTAGAAGCCCCTTGTTAGAAGTACCCTTTTTAGACAACCCCTTATTTAAAAGCACTTTGTTAGAAGCCCCCTTTTCTAGACACCCCTTCTTTAGAAGCCCCTTGTTAGAAGCCCCCCTTTTTAGACAACCCCTTATTTAGAAGTCCTATGTTAGAAGCCCCCCTTTTTTAGACATCCCTTATTTAGAAGCCATCTTGTTGAAATCCCCCTTTTTAGGCATCCCATTACTTAGAAGCCCTTTGTTAGAAGTCCCCCTTTTTAGACATCCCCTTATTTAGAAGCCCCCTTGTTAAAAGACCCCCTTTTTAGACATCCCCTTATTTAGAAGCCACCTTGTCAGAAGCCCTTTTCGCTCACACATAAAATACACTTCATTATTATAATGTCTTTATCCTGTTTTCTTTCTACGCCAAACAAGCGTGTTGCATTTTCTGATCCATCACAAAACAACGAGAAAAAGAGCAATATCGTACCAATAAAATAGCAGGCAGATTTCCTGTTCATTCTCAGTATTCCATAAAATATAGTTCATATTTTCGCACTGCAATCAGCGCGTCTGGAGAACTCTGTGATTTAATTATTGTTTCACGATTTCCAGACTGATTCTATAGGCCTGTCAGTTTTTCAAAATGCAACCAACCAGCACAGTGCGACCCCAGGATGAGACCACATGGGAATCGAGAACTCAGAAAATTAAAACCAGTTTTCTATTAACATAACAGGAAACAAGACGAGTTTGTTTCCGGTTCGAATGGCGGTCTTTTTTCCGCTGATTCCTCGGTGTTCTTCCGTTCTTTGTTCAAGTTTGAATGAGATGAATTGTTTCTATTCGAATGTGTTCGTTTTTTGCTGACTGCTCGGTGTTCTTCCGGTTTTGTTCAAAACAAAATAATCACAAAAAAGCAAACAAAAATAAATTAAACTATTTTAGGCTCCTGTGGTTCATTGGTATCACATTAAACAGAGCAGAGGATCGTGTAGTACTGTGTGAAAATAGATATTGTTATGTGTAAGGAAGACATCAGATTGCATACTTTGTTTTTTTTGTTGTTGTTGATTTGTTTGTTGGGTTTTTTTTGCTAGTTTTTTTTTTTCATTCAGATACTACTTAAAAACTAAAAGGTACTGAGCATTGTGTCTCGCCTAACGCCAGGAGGCAGCAATACAGTCTGTGTATCTTGAGAAAACTGCAAGTTTACTTTGAAATTAATGAAGAGTTTGAAGTTTAAACACATATTGGTTGTTTTAAGATTAAACTGATATTTTACTACTTTTGATGTCGTTCTAAAATCCCAGTTTTGATGCCCTTTCACATGACAGAAATTTAAATGTTCTGTACGAGAGCCCAATGCCACCAGTCTTCTGCATGCACTGTCCATATGAAACCACTTGTGCTTGTGTATTAAACATAATGTTCTAAAAGTAACTCCGGACTTTGAAAGTTGCATTCTGGGAAATAATTCAGGAATACAGACACTAACAACCGCAGATTTACAGCAGCTCTCTTCGATATTCGCTATCATCACACTAATCTACAATGAGCAGATATTGAACAATTATCGACCAATGATTAATATATATCGAAGGTATTGTTAACCACGTAACTCGTCAAAGTATCTTCATGTTAACTTGAAATAAGCTAATAGATGTTTTAGACATGGTTCAAATGGAGTTTTGACTACAAAAATGTGCAATAGCTATGCGACATTTGTCAACATCGATAATGGCTGACTTAGGAAACGACCTAAAAGTCACGTAAAAACTGTATTTATTTCAATGTAAAATTCATAAGATACAAAGAAACATAGGTAATAAACTTTTCACATTACAATGAATAGCAAGGACCTATTTCGCAAAGGCCAAATATTAAACACTTAGCCAAAACAAAAAAAAAAAAAAAAAAAAAAAAAAATGACACTATTAAATAAATTTCTTCCGGGGAGTGAAATTTTACAAACTTTTCAGTCAGTGTTTGATTTTATTTTCCTTTTACAGCATGTCAATTGTTTCAAAAATTTCGAATCTTTTCTTTCTTTTTTTGTTAGTTCGAAACCTTTCTAAACCAAGAACATGGCGTTGCTACTAACTTTATGAAACAATATGCTTCACCCCCCCCCCCAGCCTTAGACTTACGGCATGTGGATCAGGGTTTATTTGTTTACTATTTAACAAAGTTCTTACATCACTTTTAGGACTTGAAAATTTCCACTTTATTTTATAAGAACATTAAACATTTTTAAGAATTGTGCGTAACCCCTAGCTGACATCTGACAAACCGAGTATGTTAAATTTTCCCAGGTTGGATTTTGCATCCACGTGTCGTTCCCGTAGAACGTAGACAAGCATTTTACCGTACTCAGCATGATTGATGCTGTAAGGCGAGCTACTTAACGCTATAAACCCAAGCTGTTGAATTCTGTTCGCCCAGCAATTCAGTATTGTGTACCGAATCAAGTATTGCTGTTTGGAAATCTGTTCCATTTGTTGGTAGTGCCATGACATGTTTTGAACAGAATAGCTTCATAGTTTTGACCGGTGTTGTTATCAGAATCACTTAATGTTCTTGATCAAGCAGTTCAGTACTCTGGAAACTGATTTTGGATTGTGTAGATCAGCTCGTTCAGTGCTCAGGAAGAGATCATAATGCTTTGGATGTTGTAGCTCAATGCTCGACACATAGGGTAAATCGGCAATTCAGTAATTGGGTACTTTGGCATGACCGTCTTTATCAGAATCGTTTAAATCTCTAGGAAAAACTTTGAGATGAGGTGGACCAGATCATTCAGTGCTGTGGGAAGACCCTCCAGAAGGTTTGACCAGGTCGTTCTATGCTTTGAGACGACCTATAAGACGGCGTGGACCATGTAATACGACGCTTTGGGAAGAACTTTTAGGTGTGATGGGCCAGCTCATTCGATGTTCTGTGAACAGCTTTTGGAATGTGCGGATAAGTTCGTTCAATGTGATAGGAAGACATTGTTAAAGTTCGGAATCCTTAGATCAACACTCTAGGAAGAGCTTCTAGATGGTGTGGTCTAAGTCACTCCATACTCTTGGAAGGGGTTTTAGATGCTTTGAACCAGATCGTTTGGTTCTCTGTTAAAAGGTTTTAGATGATGCTGACCACATCGTTCAATGTTCTGGGAGGAGATTTAAATGGTTTGGACCAGACCAGCAAATGTTCCTGGAACAACTTACAGATTTGTGGATCGGGATGTTCGATGTTCTGAGAAGGGCTATTAGATGGTGTGAACCAGGTCGTTCTGTGTTCCAGGAAGAGCTTTCAGATGGAGGATACTAGTTCTTTCAATGCTCTAGTAACAGTTTTCTGATACTCATTATGATGTAGTTCATTAACAAACAGACTTTAGATAGAAACTTTAATTGGATGTTTTTGCACTTTCTTTATCCGCATCAACTTTTGAAAGCCGCATAACTAAACTATGGATAACATCTTCCATTGATCATAATAGAAAGGATAATTGCTTGTATTCTGTTGTCATTTGCGCCAGCAAAGTCAGATGCAAAAGTAGAAGATCTACTCTCGACCAATGAAAAAACGCCTCGAGAGGCGTGGAACAATAGCTGCATCTTTGTGATTATAAATAGCAGCAAAACAATAGATGGTTAGACAATACTCGACCTGTCAACACCCGACTTGAAAATATCGGACATAAGCATTAAGCTTCTGAAAATTAATTTGAAATTAAATTTAACTTTAACCAACAGTACCGTACGAATCATTACCCCATCAAACATTACCCTATCAGACTTGGATAATTTACTACTTTTTTTTTGGAAAACGTTTTTCAGTTGATCAAAGGAACTCAGTGATCTTTTTGATAGCTAGATTATTAAATACGTTTAAGCCAAAATGGGGCACAATTATCTCCTACAGTCTATATCAGCAAAAGTGTACATTTTCGACTCTCGCTGTTTGTGTGACCAAACAGAAAACTTATATTGGCAGGGAATGAAACCTGTAAGGACGGTACTAAAAGATCTTATTCTAAAAGCGAAAAAGCGAGAGATCATGACTCTGCATTCAGGACCGTATTCACATCCGACGCGTGATCCCCTCCCACGCTCACCACAGCCCCGCTACACCTGTCACTACGGGGTTGTAAATAACTCCAACCTCTAAGCACGGCACTAAAATGAATTATGTGAAAAGCAAGAGATGATGACTTGGCATCCAAAACCGTATTCACACCCTGTGTGTACCCCCTCCCCATCCCCCGCCCGCTACAGTTGTCACTACGACGTTGTAAATAACTCCAACCTCTAAGCACGGCACTAAAATGAATTATGCGAAAAGCAAGAGATGATGACTTGGCATTCAAGACCGTATTCACACCCTGTGTGTACCCCCTCCCCATCCCCAGCTCCGCTACACTTGTCACTACGACGTTGTAAATAACTCCAACCTCTAAGCAAAGCTACAAAATGTCTTACGATCAAAACAAGAGATAATGACTTGGCATTCATGACCTTATTCATAGCCGACGCATAACACTCCTTCCTGCTACACACGACACTACAACGTTGTATATAATACCAATGAAATGGCAATTTAGAAATGCACAATGATGTGGTGTCAATGAAGATGTGTCTGTGATGTGGTGTCAATGATGTGGTGTTAATGATGTGGTGTAAGTGATGTGGTGTCAGTGATGTGGTGTCAATTATGTAGTGTCAGTGATGTGGTATCAATGATGTGGTGTCACAGCAAAGTCCAGACAGATAAGATTGATCCGACTGGATTTTAGCTCTATTTAGTTGTCAACAGCAGCTGCAAGTAAAACTTTTCGTAGTGTAATAATTGAAATAAAACTAACGAATACTATAAGTAAATCACAGATCATCCGGCATTAACATTTCCTAAATAGACTTATAAATTATAATTAAAAAATTAAAATTGTATTCTCATGAAGCAATTCAGCAATTAAAATTATCTCCTAATGAATTAATACAACAATTAAAATTATACACTAATGGAGCAATTCAACATTTAAAATGATATCCTAATGAAGGTATTACTTCACGCATACCACGTTGTAAGCTTCAGATGATTCTATTTGTTAATTTTTGAAAATTGAAATTATAAGTTAGTTACACATATAAGTTGCTAAATGTATCAACATACAATTGTGATATCGATAGCAGGATGAGATGCAGTTTTGCATCAGAAGTGCAGTGTTATACAAGGCACTGCACATGTCAACAGCCTAATTATGCCATAAGTGTTTTGTTACATTTGTGAGAGCCACAGGGTGGTACAAATACGTGTCCTGTGATGCGACCCTTACTACATCATTGCCTTTCGTCGTATCCCACAGACATCGCCAGAAAATACTCTGTGTTGTTCAAGTAATGTAAGAAGTGCTTCGTCTTTGTAAACCGTTGGCTATTAGGTTTTAAAAGTTTTCGCAGATTCTTTACTATTAGGAAAGATTCTGAATACCTTGGATATTAACAAAACCACACATTTTTGGTGGCATGATACATTTGCCAATATCTCACTTTTTTCGCTTTTTATTGACCTAACACAATTGAATATGCCAGACTGCTCTCAACCAATCAGAAAGGAGCTTTTCATTTTTTATCTATCAAACATAATCGAATATATCAGAAACCTTCCAACCAATCAGAAAGGAGCTTTATATTTTCAAATGCAAAATCTCTGGTCATTGTCGTTGTTATTAAGCAGTTATGATGTTATCGCAACAAGACTATCAACCAGAATCAAAGCATTTATGATTATCGTTAAAGGTAGACACCAGTGAGATAATGTCTCAATGAAATAACAATATTTTGTGAAACCATTTCACCATAACAATATCCGGTCAAAAAGATCTAATTATCGCCAATGTTAAGTGGAAAGTATAATATATTTAATGAAAAGTTTCTATCACTAATTTCGTGACAATGAACAGAAGTATGTCAGAAAGGACAATGTAAAGCAGTATTAATAGTCGAGGTAAAACGACATTTCTGGACGCTGACCCCCTCCCCCCGGTAACCTGGCATTCATATTTAACAGCCAAATATTTTCACGAACAATACATGTATTCATTATCACATCACATAATATGGCATTGATTTTCTACTTTACTTTGCAGGCGTCAATGTTATTAGTTACAATATAAAAAACTTCTGGCTATTAATGCTGATAAAACAAGCAGACGTCCTCACAGTCAGCGCAATCACCTTTCATCATTACCACGTGTCTTTATGCCTTGAAAACAAAGTACAACAATGAGCACCGTGGCTTTGTTTGTACACTGAAAACCACAAGAAAGAAAATCTTTGGCCTTGTTTTACTGTCACTGAATTTTAATGGTTGCAAAAGTTGCACTTCGTACTATAATCATTTAGAAATATTGAAGCAGTTTGTCTTATGAAGAGACCCTGACAAAAGACGAAATATTGAAAGATTGTTAATTCTAAGCATAACAAAATTCTTCAGGAAGACTTTTATAGTGTAGGTTTATGGATAACAAGTTTGGCTTGTCAGATCAAAGATTTGGTATTTAGAAGTGCAACACATAACACAAACATGGCAAAGCATAGCACTAAGCATAGTAAAATGAACCACATACAGCATAATACAAAGCTTAACACAAAGAACAACATACAGCAGAATATAAAACTTAACACAAAGAATAACATACAGCACAAAACAAAGAAAGCATCATATAAAGAATAACATAGAGCATAATACAAAGCATGACACAAAGAACAACAGGCAGCATAATACAAAGAAAACATCATATAAAGAATAACATAGAGCATAATACAAAGCATGACACAAAGAACAACATGCAGCATAATACAAAGAAAGCATCATATAAAGAATAACATAGAGCATAATACCAAGCATGACACAAAGAACAACATACAACATAATACAAAGAAAGCGTCATATAAAGAATAACATAGAGCATAATACAAAGCATCACACAAAGAATCACACAAACCAAAATAAAGCACAACATTCAACCCAGGAAGTTATTTTCATTTACAAACACTGAGTGTCATCCGAACTTCAAGGACTGACTTCTACCGAAAAATGAATAATCCTTTCGATATTTCACGACTTCAGTATCATTTGGATGACAACTTCATAGCAACCACACTGTCCAGAATAAGTGCCAGCCTGGGAACCACTCGGGGGCTCATCCCGGGCACCACTGCATGGTTCAAACCATGTCAAGTAGAACAGGCGTCGAATTGAGGTTGCGAAGTCCACCCGACCAAACCGGGACCACATATCAGGTCTTACAACAATGACTAGAGACTGGGTTAGCAACGTTGTTTAAGTGTCGCTTTTAGTTGCAACCAAAAAGCGCAAGTTTTCCGACGTCTAATCAACGTTATTGATGCAGCGTTAAATAGATGTCTTAAATCGACGTTAGATAGACGTCGGAAAATAGATGTTTCGTAGACGTCTGATTCACAACTAAAAGACAACCTCCTTGTGTTGTAGCTCACTGTAGCCATGAAAGGTCACTTTGACTCTGGGCAGAAACGAGGAGTAAAGTATGAGAATTTCAAGAGCGCGAAAGTTTTTTCCCATCTATTCTTGAAAAATATTGAGGGAAATACGTAGCTTTTGTAACAGGATGACCAAAGGGTGGGAAAACTGTGACGGAGAGATACCTACACTATGATTATCGCTGTCTTGACAACTATTCCAGATGAATATTCTCCTACGTCTGAGGAACGCCGCTTTCCCGACGTCTAAGCAAATTTGGCAAGCAGATGTTTCAATTTCCATTTGCAACCTTTACACAGCGTTGATTAAACGTCGGATAATCAACATCTATGAAACGTCGAAAAGGTTGTTTCGACTTCCATAATATGGAAAGACACGACATTAATCCGCCCTCAGGTGCAAAGTCTCTTCAACTTTGATTGAACGCCCGCAATATTCACTTGAGCGAAGTTCAGTCCGAGTACCGCTCGCTGGGTGGAACAAGGGTACCACTTGAAGGATTCAACGCTGGTACCACTGACAGGGTTCAATCCTGATTGTACCTTCTATCCGGCTTCCACGCGTCCTAACCTGGAGCCATGACTGTGGAGCTAACTTTTTAACAATGGTGTAGGCGACAGACAGGGTAATTCACAACTTCAGAGAACATTAGAAACAATCAGAATGCTTTAGATGAATTTTCGCAATTCAAACCTTGACTCGATTATTTTCGATTGTTCTCAGAAACCAGGCCTAGACCCAGTTTAAATAATTCATCTAATATTATAAGTATTAGGTACAAAAAAGAGGTTAGTTTACTGTGATGTATAACATGAGGGGCTTCTCAGATTTTAAAGCCTTTGTTTAGTTATACCGTGAACAATTAAAGAGACAAGTAACGAGGAATCACATACTTGTGGCATTTGTCACCAATGCCCTTCAATAATGGTCATCTTGACGCTTATTGGCTATTATTAAATATGTCAAATTGACCCAAATTGTTTGGCGATTTTTTTTCTGAAATAAGCAAAGCAAAATCAAAGGTCTTTCGAAAATTACAGCCTTCAACCATCTATCAACCTTTGTGACACGAACATATAATATTGATTTTAAACAAAGCAACACCTTGCAGTCTGACATGTTTTCAAAAATGGCGCCATGGTAACGTGTCTCGAGTTTTTATAAGCAAGTGTATTATCAGCCCAAGTAAAGGCAAAATCAAAAACACAATTCGAACAAGAAGTCAATAAGATGCCAAGGCTTAGCGAAAGCGAAAGACGGCAACCAAATTGATATGCTTCATATCGGTATGTCACAAGCGGCAATCGGCAGAGCTCTCACGCTACGGGCACGCCACAAACAGCAGTCGGCAGGATTCTCGGGGTACGGGCACGTCACAAACAGCAGTCGGCAGGATTCTCGGGGTACGGGCACGTCACAAGCGGCAGTCGGCAGGATTCTCGGGGTACGGGCACGTCACAAGCGGCAGTCGGCAGGATTCTCGGGGTACGGGCACGTCACAAGCGGCAGTCGGAAAAACTCTCGGGGTACGGGCACGTCACAAGCGGCAATCGGAAAAACTCTCGGGGTACGGGCACGTCACAAACAGCAGTCGGCAGGATTCTCGGGGTACGGGCACGTCACAAGCAGTAGTCAGCAGAGACCTCGGGGTACGACCATGTCACAAGCGGCAGTCGGAAAAACTCGCGGGGCACGTCACAAGCGGCAGTCGGCAGAGCCCTCGGGGTACGGGCACGTCACAAGCGGCAGTCGGCAGAGCCCTCGGGGTACGGGCACGTCACAAACAGCAGTCGGCAAAACTCTCGGGGTACGGGCACGTCACAAGCGGCAGTCGGCAGGATTCTCGGGGTCCGGACACGTCACAAGCGGCAGTCGGCAGAGCCCTCGGGGTACGGGCACGTCACAAGCGGCAGTCGGCAGGATTCTCAGGGTCCGGACACGTCACAAGCGGCAGTCGGCAGGATTCTCGGGGTCCGGACACGTCACAAGCGGCAGTCGGCAGAGCTCTCGGGGTACGGGCACGTCACAAGCGGCAGTCGGCAGGATTCCCAGGCTGTATCAAAACTTGTCGTCTGAAGTAAAGTCAGCAAGAGACGGACTCCATAACAGAGTGCCCACGGCTCGGTCAACCAAGTGTCACACGATCGAGCCCCTCGCGATCGCTTCCGGTCTACAGTGGCAATGACGCAAGTGATACCAGACAGATGTAACAACCAGCAAACCGGTCTGAACCGGCCAATATCTGACCAGCGTTAAACCAGCGGTGACGATGTCTTCCACGAGGCTTGGAGACCATCAGAAGCCTCCCGGAGTCGCGTAGTGTGCAGCGATTAGTCGCGGTTTTATGTTGTTTCGAGTACACAAACAGAGAGAAGAGAGATTCACACCAAACTTCTATTCATGAAATCGATAGCTTTGGTCGAAAAAATACCATGGTGTGGTGTCCTATTCGATTTTGGTTGGAAATCACGTCTGCTAGTAGCAATAGCCACTTGACCACAAAGCCTTAATCGGAAACAGTCCTTGAAGGTGCAATCGTGTAGCACTACACAAACCAGCCATTTTCATGCGTGACAACGCGCACGCGCACCCATATATTTGAAATTTGAACAAATCTTTTCTGCGCTAAAGAATTTCTCCAGCTGCTTCTCTTCCTACATTTCTGGTTCTTTTATTTTGAAATTTGGCAGGATTGTTCCCTGCACAATCCTCCACACAGCGTGTGTTGTTTTGGACGATTTAGCCAAAATTGGCCAAATAATTAGACAAATTGAAAGAATACTCAGCAAAACAATATTATCCCTACAAATCCAAACAATTGCGTTGAAATTTTACGGGAATATTTCTTCAAAGTTCCTACATCAGTCTCTTATTTTGTTTGGCGATTTGACAAAAAATTGGCTAAAATATTGGACCAAAACAGTGAACACGAAAAAAAACATAATGTGCTCATCCTTAACACTTCTTCACAGGTCGAAATGTCTGTGTACTTCAGTTGTTATTCGTCTGTGAAGCAGAAGGATCAGGAGTTCGAACCCCGCGGAAGGCGTACTTTTTTTCATTTGCTCTCTTCATATGTGTTACAGGAATAACTCTAGCCCTACCCCACCCCCCTCCTCCACAGAAGCATATATAAACCCATACTACATTAGTTTATGTTACTGGTTCAAACTGTAAGGTCCGACGGGGTGAGAGGTGGGGTGAGAGGTGAAGGGATGGGTGAGAGGTTGGGGTGAGGAAGACTGGGGGTCGGGGCGAGGGATGAGGGGGTGGTGGCCAGGTATGTGCGGGTGAGGGTTGGGTGGGGAGAAGGAAGGGTGGGGGCGAGAATGTGAGGTGAGGGGTGAGGGTTGGGGCGAGGAAGAGTGAGGGGTGAGGGGAGGGGAGGGATGGGGAGAGGGGTGAGGGGATGGGGGATGGGGGAATGGGGGATGGGGGGGGGGAGGTTGCTGCATTTACATTGGGCATTGGGACATTGGGAAGTTACATGAGTACCAACAGATCTTTTGGCTCTTAAAAGCAGAAAGAAACGTTGTGGCCTATGATAGGCATTTTTTTCTCAAGCCAGTCTGCTTATGGGTGATAATTTTGTTGTACAAATTTTTTGTCCCATATAACCCTTGATTTTTTTTCTACACAAGAGATCATGTCATAACCACCGGTCGTCTTCTAGCTTTTCAACAACAGACCGCCAAGGTTATTTGGGGCTAAGTAATCGTTCAAGGTAAGTCACTTGATAAAAACCAATATGCTCTATTCTTTGCCTCTGAAAACCTTTAATCTTCCGTAAAAAGTTTGTTGTTTGGATTTTGCCTTGTCACGAAGGCTTTGCCTTTCACGTGATAGAATATGTGCACATTTAATAAGTCTTCCTATGACGTCACCAATGACACACAATTACCCATTTATTTGATAAAGTAAATAAGAATTGCATTTAATCGGGCGAAATTTGCTGCAATGCACGGTGACACACATAAAGCTTAATAATTAAGTTTGCCATATATAAGTGGAAAATAATTGAAGAAATTACTAAATTGATAAAAGAACAGTGGTAGCTAAACATATAAATAAATATAGATAAATAAATAAATAAATAAATAAATAAAAAGACCAATAAGATAAATAACAAAATTGAAAGACTTATAAGATAAACAAACAAATTAAAAGACCAATAAATTAACAAATAAAGATGTCTGTGGATTGGAATCGTGAAAGAAATTTGCTGGAGAGTTACGAGCCCCCTGATTGGACAGCAGCTATTCCCCATGTACCGAAGCACCGCGTTAAGGTAAGGGCACCGTTCATAGCATAAAAACACGTTACGAGGTCCCTGATTGGGCAGCAGCTATTCCCCACGTACCGAAGCATCGCGTTAAGGTAAGGGCACCGTTCATAGCATAAAAACACGTTACGAGGTCCATGATTGGGCAGCAGCTATTCCCCATGTACCGAAGCACCACGTTATGGTAAGGGCACCGTTCATAGCATACAAAAACGTTACGAGGCCCCTGATTGGACAGCAGCTATTCCCCATGTACCGCGTTAAGGTAAGGGCACCTTTCATAGCATACAAAAAAAAAAAAAAACGCGGAGGTGCTGGGGAGGGCGGGTAGACGAGGTTGAGGAGAGGGAGGGGGTGGTCACTTCCAGTGTGACATCACAGTCCGGGAATGTGCGTATCCTGATGTTATAGCCAATGGATGACGTTACAAATAAGCTTCGTACGGGCGAAGAGGGGGCGGGGTCAACAAGCCAGATATTTTGGGAAATAGCATTAGGGTTGGGCCCCTAACATTATGAATGGCCCCTCAACATTACGATGGCCCCTTGCATTATGGATGATCCTCTTACATAATGGATGACCCTGTAACATTATGGATGGTCCCCTAAAATTATGGATGCCCCCTTACATTATCGATGGCCCCCTATCATAATTAATGAACCCCTAATATTCATATTCGCTTAAGGAAGAATGGAGTGTAAATAAACAAAGTATCAAAACAATCGGAACAAAACCCATGTTGTCGTAGCACAATGAAAGGTTGTCTCTCACACACACATGCATACAAACGGACGACAGATCGGCACTTGATCCGCCATACCAGATCAGCCTCGACAGGACCAGATGGTCTAAAATCGCTCGTATAACCTGGTGTGTGTTTTACAGATAGCCCATTTGCCTACACCAGTGTACAGATGGCACCCACCCGGCGTTCCACAGGGCTTCAAAGTGTACATCAAGAGAGACGACCTGACTGGATGCGCACTGTCAGGCAATAAGGTATCACACGTCAAGCATAAAGCCAGAAGCCAACAGAACTATCCTCATATCTGATCGTCACGAGGAGAAGCTTATGATACCAATTTATTATATGGCATTAACTGGCCTAAATATTATACAAAACAAAGGGTAATGAGCGTAGAAAAAAAAACTTGCTTTTTAATGTGAAGGTCACGAAGCAATCGCGCTTTAATAATCCTTTTATCTTCACTTCAGTTTCGTAATGACTTGATTTCACTTAACTGTCAAATACTTATCGCCATGTACTACTATTTATAGGCAATATACATGACAAAAAAACTATGCAGAGCTTATTATTATTATTATTATTATTATTATTATTATCATTATTATTATTATTACTACTATTATTAATATTATTATTATTACTATTATTAATACTTTTATTATCATTATTATTATTATTTTATTTTTATTATTATTTTATTATTATTATTATCTTTTTTTTGTTATTTTTTTTCAATTTTTAGTGTTACTGTTGATTTTTAGGATTAAGCATTGTTTTTAAAATGCTTAAAATTGTTTTACTTTGTCTTTTCAATTTCATTAGTGGTGGTTTTAGGGGTGGTGGGGGAGGGGGGGGGGGTAAGGGGGGAGGCGCTGAATTAAAATTTTCAATCTTTCCGTCAGTACACAGATCCCTTAGGAATACTCTGATCGCAGAAATTCCCTGCAGAATATACACAATACGCTCAAGAAATGTTATAATATTTTCTCACAAATTGTAGGTTTAGGGGCATCTTTTAAATTAACGTCCACTTGAAGAACATCTTCATGACACACACATACTGTGATATTTTTCAGTCATCAACTCATTTCATTGGTTTTTTTTTAAATATTGAGATATGTCAATATTTTCCATGTGGGTCAACAGACAAAGTTTAATTTAAAACGAGGAGCACGATTTGACGAAAGTCAAATCGGTAAACACTTGGCCAAAATTAAAATAAAATACCCTAAAATTTCTATATTTTTTTAAAATTCGGATTTAGTGTGATCCGTTCTAAAAGGATGATTCACTTTTCATAACCATGTATCCTGCAAAAAAATGACCTGCATATAAGCGTGCATTTAACATGCCTGGTGCAGAGCCCCCCACCCCCCCCCCCCCCACCCTCTATCTATCCACTCTCGAGCGTGTGATTGTTTTAAAGTCTTTCAAAGTTTCTGCTTTACAGTTTGGCCATTATAACTTGAAATTCGATGAGTATCATCCAAAAACTACATCGAAAATTTTATGACAATTAATGATTGATGTATATAATATTTTATATATAATGATGCATTAAAATGATGCACACAGAAATGCAAACTATTAAATTTAAAGTCTATTAATTTTTTTTATCGTGCTCAGCAGCACACAAGTTCAACTGATCTCGAGCTATATTGCATGCACACACATGTGCTTATTTTTAGCAATGCGTCAAAGCCTCCACTGTGTTTACAGCAGGCCTCAGCTGTGAGGTAATAGCTCACTATGCACAGCGAGCATCAGCCTTTTGCTCAGTGCAGAAGAAAGGAAAAATTACCCTGTCTTTTCGTATTGATAGAACTAGTTTACATCAAGTTCTATATACTGCGAAAGTTTGGTGTCAATCGGACCAGTAGTTTCTGACAAGTTGTGATGACAAAATGACGGCCGACTGTAAAGAGAAAAAAGATGAAAATCTCACGGGTGCAATAATACCAAAGCATTTAACTCTTTGCAAGACTTCGTCTTGCCAAGTGTTAATACGTCAATTTCATCATTTCACGTTATTATGTATGGAACAGGCGAGAAAGCTGGAGTTTATTTTGGCGGAAGCGATAGCACGTGGCTGTAAACACGTGATTACGTCAGGACCTGATTCGTCCAATCACTGCAGGTCTACAGCCGTGGCGGCGGCGGAAGTAGGCCTCAAGTGCCATCTTGTTCTGGCGTCCAATATTAAGGTAACACCATTAAGGGCTGTCTAGTGTTACTTCAAAATTTGTTTTTATTTTATTTATTTTTTTGTTGGTTTGTTTTTGTTTGTTTGGTTGATTGTATCCCCGACTCACGCGTCTGTATTCACGACTCACGCGTCAGTACTCACGACTCACGCGTCAGTACTCACGACTCACACGTCTGTATTCACGACTCACGCGTCAGTACTCATGACTCACGCGTCAGTACTCACGACTCACGCTTTTCTATCCACGACTCACGCTTCTGTATCCACGACTCAAGCGTCAGTGCTCACGACTCACGCGTCTGTATTCACGACTCACTCTTTTCTATCCACGACTCACGCGCCAGTATTCACGACTCACGCGTCTGTATTCACGACTCACGCTTTTCTATCCACGACTCACCCGTCTGTATTCACGACTCACGCGTCAGTGCTCACGACTCACCCGTCTGTATTCACGACTCACGCGTCAGTACTCACGACTCACGCTTCTCTATCCCCGACTCACGCTTCTGTATCCACGACTCACGCATCTGTATTCACGACTCACGCGCCAGTACTCACGACTCACGCGTCAGTACTCACGACTCACGCGTATATATATGCTTGTGTCTTTGTGACAGCATGCCGAGGAAGTGAAATGCGAAGGAAATATGTACATAAATAAACTGTCAGGAGCCGACTTGCATTTTGTACCCAAATCCATGCTCAATTACTTAGGGACTTGGCCTCAGCAGGAGGAGCTAGCTAACCGCATTGAGTAAGTTGTTACGAGTAGATACTGTATATAGTGGTCATTGCAGTAAGTAGTCACTGTGCTAAATTGTTATTAAATTTATCTAGTTACTATTTGCTATTGTGTATTATTCAATCTTTTTTCCTTTCTGCTATCATTATCAAGGTCATTTTATTATTATTATTATTATTATTATTATTATTATTATTATTATTATTATATTATTATTATTATTATTATTATTACATATGTAATTAAGAATTAAAGGAAAAATGGCTATAAAAGCTGAAAATCTTTAAAGAAAACATGAAAAGAACGGAGAATAAATCTGTCCTTGCGTATTGCAGCCTCACGTTATTTGTTTGTCACAACAGGGAGGAAACAGGGGAGAAATGTCACGTACTTCCGGTTGGAGGATCAGACACGTCAGGACTATTCGGTTACGTGGAGGCGTACAGGGAACTGATTGCGCAAGGCATGCTCGATCACGTGACTGACATCGTGTTCGCATGTGGAAGCGGAGGCACAATGGCAGGATTAGCGGTGGCGAATCACTTAGCAACCAACTCCAGAATAGGGTAAGACCAATCACATAGCAACCAATGGGAGAATAAGGTAAGGCCTATCACTTAGCAACCAACACCACACTAGGATGAGACCAATCACATTCTAACCAACTCCAGAATAAGGTAAGACCAATCACATGGTTACCAACTCCAGAATAAGGTAAGACCAATCACATAGTTACCAACTCCAGAATAGGGTAAGACCAATCACATGGTTACCAACTCCAGAATAGGGTAAGACTAATCACATGGTTACCAACTCCAGAATAAGGTAAGACCAATCACATGGTTACCAACTCCAGAATAAGGTAAGACCAATCACATAGTTACCAACTCCAGAATAGGGTAAGACCAATCACATGGTTACCAACTCCAGAATAGGGTAAGACCAATCACATGGTTACCAACTCCAGAATAGGGTAAGACCAATCACATAGTTACCAACTCCAGAATAGGGTAAGACCAATCACATGGTTACCAACTCCAGAATAGGGTAAGCCCAATCACATAGTTACCAACTGCAGAATAGGGTAAGACCAATCACATGGTTACCAACTCCAGAATAGGGTAAGACCAATCACATGGTTACCAACTCCAGAATAAGGTAAGACCAATCACATAGTTACCAACTCCAGAATAGGGTAAGACCAATCACATGTTGGCCAACTCCAGAATATTGTTTTTGTTTCTTTTTTAAACATCTTCGTCTAATCTTCACAGATTACACGCGATTTTGGTGGCATGCAGCACAGAAAAGATGCACAACCATTGCAATGCTGAACTGGCCAAGCTGGGACTGAGCGTGAAGTCAGAAGACTTGGTTAACTGCGTGGATGCTTACATAGGCCCAGGCTACAGAGACACGACACAAGAAGACTTAGGTGAAAGAAAATAAATCCCAAAAGCATACATTACTGTTCAAGAGCATAATTCACACTTTTTAAATTTGAATAAAACGCATCATTTACAGTTTGTTGATCTTGCAATATCCTGGTCTTTCAAATCTCATTTTAATATTGTGAATTTGTTAGGACTGGTGAGCGCAGGCTTATCCTAAGCAAATCCGCAGTATGAAAAGGCGCGGTTTTAAGCCCGCCAGGATTAGTTAAGTCGGCTTGAAAGCCACATCATGAAAAAAACACAGTTTGGTGTTTGCCAGATCAACAGTTCTTCGTCTCGTAAGACGTTACGAGGAAACCGGATCGACCAGGCCAGATCAGGCTAGCCGCGAGTAACGACGTGCATTAGGATCATGAAATTCGATTGCTAAATAGGTTTCAAAGT
Source organism: Protula sp. h YS-2021 (assembly GCA_949752745.1). Taxonomy (NCBI): domain Eukaryota; kingdom Metazoa; phylum Annelida; class Polychaeta; order Sabellida; family Serpulidae; genus Protula; species Protula sp. h YS-2021. The sequence continues at coordinate 106,653,894 of OX457024.1, forward strand.
GCTGTGGTTACAGCGGCTGTTACGCAGGGTAGACACAACCCGCGAATCAGCGCAAAAACGTGTTGCGATGTCTTTGTGAGCATAACATTCGGCCATGCCGCGCATATTTTGGTCCTGTGTTGGATAACCGTAGAAAGCGTGTAAGGCGTCGGTGGGCACACAGCCACTCAGACAGACTTTGCAAGGTCACAATTGGAACCGCGATGAGTCACGTTTCCTGCACGGCAACGTGGTAGTACTATGTCGTGCAGAGAGAGAAAAAAGTTCAGATGGAAATCACGGTTGCTAATCATAGACGGCAATCTTACGGCTCAGCGATACCTAAACACTGTGTCAGAAGTGGAAGTTTTACCTTATTTCAACCAAAGTCCTCGTGCAATATTCATGCTCGTTCGCACGTAGCCGCTATTTGTCAGCATACGTCACACGCCAACAACATATACATTCTACAGTAGCCGCATTACTCGTCCGAAATGAATCCCCCTGAACATTTGTGGGATATCCTCGACCGAAGAATTCGCCCACGTATGCCACAACTCCAAATGCACGCAGCACTGCGACAAGCCTTGATCGAGCAATGGAATCGGATACCACAGTGGCGTATCAACAGGCTCATCATGTCGATGCCCAAGCGGATAAATGTCCTTATAAACTCGCGAGGTGCCAACACACTTTACTGAACATTTCAAATGTCTTCAAGTCCAAATTTGTATGGCGAATTTTGAAATGAGCAAGACATTTTGTTCAATAGCGACAGTTACTACCATTGTTCAAGAAAAAAAAAACAATCGTGTACTCAGAGAAGGACTTACAGCGCGGTTAATTGGAAAAATTTGATAAAATATGTACCAGTACCTATTGCTTATGTTTTTCTTTTTCACTGTTGCGTTTTTACTCTCCTTAAGTATATATACACAGCCGAGGTGGAAAAGGTAAGAGCACATGCAAATCTCCGGTATGAAAAGGACATAAGTTAAATAAGTAAACAACAAGAAGATTAAGGTGACGAACATGGTGCTTTACAGTTATTGCAATTTTGACAACGGATCTTTTACTTTCTTCTTTTACTTTTAGACTTTATAAAAGAAGTTGGTCAATCCACGGGGATAATGCTGGATCCTGCGTACACAGGGAAAGCAGCCAGGGGGCTTGTCGGGGAATTGAAACTGAATCCACTTAAGTTTAAAGGCAACAGCATTTTATTCATCCACACCGGTAAATAACCAGCAAAAACAGACAGTAATAACGTCTTACTTATATATACTGCTATCTTCCTTTAAATAGTCCCACTTGCAAATCTCATTTCCAAATGTCATTATTTTGTCTGAAATTCGTCACTTTTTCAGTTTTAATTTTCTTTGTTTTCTTTAATTTTTCGCTTCCATACAAGTCCTCCTAGAGGGCTTAGGGTTAGAGCAAATTTAGCATATGTATGTGCAGGGATGGAATCCCAGCAAAAGCAGTCGACTTAAACTTTGCCTGCCGAAGTCAAATTTGCTGAAAAACATACTTTTTCAAGTTGTCGATTGTTGAAAAGCGGTAAAGATAAAACGATACTGGGCTCATTTTCGACACTTTGGACTAAGTGAAAATGACATAAGAAATACGTTGGTGGTCTTGACTCTGGCAGCCAAATTCAAGGTCGGACACCACAGAGTGACAATCTGGAAAATCGTTAGAGCAACCTTGAGGCCATTTTCGACCAAAAAAAGGACAAATTTTCTGCAATGCAAATAAAGTTCAACCAACTTGCTGTAAAATTACTATAAGTAAATATGACCTTTTGAAGCTCTCGGTTAAATTCCATTACTCGAAGCGGTCCAGTTTACTTTTACGTTGTAACTTTTCACTGTTTTACGCAACATATTGAGTTCTTTTTTTTTCAAAATTGTAATGGTTTTGATCACTTAAACTCTTGTTGGTAGATTTCATTAGCTCTCGTCTATTAATTAATTTTGTTCTTCATTAGGTGGTTTGTTCTGTGGCATGGATCATGCAGCACTTCTGGAGTCTATGAAAGACAACCCATCGGGAAAGACTAACATATGGGAAGGTGGTGCACTGAATCATCTGGAAAACTCCCACCATTGATCACAAACTGATCGGATCTGCGCCACATATAGGTTGAATCCTCGATTCACATACTGATCACATACTCTGCCACAAGCTGTTCACATTCCCAGCCACAAACTGATCATATCTCCAGCCACAAACTGATAACATTTCCTGCCACAAACTGTTCACATTTCCAGCCACGACCTGTTCACACCCCCGCCACAAACTGTTCACATCGCAGGCACAAATTGAACACATCTCCCGCCACAAATTGATCACATCTCCAGCCACAAACTGATCACATCTCCAGTCACAAACTGACCACATCTCGAGCCACAAACTGTTCACATCCCCAGCCACAAACTGTTCACATCCCCAGCCACAAACTGATCACATCCCCAGCCACAAACTGATAACATCCCCAGATACAAATTGGCCACGCCCACAGCCACAAACTGCTCACATCCCCAGCCACACACTGTTCACATCCCCGCCACAAACTGCTCACATCCCACATCAAAAACTGTTCGCATCCCCAGCCACAAACTGATCGCATCACCAGCCACAAATTGATCACATCCCCAGCCACAAATTGATCACATCTCCAGCCACAAACTGATCATCCGACATATATTGAACATATCCCCGGGCGGATGCTGATCACATTTCTCATCACATACCACAACACCCGTCAAATACTGATCGTATCTCCCACCACATGTTGACCATACAACATCACTTATTAAATATTGATCGCATGACCAACCACATGTTGACCATAACACAATACCCGTGAAATACTGATCGGTTCTCCCACCAAATATTGACCATACCACAACACCCGTCAAATACTGGTCGTATCTCCCACCACATGTTGACCATACCACACCACTCATCAAATACTGATCGCATCTCCTACCATATGCTGACTATAACACAATACCCGTCAAATACTGATCGCATCAACCACCACATATTGACCATACCACAACACCCGTCAAACACTGATAGTATCGCCACCGCATGTTGACCATACCACAGCACCCATCAAATACTGATCGCATCTTCAACCACATGTTGACCATTCCACAGCACCCGTCAAATAGTGATCGCATCTCCCACCACATGTTGACCATACCACAACACCCGTCAAATACTGATCGTATCTCCCACCACATGTTTACCATACCACAGCACCCATCAAATACCACAACACCCGTCAAATACTGATCGCATCTCCAACCATATGTTGACCATACCACAACACCCGTCAAATACTGATCGCATTTCCCACCACATATTGACCACACCACATCACCCATCAAATAGTGGTCGTATCTCACGCCCCGTATTGATCACATCCACCATCAACTTTTGAAGACATTTCCCGCTACATGCTAATGTCATCTTCCACCGCATATTGATCACATCCCTAGCCGCATGCCCATCACTTTCTTGCCATATGTTTATCACATTTTCCGGCACATGCTTATCTCATTTTCCGGCACATGTTTGTCATATCCTCGGACTGATATGGTTACATGCAATCTAAATAACAGGGCGGCAGAAGTCAGTTATCATCCGTGAAAACTCCCGATAATCGCACTTAAATTTGTGTCTCGTATTGAAATTAAAATTAAAATTGCAATTACAATACTTAAAAATAAATACAGCCTTTCAACGTTTATATTTTCATATATCTCTGCATCAATGTAAAATTTGATTAGGCAATTAACTTGTATTGAAGATCATCGCTTCGTTACTTTGTTATAGCAAAACTAATTTAAAGGAGTTTAAAAAGAGTATATTAAGCTATGTTTACTTATTTATTTTATTTTTATTTTGGGGTCAAGACTTGGTCACTTTAGGTGGTTTATGATCTTACTTACTTACTCACTTCTTTGGATTATTTTTCCTTTTGTGTTTGTTTTTATCAAATATAAAATTATATATATGAAAAGAAAACACACAGAAAGATGAAGTTATAATGCACAAATGTCTATCAGATGTTACTTGAAAGTAGAGAGAATTTATGAACCCAGTAGATAAATTACTATCGCTAATTGTTATTCCACTCGCGAGCATAATAAACCTAACCCTAAAATAAAGGACACAGTAACAGTAAAGAGCATTACTGAATGTAAGAAAAGCAACGGATTAAAAAGGTGAAACAAGCTTATATCACAAGTTATATTTAAATTCAAAATAGATAAGGTTTTGTTAATAAACAGTAACAATAAGCAATAAACAATAAATAAGAGAATAATATCGTTCCTGACATGATATTACCGGCTTTAGGGCGAGTATATAAATGTAATATGTACAGAGTTTATTTTGTTGGAAGGGCATAAGTACCTACTTCTAGCTTTGCCCTTCTAACCGAATGAATTCCCATTATGTGTAGTACTTGTAGTACAAGTTTGTAGAACAGGCGTAGTTAAAATAAACCAGTCGGATCTTATTTTGTCTTATGTTCGTACTATATGAAACATCGCTTAACGTTGCCACGAAGACACACCAACCACCCTAAATCTTCCCTCAGCCATCGCTTAACGTTGCCACGAAGACACCCCAAACACCATAAATCTTCCCTCAGCCATCGCTTAACCTTGCCACGAAGACACCCCAAGCACCATAAATCTTCTCTCAGCCGTCTTAAATAATTTGTTAATGTTTTGCAAATACCAGAGCTGCTGGTGATGACTGTTAGCTTGGTCTATGGTAATCTTAAAGTCCCGAGTTCGAATCCGCTCCAGAGTCATCAAAGGAGGATTAAGACTCGCTCAGACTGATTTAGGAAAATGAATACAGTCCGTCAGATCACCGGAATTCAAAATTAATGCCCATGCAGTATACTATTCAATCTTAACAACCATCGACGCGAGTGTGGCGCGTGATCCACACAGCCATCGTTACGAGAGTGTGGCGCGTGATCCACACAGCCATTGTTACGAGAGTATGATGTTATCAACACAGCCATCGCTGCGAGCGTGTTACAAGATCAGCACAGCCCTAGGTCGGTTTTCAGTGCAGAACAGTTTTCATTTTAAGAGCGGTAGTTTCCTAAATTAAGGTTTGTCCTATGTTGTGTATATTGCCATCACGACTTCAACTTCCCCCGTAACTTCTTCTCGTGATTTCGATCATTATTCCAGTTAAATCTTGGTCGTTCGCTTCTGTCTCACATGAGTCTCATTTTGCTCCTTCTGTCACTGTAGCTCTGTTGTCAGTTTGTATTATTTGTCCCTCTCCAAGCGTGGCGTTCTGATTGATAATGTAAATTCGCGTAAGCTTGGGTTAAACCAGCTTTCTTCTCAAGACAACCTTTGATGAAATGATCGAATGCCATTTGGTTTTGCTTAATCGGCATAGGATGAACATGCTGCAGTTTTTAACACTTCGCAAAGTTGAAGACTTACAATGGCTGCAGCAAGATTTGCAAGCCTCTCCCGTCTGCCAACAGCTACACTGTAGATTATTCTTTATTAATGATGTGTGTTTTATTTGTACAAGCCAAATACACAAGAACCTCGAAATTAAGACCACTTGCGGGACTGGCCGTAACTGGTCCTAATTCCCGGGGTGGTCTACCCGGTATTTTCCAAGTAAAATTGACCTGTATGGGCACATGATGAAATAAATCATAGTGTGATGCGTACGACCAGTGACAACGGGAAAGAAACACTGTTTTGATCGCTTCTACTTCTATTCAGAAATCACTGGGTTATTAACTGTCTTTTACATTACTAAAATTTATACTTAAATCAATTAGTAAAATACGAAATTACAAGTAGCTAAATCATACTCAACTCTTTTGTCTCTAATCATGCGCTTAAGCCGATCATCCTTCAGTAACTATATAATGTGCCATTTGAAACTCGTTAATTACATGAAAATCATTCTTTTAATCTGTTTTCATGTACACAGATTTGTCCAGTTTAGACGGCTTGGCAGAACACTTGGATTTTACAACCACGATTTGCAACTCCATTTCGATACTGAGAATTTCTGACAAGAAGCCAAGATCTTTATTCAAGCACAACAGCTTTAACTTTCTTTGACTTTGACCTTTACTTGCGTTTATTATTTGAACTTTATCCTAAAGCGGGAGTTCTTTTTTATCCATATTCGCAACGTAATCATTGAAAAAAAAAACATTTAAATAAAAGCAGAAAAAATGCCTGTTTATATACCAATGAAGAGGTTAATTAAAAACCGGAGTAGAGTAAATATAAATCCACAGATAACAGACTTTCATTGCACATCATACGCTTCTATTCTTTGCATAACACTATTGCCATTGGTATCTTTTGTTTGACTAATCTTCCTAATTGGGAGAGAGTTCGTGTTGTTGACACAGCTGAGATAATGTATTGAAAGAAAAACATGTGCATGTTATGACTGGTTGTAAGCAGGATGAAATATAACCTGCGGGACTGAAAAGAGTGGTCTTTGGTCGCAATAGCGGAGTAATCTTAATTGTGGGGTTTCTTTACTATAGAAACCAATGGAAAACTTTCGGTTCTGGCGAAAAGCGGTCTTAATTGCAGGAAGGTCTTTTCCCGGGGTTCCGGTGTACGTTGGTTTTATAAGAAAGGCGTGTGGATGCCAAATCCCAGCTGGTCATTGTAAGTACACTGAATGTTCGTCGAAATTATCAGCTTTAGTTGCGCTCTATTCATGTTAAGGTTTGCGGTACGGGCGGTGGGAAGGATGTCGTTTCACAGAGTGAGTAGCAAATCTATGCTGTCAAAGAAATGTTTCGAAATGGCACAGCAGTTTGTGTAGAATGGTTTCGGAATCAGACAAAACATGGTCATGTCTGAAAAGGAAAAGCAAACCTTAATGAGGCTCAAAAGTTTTAAAATTCTACTCAAAGGGAAAAAGTGATTTTTAAAATATTATTTTTCACCAAGTGTTTAATATTGAGAGATAATCTGAGAAATGGGTTGACGTTTAGTCATTGTTTTTCGGTAAATTCTGGTAGTTTTTCGTTGAATAGTTGCTTTGCTATGGCTGTATGGTTATTGTTTTCAGTAAATTCTGGTAGTTTTACGTTGAATAGTTGCTTTGCTATCGCTGTATGGTTATTGAATCTACCTTGTAGGCAAATCGTCTTTTCCTTTTCTATTAGACTGAACTACGACAGCTTTCTCACGAAAAGGTATCAATAGACACTAAAAATTTGTTGATCTTGGATATCACAGTAAATGCTGTTAATTAAATTTTAGATGGCAAAAATTTATTTTTGAGATCAAAAAATAAAATTTAGAAACTTAAAAAATCTTAACGGAGACACACATTGACATAAAATTTAACATATCGTCAATTAAATTTTGCAGATGAAAATTTGAATTATTGAGATCAATAATAAAAACACAATTTTTGACCTAAGAATTCCTTCTTTTTTGTACAGTAAAAAATTTAAAGAAAGATACAAAGGCCAGTCATTATTAATTTACACATGTGTGCTTCTGAATTTTCTATATAAAAAATAGACTGATATTTTGATATCAAAAATCACTTTTTGAGATCATAAAATCATTTGCAGATTTCAAAATACAAATTAAAATAGTTCCATTCTGAAATAATGATATCTAAAATAAATTCTTGATATCAATAAAAGGAACATGAATTATTGAGCTCAAAATTGATATTTTGATCTCACATATTTCATTTTTGCTATCAAGAACTGAATTTATGATCTCAAAAAATTCAATTTTAGATATCATTAAATAGTTTTTGATACCAATAAATATTTCTTGATATTCTAAATATTTATTGATATCTAAAATTATTTTTTGAGATCAAGAATACGTTTAGAGATATCAAAAACACAATTACGGATAGCAAAAATTAATTCTTGATATCAACATTTGGATTTTTGAGATCAAAAATTAATTACTGATATCAAAAGATCAATTTTTGAGATCAAAAATTAATTTTTGATATCAATAATTCCCTAATAAATGTGAAAACGGCATTCCATATATCTACTGGTCATTTTTGATGTCTATTTGTTGGCTTTAAGTGCAACATATCTAATCATATCAAATATGTTCGGGAAGCTTGTGTAATAATATTTTTGTCGTTGAAATGCTTGAACAGTTTTTCATGTATTGGAGAATTTAAACGTTTATGTGGATTTTTTTATGAAAGCTAAACGTACTTTTAATCTTATGAAACAATGAAGTCTTGAGCGATATTCCAAAAAGATTAACAAAGTTGATTTTGCAAGGAATTGAATGAAAATATGTCACTTTTGGGAGCTTTGCATGAACATTAAGGGTTTGAAAGTATTATATTTTACAGAATTTTCAGAAACTATCCACTTTGCTGATCCTTGCTCTTTTTTACAGATAATGTTGAGCATTTCCAACAGAAGTATAATGAATTTACAACGGGTGTAGGTTTTGATGTTTTGGAAGATATGGCTCTAGTGTCACCCCCTCAATTAATAAATAACATCCATTCTTCTCAAAGGCGAGCTGAAATGGGATTATCGAAAATATTGCTTTGTAAAGTGTAATTTTCAGTACCGATTTTATTTAAATTCTAATTTTTCTGGATTTGAAATGCTAGCCTACGTACTACTAAGAATTTACTCAAAATATAGGGAAAAATTTGTTTTCGAGAGACAAATTAACTTTAGTTCACGGTTTTGTGTTTAAGACTGAATGCTTCGGTGTTTGGCTCTAGTCACAGAAAAAAAATAAATAAATAAAAATTGGTCAAAACCTTAACTAACTATTTAAAAGGCATAATCTACATTATAGGAAGAAGAGCTGTTTGATTAAGCAACTATTTACAAGACATTCTTGCAAATTTACCTAGGCTGTTCCCAACATTATACAGCCTTCACAATTTTATGTGTAAAATATAAGTTATGTTAATTAGGCTGTTCCGAACAGCGTACAGTCTTCCCACAATTTTATGTGTAAAATATAAGTTATGTTAATTAGGCTGTTCGGAACAGCGTACAGTCTTCCCACAATTTTATGTTTAAAACATAAGTTGTGTTAATTAGGCTGTTCCGAACAGCATACAGTCTTCACCACAATTTTATGTGTAAAATATAAATTATGTTAATTAGGCTGTTGTTTACCGACAACGAAATTAACTGACATTTTCATGTAACAGTTCTCTATGAAAGGGAATATTTTTGAGTCGTTCAGAGCATTTCTTCCGAATCTTACGATTTTTGTTTGGGTGGGGGGGGGGAGAATGGGTTTGGAGGACAAATGCCTGCAACCTTGAGCCGAGACGTTAAACCGTCCGTGTACGTTAGGGGGGAGGAGAAGGAGGAGGCGGAATATCTTCATTCAGCTACCAAAAGTATCCAGAAGGAACGAGCATATTTCTATTACATGCCGTGTACAGGATATTGGCTTGAACATTTTGGGTTGGAGTATTCAAGCGGGCAACACGGGTGCTATAGCTGGGGTGATCTGGCTTGCTTGAGACGGGCGGAGTAATTACTTGCTTGAGACCGGCGGAGTAATTACTTGCTTGAGACCGGCGGAGTAATTACATGCTTGAGTCCGGCGGAGTAATTACTTGCTTGAGACCGGTGGAGTAATTACTTGCTTGAGACCGGCGGAATAATTACTTGTTTGAGACCGGCAGAGTAATTACATGCTTGAGACTGGCGGAGTAATTACTTGCTTGAGACAGGCGGAGTAATTACTTACTTGAGACCGGCGGAGTAATTACTTGCTTGAGACCGGCGGAGTAATAACTTGCGTGAGACCGGCGGAGTAATTACTTACTTGAGACCGGCGGAGTAATTACTTGCTTGAGACCGGCGGAGTAATAACTTGCGTGAGACCGGCGGAGTAATTACTTACTTGAGACCGGCGGAGTTATAAGTTGCTTGAGACAGGCGGAGTTATTAGTTGCTTGAGACCGGCGGAGCAATTACTTGTTTGAGACCGGCAGAGTAATTACATGCTTGAGACCGGCGGAGTAATTACTTGCTTGAGACCGGCGGAGTAATTACTTGCTTGAGACCGGCGGAGTAATTACTTAGTTGAGACAGGCGGAGTAATTAGTTGTTTGAGACAGGCGGAGTAATTACTTGCTTGAGACCGGCGGAGTAATTAGTTGCTTGAGACAGGCGGAGTTATTAGTTGCTTGAGACCGGCGGAGTAATTACTTGCTTGAGACCGGCGGAGTAATTAGTTGTTTGAGACAGGCGGAGTAATTACTTGCTTGAGACCGGCGGAGTAATTAGTTGCTTGAGACCGGCGGAGTAATTACTTGCTTGAGACCGGCGGAGTAATTAGTTGTTTGAGACCGGCGGAGTAATTACTTGCTTGAGACCGGCGGAGTAATTACTTGCTTGAGACCGGCTGAGTAATTAGCTGTTTGAGACAGGCGGAGTAATTACTTGCTTGAGACCGGCGGAGTAATTAGTTGTTTGAGACCGGCGGAGTAATTACTTGCTTGAGACAGGCGGAGTAATTAGTTGCTTGAGACAGGCGGAGTTATTAGTTGCTTGAGACCGGCGGAGTAATAACTTGCTTGAGACAGGCGGAGTAATTAGTTGCTTGAGACAGGCGGAGTTATTAGTTGCTTGAGACCGGCGGAGTAATTACTTGCTTAAGACCGGCGGAGTAATTACTTGTTTGAGACCGGCGGAGTAATTACTTGCTTGAGACCGGCGGAGTAATTACTTGCTTGAGACAGGCGGAGTAATTAGTTGCTTGAGACAGGCGGAGTTATTAGTTGCTTGAGACCGGCGGAGTAATAACTTGCTTGAGACAGGCGGAGTAATTAGTTGCTTGAGACAGGCGGAGTTATTAGTTGCTTGAGACCGGCGGAGTAATTACTTGCTTGAGACCGGCGGAGTAATTACTTGTTTGAGACCGGCGGAGTAATTACTTGCTTGAGACCGGCGGAGTAATTACTTGCTTGAGACCGGCGGAGTAATTACTTGTTTGAGACCGGCGGAGTAATTACTTGCTTGAGACCGGCGGAGTAATTACTTGCTTGAAACCGGGGGAGTAATTACTTGTTTGAGACTGGCGGAGTAATTACTTGCTTGAGTCCGGCGGAGTAATTACTTGCTTGAGACCGGCGGAGTAATTACTTGCTTGAAACAGGCGGAGTAATTAGGTGCTTGAGACAGGCGGAGTTATTAGTTGCTTGAGACCGGCGGAGTTATTAGTTGCTTACGACCGGCGGAGTAATTACTTGCTTGAGTCCGGCGGAGTAATTACTTGCTTGAGACCGGCGGAGTAATTACTTGTTTGAGACTGGCGGAGTAATTACTTGTTTGAGACCGGCGGAGTAATTACGTGCTTGAGACCGGCGGAATAATTACTTGCTTGAGACCGGCGGAGTAATTACTTGTTTGAAACCGGCGGAGTAATTACTTGCTTGAGACCCGGCGGAGTAATTACTTCAGTCATACATCTGATGCTCAGGCCCTGCTCTCGAATTCCTGCGTATACAATTATGTGTGATTCAACAATTCGTACAAAAACATAACAAAAACAGCAAAAAAAAAAAAAAAAAAAAAAAAAAAAAAAAAACTCGAAGACGCTATTATCCATGCCTATGATGAATGCAGCACATGAGTACGCTAAGTCTCGAGGCATCGACCAGCATACGAATTGGCAGAAATGTAAATGCTCATATTGCAAAGGAATTCTCCATCATCGCAGTGCCAGTCGAAGGAAAATTCATGAAGGAAACGTTCTTTAAAAAAGGCTCGTTGACCAGAACTGGAACCTGGGCACTCTAGTTCGGATGCATAAAACCGAATTCTAACGCTTTAAACCGCAACATTAAACTACATGTCCTATAAGAGCACATTACATGCAAATATGTGCTTGATAAGAGAGCATATTATGCATGAATACTGTCGGGAGTGGCGATCAGCTGTTCTTGTTCACATTGCAGATGGCAATCCCATGTTCACTTTACGTTCATATATGGCAAATATTAATTGGGTGACTGGTCGTAAAAAGAGTCTTTGTCATTGATTTGAAATCCCTCGATGACTAAATCATGCAGCTGGAATTATCGGTAGTGTTCGACAGATTAGTTATGTTCGCTCGGGATGGCTGAGGTCATGAATGTGCGTGTGACGTAATTAGCCATGCTGCTTTCTATTTGGCCAAATCCATGAATGCGCGTGTGACGTAATTAGTCATGCCAACTTCTGATGGTCTAAGGCCATGAACGCGTGTGTGACGCAGTTAGTCATGCTTTTTTGTTTACTGTTTTTGTTTAATTTTTTCTTTATCAAATTTTGGACTAGTGTGGAATGCTATTTTAACATTTAACGCTAATTTTTGATATCAAAATATAATTTGAGACACCAATAAACCAATGTAGATCAATTTAGCTAAATTTTAGATGGCAAAAAATAATTTTTGAGATCAAAAACTCAATTTTACAAACTTAAAAAATCTTAAGGGAGACACATATTTATATAAAATTTAACGATTCGTCAATTAAATGTTGGAGATGAAAAATTGAATTATTGGTATCATTTATAACAACACAATTTATGGGCTTAATGAACCCAAGAATTTTATTCACAGATGTTTGCTTCTGATTTTTTATACAAAAATAGGCTGATATTTTGATATCAAAAATTAATTTTTTAGATCAAGAAATAATTTCGATATTTCAAAATGTTAATTAAAAAAGTTTCATTCTGAAATAATGTCATCTAAAATAAATTCTTGATATCAATAAAAAGAAAATTATTGAGATTTTTCGAATTGAGAGTTTGCTGTCAAATATTTCATTGTCGCTATCAAGAATTGAACTTCTAATCTCTAAAAATCAATTTTAGATATCAATAAATAATTTTTGATTTCTCTAAATATTTCCTGATTCACATAAATATTTATTGATATTAATAATTTTTAGAACAAGAATACAATTAGAGATGTCATAAAATACAATTACAGACAGAAGAATTAATTCTTGATATCAAAAAATAATTTTATGAGATCAAAAATTAATGCTTGATATCAATAAGCGCCCAATAAATGTGAAATCGGCATGCAATAGATTGGAACTTATTACATTTTTTCAACTTGAATTTGAAGTTTACATTATTTTTTTTTTATTTGATATTTAAATCTAAAATTAATTTGCAGCGAAAAAATCGTACAAGGTATATATTGAAAAAGAATTAGAAGTACATCAAAAACTGGAGTGATCACCCACCACCTGTAAGGTGAGTCGCTCGGAAATAATATTGAGTTGATCGGACAAAACTTATGTCACACAAATTACACAATTAAAACAATGTGACTATCTTGACGATAAAAAGGTGACTTCTGTAACGTTGAAAAGGTGACTTCTGTAACTATAATAAGGTGATTAATGTGGCTATAAAACGGTGATTACTGTGTGATAAAAAGGTGACTACTGTGGTGATAAAAAGGTGACTACTGTGGTGATAAAAAGGTGACTACTATGGAGATAAAGAGATGACTACTGTGGTGATAAAGAGATGACTACTGTGGCGATAAAGAGATGACTATTGTGGTGATAAAGAGATTTCTACTGTGGCGATAAAGAAATGACTACCGTGATGATAGAAAGGTGACTACTGTGGCGATAAAGAGATCACTACTACGGTGATAAAAAGGTGACTACTGTGGTGATAACAACGTTGAAACACATGAAATGCTACAGACTAAAACCATTAATAAAATACATTTTTTATTTAGTGACAGATTTAAAACCAAAATGAAGATAATTCATCTATTTAGTTTCCTGTCATTGCATTTGGCGGATATTGACCTACTTTGAGTCAACATTTTCATGTTGATCTAAAGGTTAACATTTTCATAACTGTTGAACAATGTCTTCATGTTGCCTCGACATATGTCAACATGTGCTTTGTTACATGTGCTTTGTTACATGTGCTTTGTTACATGACTTAACTGGCGTCTCGGCCCACATAAAAATCACTGACTTGGGAATCGACAAATCGGATTGTAGCATTTACCCAAGTCATGTAATCATTATTTTTGTTGTTTTACCGCAGAACACATAAATCTGTGGATCACGTTGCAGCATATGTGTATGAAAAAAAAAAAAACCGCTGAGAAAGGAGGGTGGCTTTGGAGCCATGGAGCGTTGTTTTTATTCAGTGCTCAGCGTTCCAAAGGGTGGAGTAGGTTTGGGAGTGCTTTTGGTACTACACCTTATACCCAAAAGTGAGGATCCCAAAAAATCACGCACACACGCTTCTCATTGTGCCGGTGTAATGAAACGTTTTGAACCCCAAACAAATCGACCCCCCGGTCGATTTGTTTTAAAACAAACAGACCCCTCGGTCGATTTGTTTTGGGAAAGCCCGCCATAACAAACAGACCTCCCCTATAATAAAATGACCCCCTCCAAATAATCATGTTTAAATATAAAATGGAAGTAAAAAAGGTGCATATGGTTTTTAAATTCTATTTTAAGCATTTTCTACCTCTTGATGTAGAAAATTATTATTTTGAGCCTTTGAAATGCCATTATTGAGCTTGGACAGACTTTTTGGTGACTGTATGTTAGTGGTGTTGGAAGTGTTTTCCTGCTTGAAAATGTAGATTTTAGTTGCTAAATAAATTGTTATTCATGGATACAGTTTTTATTTCAATTAAAGAAACTAATAAGGTGGCCATATTTGGAAAGAAATAAAGAAATCAACAAAAAATAAGAGGGTAAAACATTTCAGAGGGGGTCTGTTTGATTTAAAACAAATCGACCGGGGGCTCTGTTTGTTTTAAAACAAATCGACCGGGGGGTCGATTTATTTTGGGGGTCAAAACGTTTCCTTACACCGGTCTGGGCTTCGTTCTGGGCTGCAGCAGTGTGCCCCCGCCCCCGTCCCCACCCCCTCCCCCTGTAACTGTGTTTTGTTTATTCAAACTGACATTCTTCATTTCTTGGGTGACATTTACAAGATTGCTCATGTTTGGTTCAAAAAGAGGGTTATTCGCCAAACTTTGGCACAGCGCGTTAAAGGGTCGCTTTAAAAAGTGAAGGACACCAATGGTTACCGATTTGCGTGTGATTAACCCCTCCCCCTCCCCTTTCCCCCTCCCTCGTCCCGTTCCCCCTCCCTCTTCTCCCCTCAAAGGCAAGTGATTTGCGTGTGAGCGACCCTCTCCTGCCCGCCAAACAAAGACCATATGAAACGATAGCCTGATTTAAATCCACTTCAATGTGTCACATTCTGAAAATAAAAGTAATACTCAGCCCTTAAAATAGCAGACAGGTGTTAAAAGGACAAAAATGTAAAAATATCGGACGAGTCACGTGTTCTATACACCGCTGATTCGTGTCAACAAATCGATGTTCCCAATGTTATTGAAATCACTTCGAAAAAAAAAGTTTTTCTCTTCATAACTTCATATTTTAAATGCTTCACTTTTCAGCTGTGCTCTTTTCTGATTGTTACAGAATGTATTCCAATCGGCCATTTATTGATCTCCGCTTTTTCTTCTCTCGATGACGTCATCCTGAGGTCCTATGACATTTCGGTTTTGCTCTCCATTGCACTACTTTTTTATCATTTATTCTTGAGAACAAAAACATTATCGATATCAACGATATCATTTAGATATTCAAGGTAAACATTAATGTTTTTGTTCGGTTATCATGTGATGCCATTCATTTTTACATTTCTTTTTTCTTTTTCTTCTATCTTTCTTATTAGTTAAAAATGTAAAAAATGTTAATGTAGGGAAATTTATGGAACATGAATAAACTATGTAAAAAGCAACGTAGATGATAAAACATACGGGTCACCCCAACCTTACCCTGTAAACATTGTGGCGTTGTAAAAGGTTGGATAGGCGTTGCGTCCTACATTGGATTAGCGCTTTTCGATTTTGAGGTGGATTATGGAAGCTAAAACAACATTTACTTGCCGAAGTTACGCGCTCCTGAAATTCTGATATTTTACATCCTCGGTTAAGTCAATTTTAGAAGCGACCAATAAACTTATCTACCTTTTTTTTCATTTATCAAACAACGAAGTCATATCACCTCTGCAAGTGATAGCAAGTCTTTTATAGTCTTGTCACACACTTCTGTGTTTTCAACAAAGAATTCATTCCCAAGCTTTCTTTCAATTTTCTCCATTTTTCTTTCCCTCGACCGTCTACAAAAATCAATAAATCAATAAACCAATAAATCAACAAATCACTAAATCAATAAATCGGCGAATCACACTTACTTGCTTGCTTTCATTAATTAATACTAATTAAACAGATATAAATCAATTGAATTATTTGGCAACATATTGGTGTTTCTTTCAAGAAATTGAGAAATAATAAAATACATGAGAAGTCACTTCCGGTC
Organism: Protula sp. h YS-2021; assembly: GCA_949752745.1. Classification (NCBI taxonomy): domain Eukaryota; kingdom Metazoa; phylum Annelida; class Polychaeta; order Sabellida; family Serpulidae; genus Protula; species Protula sp. h YS-2021. The sequence continues at coordinate 106,670,280 of OX457024.1, forward strand.
ATGGATACATTTCTGACGCAGTGATTTGAAGAATCCACCCTTATTACTAACAAAATAAAAATATACCTTTTTTTCAAAAGAATACTCGAGGTAATATCAACGTGTTATATCGAAAATAATCATTCGGGCAAGGTGAAATACTGAGCTGTTCGTGCGCTTTTTTGGGTACAGGTTGCCTCTAATAGTAATTGTAGCCAACAGAATGACGCACATTGCGACAAACTGACCTTTGTCATGTGTAGCAGAAAGGACATAAACAAGTCTTTGCTGTAGAAGCCCGCCTCGGTTGCCATTTTTCGGATTTTCAGCGGTACTGAGTTCGGAACTGCCAAAAATTATGATTCTGTGCGTGCAAGAGTCATGCCTCTGTTCCTGCAGCACTCATGCCTCTGTGGCTGCAGCACTCATGCCTCTGTGGCTGCAGCGCTCATGCCTCTGTGGCTGCAGCACTCATGCCTCTGTGGCTGCAGCGCTCATTCCTTTGTGACTGCAGCACTCATGCCTCTGTGGCTGCAGCACTCATGCCTCTGTTCCTGCAGCACTCATGCCTCTGAGGCTGCAGCACTCATTCATCTGTGGCTGCAGCACTCATTCCTTTGTGACTGCAGCACTCATGCCTCTGTGGCTGCAGCACTCATGCCTCTGTTCCTGCAGCACTCATGCCTCTGAGGCTGCAGCACTCATGCCTCTGTGGCTGCAGCGCTCATGCCTCTGTGGCTGCGGCACTCATGCTTGTGTGACTGCAGTACTCATGCCTCTGTGGCTGCAGCACTCATGCTTGTGTGACTGCAGCACTCATGTCTCTGTGGCTGCAGCACTCATTCATCTGTGGCTGCAGCACTCATTCCTTTGTGACTGCAGCACTCATGCCTCTGTGGCTGCAGGACTCATGCCTCTGTTCCTGCAGCACTCATGCCTCTGAGGCTACAGCACTCATGCCTCTGTGGCTGCAGCGCTCATGCCTCTGTGGCTGCGGCACTCATGCTTGTGTGACTGCAGCACTCATGCCTCTGTGGCTGCAGCACTCATGCCTTTGTGGCTGCAGCACTCATGCCTCTGTGGCTGCAGCACGCATGCCTCTGTGGCTGCAACACTCGCACCTCTGTGCCTGCGGCACTTATGCTTGTGTGACTGCAGCACTCATGCCTCTGTGGCTGCAGTACTCATGCTTGTGTGACTGCAGCACTCATGCCTCTGTGGCTGCAGCACTCATTCATCTGTGGCTGCAGCACTCATGCCTCTGTGACTGCAGCACTCGTGCCTCTGTTCCTGCAGCACTCATGCCTCTGTGGCTGCAGCACTCATTCATCTGTGGCTGCAGCACTCATGCCTCTGTGGCTGCAGCACTCATGCCTCTGTTCCTGCAGTACTCATTCCTCTGTGCCTGCAGCACTCATTCCTCTGTGCCTGCAGCACCCATGCCTCTGTGCCTTTAGCACTCAAGCTTCTGTCCCTGCAGCGGTCTTGCTTTTATATGCAGTACTCATACCCTATTTCATGCAGTATAGTTGCTACAATATGCAGCTCGAGCGATCAACCTCGAGGACAGAAAACCAGTGATCCAGAGGGTTATTCTGGGGTTGGGGGTTATTCTGGCGGAGGGGTTATTCTGGATAAGGGGTTATTCTGGTGGTTATTATTTTGTTTGCTATATTCTTTTTAATTGAAATCTTTTGAATCCTAAAATAATGGGTATTTTTAAACTTGATTTTTCATTTAATTTGGAGCCGTTTACTTTGTGTGTGTCTTCTTATATTTATTTATCACATAAATGAGGATAGTTATTCAATCAATTGACAGCGGTAAGACCGTAGGTTCGTTGACCCGACAGAATCGATGGTGATGTAATTTAACCTACGCAGCACCACACATCGGTCTGTTACGTTGTTTTAGAAAAACCTTATTAGAAGACAGTTGAAGTTAAAAAAAACATCAAAGGCGGCAGCTGTTCAAAGAGATTATCGCCAGAAGTATGAGACGGAAGATTTTCAACTTTGTAGCAACTGTGGGCTTCAACTAGGAAGGTCAGTAAAGCACTGAACTTTGGGCTCGAAACCATTAACGTGACACGGTGCGGAAAGGACGAAGATCAGACTGAGACCAGACAGAGACCAGACAGAGATCAGACTAAGACCAGACAGAGACCAGACAGACCAGACAGAGACCAGACAAAGAACAGACAGAGACCACACAGAGATTCGACAGAGACCAGACAGAGATCAGACTGAGACCAGACTGAGACCAGACAGAGGTCAGACAGAGGTCAGACTGAGACCAGACAGAGGTCAGACAGAGGTCAGACTGACGTTCTCAAACTGAGAGTGAAGCCCTGAAAAACGAATAGATTCCAGATGCTGTCGAAAAATGGTTGATAAAAAAATAGAAAAAGAGTAACAAGAACCTCAGTATTCGGCAGAACGATGTCACGACGTTGAAGACATGTTACGTCATAAACGTAACCAGGCTGACAGCCGTCTACTGGTCTAGTGTTATTAAGATGAGGTACGAGCATATCTGCCACTGTAACGACACCACCCCGATTCCGCCCGCCCCCTTACGCACCCTCTCCGATTCGCCCCACCTCCACTCCCTCCCAGATCCGCCCCATATCCACTCTCTCCCCGATCCCTCCCACCCTCACTCCCGTTCAGATCCACGTCATCGCACTCTCTCCCCCATCCGGCACCGCTCCCACTCCCTCCCCGATCAGTTCAACCCGCACTCTCTTCCCCGATTCACCCCAGCACCACTCCCTTCCGATCCGTCCCAAAACCCTCTCCCTCTTCGATCTGCTACACCCTCACTCCCTTCTCGAACCGCCGCACTCCCACCCCCTCGTCGATTCGCCCCACCCCCTCCTTCCACGATCCGCCTTATCCCCACTCTCTCCCGACCCGCCCCACCCCACTCCCTCCCCGATCTGCTCTCACCCAAACTGTCTCCACGATCCGCCCCAACCCACTCTCTCAACGATCCGCCCCACCCCCACTCTCTCCCCGATCCGCCCCAACCCCGCTCTCTCCCCGCCCCGCCCCCACTCTCTCCCCGATCCGCCCCACCCCCACTATCTCCCCGATCCTCCCCAGCCCCACTCTCTCCCCGACCCGCCCCGCCCCCACTCTCTCCCCGATCCGCCCCATCCCCACTATCTCCCCGATCCTCCCCAGCCCCACTCTCTCCCCGACCCGCCCCACCCCCACTCTCTTCCCGATCCCTCCGATCTCTCTTCAGCAGCCTCGTGATTTTTTAAAGTTTTTTATTGCAATTATGTCTCCGCGACCGAAGGTTGTATACGTTCTGTGTCTGTATATGTGTGTGTACGTGTGTGTGTGTGTGTGTGTGTGTGTGTGTGTGTGTGTACGCGCTCGCGTGTGTGTCAGTCAGTTGTGAACGAAATGTCGGACAGACTTCAAACTCGGTCTATTTATTCCTTGGGTAAGTTGGACGGCTCTGTCGATTTATGGTAAGGCGTATGACGTCATTACGTGAAAATCTTGTTTGCAGACGGTCTCACTACCTAAATATCTGGATATCCGGACATAACGGTGACGGCCAAAACGGCGACGGCCAAAACGGCGACAAGTGCAAAAAGGAGTTTTTTTTAAGTTTATACTTTAAAACGCTTATTCAAAAGAAACAAAAGTAACAACGTTGCCAACATTTTCTCAGGTAAAACTGAAAATTATTTTATCATTTAATCTTACCTTTCATTGGTGTGGATTCGTATATAATAACAGCATTTCACATAACCTATGCAGATAAGGATTAGCTCATTAATTCGATTGAAACATCAGTCTTTCATTGCTGATAATCCCAAGTCCTTTTAAACGCATTTTTATTTTGCCTTTTATTGATGTGGATTCACGTGTAATAACGGATTAGTGGGCACAGTCGCTAAATACAATTGTCTTTCAAAATGTACTTATCCCCTTCCATACCCCCCTCCCCACAATGGATTATCGTATAATTGCAAGTAGGAATATATGAGAAAACAAGTGTTAAATTATCCATTTTATTTTGCCCTTAAAATTTAAATATTTGTTCAAATTATACTTATCTACAAGTAGAAATGAATTGATTTATCTGGCAACACTATTCTTTGTAGTTTGATGTTCAACATTAAATTATTAATCTTCTTCCCGTTTTGTCCGGGGTTATAGTTTGAATTTCGTGGGATGGCTGCTTGACAAGTCCAGAAGATTCTATCAAGAAACGATTGAGTGCAGCATATGACGTTATTGTGTAAAATATGTTTAGATATATTTTATTTCATAAACTTCACTGGAAACCATAAACTCGCAGTTTGTTCCTGGCGGAGTAACACACCACGGAGTGACACACCACAGTGTAACACAGCACGGAGTAACACACCACAGAGTAACACAGCACGGAGTAACACACCACAGAGTAACACACCACGGAGTGACACACCACGGAGTGACACACCACAGAGTAACACACCACGGAATGATACACCACGGAGTAACACACCACGGAGTGACACACCACAGAGTAACACACCACGGAGTGACACACCACGGAATGATACACCACGGAGTAACACACCACAGAGTAACACACCACAGAGTAACACACCACGGAGTAACACACCACAGAGTAACACACCACAGAGTAACACACCACGGAGTAACACACCACAGAGTAACACACCACGGAGTAACACACCACGGAGTGACACACCACAGAGTAACACACCACAGAGTAACACACCACGGAGTGACACACCACGGAGTGACACACCACGGAGTAACACACCACAGAGTAACACACCACAGAGTAACACACCACAGAGTAACACACCACAGAGTAACACACCACGGAGTAACACACCACAGAGTAACACACCACAGAGTGACACACCACGGAGTAACACACCACAGAGTAACACACCACAGAGTAACACACCACGGAGTAACACACCACGGAGTAACACACCACAGAGTAACACACCACGGAGTGACACACCACGGAGTAACACACCACAGAGTAACACACCACAGAGTAACACACCACAGAGTAACACACCACGGAGTGACACACCACAGAGTAACACACCACGCAGTCACACACCACGGAGTGACACACCATGGAGTAACACACCACGGAGTAACACATCACGGAGTGACACACCACAGAGTAACACACCACAGAGTAACACACCACGGAGTAACACACCACGGAGTGACACACCACAGAGTAACACACCACGGAGTGACACACCACAGAGTAACACACCACGGAGTAACACACCACAGAGTGACACACCACGGAGTAACACACCACGGAGTGACACACCACAGAGTAACACACCACGGAGTGACACACCACAGAGTAACACACCACGGAGTAGCACACCACAGAGTGACACACCGCGGAGTGACACACCACAGAGTAACACACCACGGAGTAACACATCACGGAGTGACACACCACAGAGTAACACACCACAGAGTAACACACCACGGAGTAACACATCACGGAGTAACACACCACAGAGTAACACACCACAGAGTAACACACCACAGAGTAACACACCACGGAGTGACACACCACGGAGTGACACACCACGGAGTGACACACCACGGAGTGACACATCACGGAGTGACACACCACGGAGTGACACACCACAGAGTAACACACCACGGAGTAACACACCACGGAGTGACACACCACGGAGTAACACACCACGGAGTAACACACCACAGAGTAACACACCACGGAGTGACACACCACGGAGTGACACACCACAGAGTAACACACCACGGAGTGACACACCACGGAATGATACACCACGGAGTAACACACCACGGAGTAACACACCACAGAGTAACACACCACAGAGTAACATACCACGCAGTGACACACCAAGGAGTAACACACCACGGAATGATACACCACGGAGTAACACACCACGGAGTGACACATCACGGAGTAACACATCACGGAGTGACACATCACGGAGTAACACACCACGGAATGATACACCACGGAGTAACACACCACGGAGTGACACATCACGGAGTAACACACCACGGAATGATACACCACGGAGTAACACACCACGGAGTGACACATCACGGAGTAACACACCACAGAGTAACACACCACAGAGTAACACACCACGCAGTGACACACCACAGAGTAACACACCACGGAATGATACACCACGGAGTAACACCCCACGCAGTGACATACCACGGAGTAACACACCACGGAATGATACACCACGGAGTAACACACCACGGAGTGACACATCACGGAGTAACACACCACAGAGTAACACACCACGGAGTAACACTTCACGGAGCAACACACCACAGAGTAACACACCACGGAGTAACACACCACGAAGTAACACATCACGCAGTAACACACCACGGAGGAACACCCCTCGGAGTAACACAGCACGGAGAAACACACCACGGAGTATCACAGCACGGAGTAACACACCACAGAGTAACACACCACGGAGTGACACACCACAGAGTAACACACCAGGGAGTAACACACCACAGAGTAACACACCACGGAGTGACACACCACAGAGTAACACACCACGGAGTCACACACCACGGAGTGACACACCACAGAGTAACACACCACGGAGTGACACACCACAGAGTAACACACCACAGAGTAACACACCACAGAGTAACACACCACAGAGTAACACACCATGGAGTGAAACACCATAGAGTAACACACCACGGAGTGACACACCACGGAGTAACACAGCACGGAGTGACACACCACAGAGTAACACACCACAGAGTAACACACCACCGAGTGACACACCACGGAGTAACACACCACGGAGTAACACACCACGGAGTGACACACCACGGAGTGACACACCACAGAGTAACACACCACAGAGTAACACACCACCGAGTGACACACCACAGAGTAACACACCACAGAGTAACACACCACAGAGTAACACACCATGGAGTGACACACCACAGAGTAACACACCACGGAGTGACACACCACAGAGTAAAACACCACGGAGTGACACACCACAGAGAAACACACCACGGAGTAACACACCACGGAGTGACACGCCACAGATTAATACACCACAGAGTAACACACCACAGAGTATCACACCACGGAGTGACACACCACGGAGTGACACACCACGGAGTGACACACCACAGAGTAACACACCACGGAGTGACACCACGGAGTGACACACCAAGGAGTAACACACCACAGAGTGACACACCACGGAGTGACACACCACAGAATAACACAAAACAGAGTAACACACCACGGAGTGACACAACACAGAGTAACACACCACAGAGTAACACACCACGGAGTGACACACCACAGAGTAACACACCACGGAGTAACACACCACGGAGTGACACACCACGGAGTGACACACCACAGAGTAACACACCACAGAGTAACACACCACGGAGTAACACACCACGGAGTAACACACCACGAAGTAACACATCACGAAGTAACACACCAAGGAATGATACACCACAGAGAAACACAACACACAGTAACACACCACAGAGTAACACACCACGGAGTGACACACAACAGAGTAACACACCACGGATCAACACACCACGGAGTGACACACCTCGGAATGATACACCACGGAGTAACACACAACAGAGTAACACACCACAGAGTAACACACCACAGAGTAACACACCACAGTGTAACACACCACGGAGTGACACACCACAGAGTAACACACCACAGAGTAACACCGCACGGAGTGACACACCACAGAGTAACACACCACAGAGCAACACACCACAGAGTAACACACCACAGAGTAACACACCACGGAGTAACACACCACGGAATGATACACCACAGAGTAACACACCACAGAGTAACACATCACGAAGAAACACACCACTTAGTAACACACCACGGAATGATACACCACAGAGTAACACACCACAGAGTAACACACCACGGAGTGACACACCACAGAGTAACACACCACAGAGTAACACAGCACGGAGTGACACACCACAGAGTAAAACACCACAGAGCAACACACCACAGAGTAACACACCACAGAGTAACACATCACCGAGTGACACATCACAGAGTAACACATCACGGAGTAACACACCACGGAGTGACACACCACGGAGTGACACACCACAGAGTAACACACCACAGAGTAACACACCACGGAGTGATACACCACAGAGTAACACACCACAGAGTAACACAGCACAGGGTAACACACCACAGAGTAACACACCATGGAGTGATACACCACAGAGTAACACACCACGGAGTGACACACCACAGAGTAAAACACCACTGATTGACACACCACAGAGTAACACACCACAGAGTAACACACCACGGAGTGACATACCACGGAGTGACACACCACGGAGTGACACACCACAGAGTAACACACCACGGAGTGACACACCACGGAGTGACACAGCACGGAGTGACACACCACAGAGTGACACACCACGGAGTGACACACCACAGAGTAACACAAAGCAGAGTAACACACCACGGAGTGACACAACACAGAGTAACACACCACAGAGTAACACACCATGGAGTGACACACCACAGAGTGACACACCACGGAGTAACACACCACGGAGTGACACACCACGGAGTGACACACCACAGAGTAACACACCACGGAGTAACACACCACGGAGTAACACACCACGAAGTAACACATCACGGAGTGACACACCACGGAATGATACACCACAGAGAAACACAACACACAGTAACACAGCACAGAGTAACACACCACGGAGTGACACACAACAGAGTAACACACCACGGAGTGACACAACACAGAGTAACACACCACAGAGTAACACCGCACGGAGTGACACAACACAGAGAAACACATCACAGAGCAACACACCACAGAGTAACACAACACAGAGTAACACACCACGGAGAAGCACACGACGGAATGATACACCACAGAGTAACACACCACAGAGTAACACATCACGAAGTAACACACCACTTAGTAACACACCACGGAATGATACACCACAGAGTAACACACCACAGAGTAACACATAACGGAGTAACACACCAGGCAGTGACACACCACAGAGTAACACACCACAGAGTAACACACAACGAAGTAACACACCACGGAGTAACACATCACGGAGTAACATACCACGAAGTAACACACCACGGAGTGACACACCACAGAGTAACACACCACGGAGTAACACACCACGGAGTGACACACCACAGAGTAACACACCACGGAGTAACACACCACGGAGTAACACAGCACGGAGTAACACACCACGAAGTAACACATCACGGAGTAACACACCACAGAGTAACACACCACGGAGTGACACACCACAGAGTAACACACCACAGAGTAACACACCACGGAATGACACACCACAGAGTAACACACCACAGAGTAACACACCACGGAGTAACACACCACGAAGTAACACATCACGCAGTAACACACCACGGAGTGATACACCACGGAGTAACACAACACAGAGTAACACACCACAGAGTAACACACCACGGAGTAACACACAACAGAGTGACACACCACGGAGTAACACACCACGGAGTGACACACCACAGAGTAACACACCACAGAGTAACACACCACGGAGTGACACACCACGGAGTAACACACCACGGAGAAACACATCACGGAGTGACACACCACATAGTAACACACCACAGAGTAACACACCACGGAGTAACACATCACGGAGTGACACACCATAGAGTAACACACCACGGAGTGACACACCACAGAGTAACACACCACGGAGTAACACACCACAGAGTGACACACCACGGAGTAACACACCACTGAGTGACACACCACAGAGTAACAAACCACGGAGTGACACACCACAGAGTAACACACCACGGAGTGACACACCACGGAGTGACACACCACATAGTGACCCATCACGGAGTGACACACCACGGAGTGACACACCACAGAGCAACACACCACGGAGTAACACACCACGGAGTGACACACCACGGAGTAACACACCACGGAGTAACACACCACAGAGTAACACACCACAGAGTAACACACCACGAAGTAACACACCACGCAGTGACACACCACGGAATGATACACCACGGAGTAACACACCACGGAGTAACACACCACAGAGTAACACACCACAGAGTAACACACCACGCAGTGACACACCACGGAGTAACACACCACGGAATGATACACCACGGAGTAACACACCACGGAGTGACACATCACGGAGCAACACATCACGGTGTGACACATCACGGAGTAACACACCACGGAGGGACACATCACGGAGTAACACACCACGGAATGATACACCACGGAGTAACACACCACGGAGTGACACAACACGGAGTAACACACCACGGAATGATACACCGCGGAGTAACACACCACGCAGTGACACACCACGGAGTAACACACCACGGAATGATACACCACGGAGTAACACACCACGCAGTGACACACCACGGAGTAACACACCACGGAATGATACACCACGGAGTAACACACCACGGAGTGACACATCACGGAGTAACACACCTCAGAGTAACACACCACAGAGTAACACACCACGCAGTGACACACCATGGAGAAACACACCACGGAATGATACACCACGGAGTAACACACCACGCAGTGACACACCACGGAGTAACACACCACGGAATGAAAAACCACGGAGTAACACACCACTAAGTGACACATCACGGAGTAACACACCACAGAGTAACACACCACGGAGTAACACACTACGGAGTAACACACCACAGAGTAACACACCACGGAGTAACACACCACGAAGTAACACATCACGCAGTAACACACCACGGAGGAACACCCCACGGAGTAACACAGCACGGAGTAACACACCACGGAGTAGCACAGCACGGAGTAACACACCACAGAGTAACACACCTCGGAGTGACACATCACAGAGTAACACACCACGGAGTAACACACCACAGAGTAACACACCACGGAGTGAAACACCACAGAGTAACACACCACGGAGTGACACACCACGGAGTGACACACCACAGAGTAACACACCACGGAGTGACACACCACAGAGTAACACACCACAGAGTAACACACCACAGAGTAACACACCACAGAGTAACACACCACGGAGTGAAACACCATAGAGTAACACACCACGGAGTGACACACCACGGAGTAACACACCACGGAGTGACACACCACAGAGTAACACACCACAGAGTAATACACCACCGAGTGACACACCACGGAGTAACACACCACGGAGTGACACACCACAGAGTAACACACCACGGAGTGACACACCACAGAGTAACACACCACAGAGTAACACACCACCGAGTGACACACCACGGAGTAACACACCACGGAGTGACACACCACAGAGTAACACACCACGGAGTGACACACCACAGAGTAACACACCACAGAGTAACACACCACAGAGTTACACGCCACAGAGTAAGACACCACGGAGTGAAACACCATAGAGTAACACACCACGGAGTGACACACCACGTAGTGACACACCACAGAGAATCACACCACAGAGTAACACACCACGGAGTTATACACCACAGAGTAACACACCACAGAGAAACACACCACGGAGTGACACACCACAGAGTAACACACCACGGAGTAACACACCACGGAGTAACACACCACAGAGTAACACACCACAGAGTAATACAGCACAGAGTAACACAGCACAGAGTAACACACCACGGAGTAACACACCACAGAGTAACACACCACAGAGTAACACACCACAGAGTAACACACCACGGAGTGACACACCACAGAGTAGCACACCACGGAGTGACACACCACAGAGTAACACACCACGGAGTGACACACCACAGAGTCACACACCACAGAGTAACACACCACGGAGTGTCACACCACGGAGTGACACACCACGGAGTGACACACCACAGAGTAACACACCACGGAGTAACACACCACGGAGTGATACACCACTGAGTGACACACCACAGAGTGACACACCACGGAGTGACACACCACAGAGTAACACAAAACAGAGTAACACACCACGGAGTGACACACCACAGAGTAACACACCACAGAGTAACACACCACGGAGTGACACACCACAGAGTAACACACCACGGAGTGACACACCACGGAGTGACACACCACGGAGTGACACACCACAGAGTAACACACCACAGAGTAACACACCACGGAGTAACACACCACGGAGTAACACACCACGAAGTAACACATCACGAAGTAACACACCACGGAATGATACACCACATAGAAACACACCACACAGTAACACACCACAGAGTAACACACCACGGAGTGACACACAACAGAGTAACACACCACGGAGTAACACACCACGGAGTGACACACCACGGAATGATACACCATGGAGTAACACACCACAGAGTAACACACCACAGAGTAACACACCACAGAGTAACACACCACGGAGTGACACACCACAGAGTAACACACCACAAAGTAACACAGCACGGTGTGACACACCACAGAGTAACACACCACAGAGTAACACATCACGGAGTAACAAACCACGGAGTGACACACCACAGAGTAACACACCACGGAGTAACACACCACGAAGTGACACACCACAGAGTAACACACCACGGAGTAACACAGCACGGAGTAACACACCACGAAGTAACACATCACGGAGTAACACACCACAGAGTAACACACCACGGAGTGACACACCACAGAGTAACACACCACAGAGTAACACACCACGGAGTGACACACCACAGAGTGACACACAACAGGGTAACACAGCACAGAGTGACACACCACAGAGTAACACACCACGGAGTGACACACCACGAAGTAACACACCACGGAGTGACACACCACAGAGTAACACATCACGGAGTAACACACCACGGAATGATACACCACAGAGTAACACATCACAGAGTAACACACCACGGAATGATACACCACGGAGTAACACACCACAGAGTAACACACCACAGAGTAACACACCACGGAGTGACACACCACGAAGTAACACACCACGGAGTAACACACCAAGGAATGATACACCACGGAGTGACACACCACAGAGTAACACACCACGGAGTAACACACCATGGAGTGACACACCACGGAGTAACACACCACGGAATGATACACCACGGAGTAACACATCACGGAGTAACACACAACCGAGTGACACACCACGGAGTGACACACCACAGAGTAACACACCACGGAGTGACACACCACGGAATGATACACCACGGAGTAACACACCACAGAGTAACACACCACAGAGTTACACACCACAGAGTAACACACCACAGAGTAACACATCACGGAATGATACATCACGGAGTGACACACCACGGAGTAACACACCACGTAGAAACACACCACGGAGTAACACAACACAGAGCAACACATCACGGTGTAACACACCACGGAGTGACACACCACATAGTAACACACCACAGAGTAACACACCACGAAGTAACACACCACGGAGTAACACATCATGGAGTGACACACCACAGAGTAACACACCACAGAGTAACACACCACTGAGTGACACACCACAGAGTAACACACCACGGACTAACACACCACGAAGTAAGACATCACGCAGTAACACACCACGGAATGATACACCACGGAGTAACAAACCACAGAGTAACACACCACGAAGTAACACACCACGAAGTAACACATCACGGAGTAGCACACCACGGAATGATACACCACGGAGTAACACACCACAGAGTAACACACCACAGAGTAGCACATCACGGAGTAACACACCACGGAATGATACACCACAGAGTAACACATCACGGAGTAACACACCACAGAGTGACACACCATGGAGTGACACACCACGTAATGATACACCACAGAGTAACACACCACGGAGTGACACACCACAGAGTAACACACCACAGAGTAACACACCACGGAGTAACACACCACGGAGTGACACACCACAGAGTAACACACCACGGAGTAACACACCACGGAGTGACACACCACAGAGTAATACACCACAGAGTAACATACCACGGAGTGACACACCACAGAGTAACACACCACGGAGTAACACACCACGAAGTAACACATCACGCAGTAACACACCACGGAATGATACACCACGGAGTAACACACCACAGAGTAACACACCACGAAGTAACACACCACGAAGTAACACATCACGGAGTAACACACCACGGAATGATACACCACGGAGTAACACACCACAGAGTAACACACCACGGAGTGACACACTACAGAGTAACACACCACGGAGTGACACACCACAGAGTAACACACCACAGAGTAACACACCACAGAGTAACACACCACGGAGTGACACACCACAGAGCAACACACCACAGAGTGACACACCATGGAGTGACACACCACAGAGTAACACACCACAGAGTAACACATCACGGAGTAACACACCACGGAATGATACACCACAGAGTAACACATCACGGAGTACCACACCACAGAGTGACACACCATGGAGTGACACACCACAGAGTAACACACCACTGAGTAACACACCATGAAGTAACACATCACGGAGTGACACACCACAGAGTAACACACCACGGAGTGACACACCACAGAGTAACACACCACAGAGTGACACACCATGGAGCATCCCAGCTTGTAAGTCACAGGCGTCTGCGTTGCCATTCTCGTTAAATAGGCATTTTTCTAATGACGTCATAATACCTATTTCACGAGAGCATCTCATCTGGGTATTTGACCTCGAATGTTTAATTAAGTGAACATGGAATTTTTTTTTAATTGACGCTCTGAGTTGGAATGTATCTAAAAAAAAATACACATTTTGTTGAAAATGTGAAGTTATTCAAATCAGTCCGCGTTTAGACATTATTGTTATTTATTTATTTTAATGAATTAATTAGTTAGTCGTCATTTAAAAAGTTATTCAAACCAGTCCGCGTTTAGACATTATTGTTATTTATTTATTTTAATGAATTAATTAGTTAGTCGTCATTTCAGGTCCTCATTCCGCCTCTAGAAAAGTGAGAAGTGACTTTATGGAGCCACCGTCAAAGATGAGCGTCCACTGGCGCTGTTCACTCTTCTTTTCCTGTCTACGATGTTTTTCTCTTACGTTAGTTGAAAGTAAAACGTCTGCAAAACCTTGAAACATCAATAATGCCATGAAATGACGCCGTGACAAGCCTCAAGTTTCTCTCTCTCTTTCTCCCTCTTTTTGCCTTTTTTGAGGTTTTTGGGCTCGATTGATTTCATTTCAAATTTATTTCATAAATTGATTTTCTCAGCTGCGGTTTGTCGATAAAATAAAACAAGAATGTTGGGGGGGGGACAAGGAGGGAGGGGAGGGGAAGGGGGAGGGGGAGGGGGATGGGGCTGGGGTGGATTGACGCTTTGAGAGTAAAGTGGAACTGGTGAGCACTCTGGATGAGTCACGTAGGTCTTCATACAACGTCCTCACAACGTCCTCATACTGTTCTCACAACGCTCTCCCCACTCGCCCTACTTAAAACGTCCTCCAACGTCATCCAAACGTCCTCATAATGTTCTCACAATATTCTCCGAGCATTCTCACAACGTGCTCAACACCTCGTTCCCCCAATCCGTCCACCCCCTCCCCCCTTCCTCATCATGGCCTGCTTTGGTTATGACACCAATAAGGACGACCCATAATGGGTGCAAGCAATGTTGAAGGCTTGGGGAAGAAGTGGATGGGGTGGGGAGGCAGAGAGCATTCTCTGGCTCTAAGAATGACCATATTAAACTTGGTTAATTTTGTCAACAGTAGTAGGTAGGAAACGGGGGTTCTGCGCCACTTGATGACGTCATACTGTCTGGAAGTGACGTCATCATGTCTGGACCGGAAGTGTTGTCTGGACCGGAAGTGTTGTCTGGACCGGAAGTGTTGTCTGGACCGGAAGTGAGGTCACGATAAGCGTTAGGATAAGCGCGGCCATCCATGACGTCATAATGAGGTCATAATGAGGTCATAATGACGTCATACTGTCTGGAGCGAAAGTCTGGAGCGAAAGTCTGGAGCGAAAGTCTGGAGCGAAAGTTGTTTGAAAGTGTTGGCCGAGTCAATCATCATGAAGCCAACGAACTCCACCTGTCAATCAGTGTAACCATGGCAACAGACCCTAAAAAGCCAGGACCCCCCCCCCCCTCGAAATTGTGATTTTTGCATATTTATCCGTTTCAGACGATTCTGAACATTTTTCATTTTTTGGGTTGACCACCCCCCCCCCCTCGAAATTGTGATTTTTGCATATTTATCCGTTTCAGACGATTCTAAACATTTTTCATTTTTTGGGTCGACCGACCCCCCCCCCCCCCCTCGAAATTGTGATTTTTGCATATTTATCCGTGTCAGACGATTCTGAACATTTTTTATGATGATGATGTTCCAAATAATGTATCAGACCTTGTTCGGTTCAACCATGGACGAGTTGAAGTGAATTCAAACGTTTGCAAGTTCTTTGAAAAGGGAGCTGACTCATCAACCAGTTGGGTATAAAAGGGAGTGGACTCAGCAGAGTGAAGTCATTTCTCAGCAGACAGTTGGAGGGAGTGGATCATCAATACATTGTTGCAGCCATGGAGAACAAGACAAGCAACGTAGCAGCGCAGCGCAGCAGCAGCAGCTTTAAAATTAGTGCTAACTTAACCATTACTGTGGAGTATGGAGAATATGGGCCATTTCTACGCATCACACGTGGAGAGAGATGGTGTGCTTATTCACCATCTTTGTGGAAGATTGTGTGCCAGAGCTTGAAAAATTTACGCGACATTGGCTTCAAACTATACTTAACGCAAACGAAGTGGCTTGAAGTCATTTCATACTTGGATATGCGCTACGTCACGGTTTGAAGGGAAAGAATACACACATCACATCAACATGAATGATGGTGAATGGGAGACACTGCTTCAGGAGATGGACAACATCAACTCAGCCCTATCACCATGTGAGGAATGTCATGACAAGAAAACGATCATCAAGCTGCAAAAGGATGGTCGGATGAAGGTGTCAAAGCTATCCAAGAAAAGGTTGACTGAAGTTCAGTTGGAGAACATGAACGTACAAAATCAACTTGGACTTACCTGCGACTATTGCGGTGCTTGTGGATATGTGGAAGATTATCATTGCCACTGCCACAAGTATAATTGCAAGTTGTGTGAACCAAACAACTTCTGCGGCAAGTGTGGAGTACTTAAAGTCTGTGAAGCAAAGTAGAAGTCAGAACTTACTCGATTTCACGATGGATGAGTTGAAGTGAATTCAAAACTTTGCAAAATGTTTGGGTATATAGTTGGACATAAAAGGTAGTGAAGTTATCATTGTGTAACCATGGAGAAGAAGACAAGCAGCTTTAAAATTAGTGAAAACGTAACCATTACTGTGCAGCATGGAAAATGTGGACAATTTCTACGAATCAAACGTGGAGGGCATTGGGTTGCTTTATCACCATGTTCGTGGAAGTGTATATGTGAGAAATTTAGAAATTTATACACCATTGGCTTCAAAGTATACTTAACACAAACGAAGTGGCTTGAAGTCATTTCACACTTGGATATGCGCTATATAACTTTTGCACATACAACACTACTTCACGGGCAAGGATATACGAAGTACATCAACATGGATGATGGTGAATGGGAGACATTGCTTCAGGAGATGGATAACATTAACTCAGTCTTGTTACCATGTACGGAATGTCATACCATAAATCCTATCAAGCTGCGAAAGGATGGTCGGATGAAGGTGTCAAAGCTATCCAAGAAAAGGCTGGCTGAAGTTCAGTTGGAGAACATGAACGTACAAAATCAACTTGGACTTACCTGCGAGTATTGTGGTGCTTGTGGATATGTGGAAGATTATCATTGCCACTGCCACAAGTATAATTGTAAGTTGTGTGAACCAAACAACTTCTGCGGCAAGTGTGGAGTACTTAAAGTCAGTGAAGCAAAGTAAAAGCCCACAAGACACTGAAACAAGATGGACGCATGTTTTAAAAATGCTTATATTAACTTGATGATTGCTAAAGTTGCTTGCTGTGGCACTCCAGACTATCAACTTTATCATTTGGATGCTTTTTGGGATGTTGTACATCATAGTCTTGATGTGATTGAACTGCATTCGAGATTTCTTGGAGAATGTCATAAAATTGGAATAGAAGAAGATCCTGACTTTGACTTTGATTCTGCACTTTATTCTGCTCGTACTGATGTTGAAGTATATTTCACCGTAGTGGATCATTTGAGAGATTGCTGTAAAGAAGAAGAGGAAACCGAGCAGCTTTATCAGGTAACTTTAAAGATATAAAAACCTTTTAAAACATGTTTATGACAACATAGTGAATTGATAACAATGTTTTTCTTACTAGCAAATTTAGTTTTATGTGAGTGTTTTCAACGTAAACAAAGAAAGAACATGATAGAAGAGGCAGCAAATATATTAAAAGATATTTTATTACAGGAAGAAACCGACATGTCAGAATAAAACAACAGAAACAAAGTCAACATGGAGAATCTTGTTGTGTGAGACTTGATGTGCAGACGTGTGAACATGGAGAAGTGTGTTAAGTGAACAGCAACTGGAAAAAACTTGCTGAACTTGACAGACTTGTGCTACATTGCCGGAGCAGCATAACTTGCTAAACCTGACAGACTTGTGCTGCATTGATTCAAGACTCACAAGACTGCATAATGGCGGACATGACACTGAGACAATATATTGTGCAAAAAGCTTATTGTGAAGAAATGTTATCCGCTGTAAAAAAGTTTGCCTATTTAGTCTGTCCTGCTTGTCAACATGAAGAGTGTTCAGAACATACTTGTCATACTGCATGTGTTTATACATATTGGAATGAAGCTAAATATTACATTCATTTAGATAAAGTGTTAGAGAATGCAAATCAACGTTGTGAGAAATATGGTGTAGATGTTATTACATTGGATGAACTCAGTCATTGGTTAGTGTTCATTGAAGACCAATGGTCTCCAGTGATTCATACCATTGTATCTATACTTGATTTGTAAAATAAATACATGTTAGTTATAAATACATGTTAGTTATAAATACATGTTAGTTAAGTTACTATGTTAGTTAAGTGATGTTGGTTGAGTTATAAAATAAAAGCTGTTCTGTTGAGAAGGTGGTTTTCATTCGGTGTGACCATGTCGACGTGGAAAGACTACTTGACCAATATTTACTTCAAACCTGGACAGCCTGGAGCATTTGCTGGTCCTTACAAACTGTATCACATCTTACGAAAACATAATCAACCAGTCACACATTCACAAGTGAAGAAATGGCTACAGGATCAAGATGCTTTTAGTTTACTCCAACCTGTCAAATACAGGTTCAAAAGACAACGTGTGATTACACGTGGCATTGATGATATGTGGGATATTGATTTGGCTGATATGGGAAACATAGCTCCCTATAATGATGACATACGCTTTTTACTCATTGTCATTGATGTGTTTTCCAAATATGTCTGGGTACAGCCAATACCTAATAAATCACATACCAGCGTCATACAAGCTTTCCAAAAGATTTTTCATGACACACGACGAAGACCGCGAACTCTAAGGTCTGATAAAGGAACAGAATTTAAAAACAGATGGGTAAAAGCATTTTTGAAGAAAGAAGGCATTCATGCTTATACCACAAAGAGTGAAACCAAAGCCAACTTTGCTGAAAGAGTCATTCGTACTCTGAAGGGAATGATGTATCGGTATTTTCTACATAATCAAACTTACCGTTACTTAGACATTCTTCCAGACTTGGTGTACAATTACAACCATAGACCTCATGGTTCTCTTCCTAATAAATATGCTCCAGCCGAGATTCGTAAAGACAACGAATCAAAAGTGTGGAAGTATATGTATGTCGACAAACTGAAATTGAAACCGAAGAAGAAGAAGAAGTACAAATTTAACATTGGCGATCATGTTCGCATTTCCCACATTAAATATGTGTTTCAACGCGATTATCACATCAAATGGACGCAAGAAGTCTTCATTGTCACACATCGTTGTAAGAAGCAAGGAATACATTTGTATCGTGTGAAAGACTTTTTAGACGAAGATATTGATGGCCATTTCTATGAAGAAGAACTGCAGAAAGTGACCAAAGATATTGAATCTATTTATAGAATTGAAAAAGTCTTGAAAACACGTAAAAGACGAGGAGGTGTGAAAGAATTATTTGTCAAGTGGTTAGGTTGGCCAAACAAGTTTAACAGTTGGGTGAAAGAAACAGACATTCAACAATGAAGCATCCATTTACATGTTTGGTCTCTGGACCTACAGGCAGTGGCAAAACGTCTCTGGTGAAGGAAATTCTAGAACAAAAGTTGATTAAACCCTCTCCAAAAAGCATTTTATGGCTTTATGCAGCAGATCAGCCTTTGTACAAGGGAATGAAAGGCGTGGAATTTTACCAAGGCATTCCAGATGACATTGAAGAGCGTTTTAACCCGAAGAAACCAAACTTACTTATCATTGATGACTTAATGACCAAATGTCATAGTGATGAGCGTATGACACGTCTCTTTAGTGTTGGCAGCAGTCATCAAAATCTAAGCATTATCTTTATTGTACATAATTTATTCCATCATGGGAAAGAGATGCGAAATATTAGTTTGAATACACATTATATAATTCTGTTTAAAAATCCGAGAGACAGTCAACAAATTAGTACATTAGCACGACAAATGTATCCTGGAAGATCTCAATTTCTCATAGAAGCCTATCAAGATGCTACTAGCAAACCTCATGGTTATTTATTCATTGATTTAAAACCAAAGACAAATGATCAACTACGTATTCGTACAGGCATTTTACCAAAAGATACACATTATGTCTATATTGATAAAGCAGTGTATGAACAAGAACCAACTCATTTGACCATTCGCAGTCAAGATGTCTAAACGTATTCGAGCGAACCAGCCGTTTCTTCATTTGCTTGCACGCAGTGGGCCTAAACGACGCAAATCCTTGCTACAGCAAGCTACAAAAGAGGAATTAACAAGCTTGTTTGAAATTTGTTTGAATATATTGCAAGGACATTTACCCTTAAGCTCAAAACGGTTTAAGGAATTTAAACGTGAACGTCATACGCTACGTACTCTAGCAGATAAGAAGATATCCCTTCGACGAAAAAAGAAGTTGATTAATCAGAAAGGAGGATTCATTGGAGTCATTGCTAGATTGGCATTGCCCTTGTTAGCCAAACTACTGCTAAAATGAAACATACGATGAAAATGGTCCTCATTCCTGTATATGAATATAAAATGTTGCTAGAAAAGAAGGGAAAAGATGGTGAAATCAAAACGAAAGTGAATAAACTTTTACGTGGGAAACGAACACGTGAAAAGGCTATAGAAATGTCTCAACTTCTTGGTCGTCATTTACGAACAAGTCAGTCTAGGCAGCAAAAGCCCTCATCATCATCATCATCACCTGAAAAGCCAGAAAAGTTATTTTTAAGTCATTTTCAACCTATCTATCATGGAAAAATAACACAACTTTTAGCAGAACTGAAGAAATATGGTACGACATGGTCAGAGAAGAATGAACTTGTGTTGAAAACGGGCGATATTATAGCAAATTCCAACATGGTTGATTTGATGAAAGAAGCATTGGTGGCGACAAGAAGAAAAGAACGAGCCATACCACCATATGGCTGGCATCCATTTATCCAGGAAATTGTAGATGCTAATATTCCAAAAACAATGTTTAGTAAAAAGACCACTCGTGACGACATTACAACAGAAATGAAACAACGTCAACAAAGACAGTTTCCTGAAGGATGGGAAAATTTTTAATATGGTTGAAAGAGCTATGTTGTTGTTGTCAGGAAGATAAACCAACTATTCCTGTAAAAATAAGATGTACAAGCGCGTGTTGTGAAGGAGAAATAAAAGACCATGTGAATGAGGATGAGATTTGGCATACTTGGTCGAATGGCGCGCGCTATCGTGAAGTATATAGACAACGTCAACGCACCTATACCATTTAGTTCCCATCATGGAGTCGACAAGCTTTTACATCACTTTGCCTAGCAATGCGAGTATGACCTATTATCCCAACAACAAGGCTTCGAATTATCAAATTCGTATGCCTCGAACCATCTATTTGAATGGAAAATATGAAGTGGCTTTAGCTGAAATTCAATATCCACATACATGGACAACGATGAGACAGGGCATGGACTATTCTATTCAGTATCGACAAGAACTGTTCGATGATCCTATTCTTAGCACTCTCGATATTCCTTATGGGTACTATAGAACCATACAAGAACTATGTGAGGCAGTCAATGAAGAAGCGACTAATGCTCTGAAACTTACAGAAGCTATTCGAATAAAGTATGATAAGATTAGACGACGTGTGTTTCTATTTCTCGATTATGGTTATGAAGTGTCCTTTTCCGCTGGATTAGCTGAGATTTTAGGATTTATCCCAGATCACTGGTATACTGAAACATGTACAGCTGACCATAAAGCGGATGTGAAACAGGGGTTTTATACACTGTATGTGTATTGTAGCATTTGTGAACCACAAGTTGTTGGTGATTATTATGTGCCTTTGCTACGTTCTGTTGGCATACAAGGCCATGATGGAGATATTATCATGAAAACGTATGGCGAACCGCATTATGTTCCTGTAAACACATCCAAATTTGACATGATAGAAATGAATATTAAGGACGACACAGGCCATAATGTTCCATTTCAAACTGGAAAGGTGATCTGTAAACTTCATTTTCGACCAAAAGCAATATGAAAGCTTATACACACGATCCGTCTGCATATCGCAACCATTTTCTTCGTCAAGTGGGCGGGGAATTACCAGGATTCAAAGGAGCGCGAATCCAATATGGCGATGGTATTGGTTCAATACTGGGATCATTGGCTCGCAAAGCTATTCCATTACTTAAGGCTGGGGCTAAGATCGTTGCGCCACATCTTAAGAAGGCTGCAAAGAATGTCGCGAAAGATGTGACGGGCCGAGTAGCAGAACGTGTGTTTGGAGAACAAAAGCGTGTGCAACCGACGAAACGTGCCAGAAGACGAAAAACAGCCAGACGGATAACATCAAAATATCGCAAAGATATTTTTTAAAGAAAAAAAAAATGTCTCTCATTCATAATCATTCGTGTGAATGTAGTCTTTCTCCATTGGAATGGTTTCACGTACCACCAACGCAAACTGCTGTAGAGAAAAGTTATAATGTTGACTATCAACCACTTACAAGCATTAGAGAAGGCGCTCCAATAGAATTCTACATTCCTGCGAGTACAGAAGAATATCTAGATTTAAAGAACAGCAAACTTCATATTGTATGTCGCATTCTAAAGGCTGATGGAACAGCGTGTGGCGCAGATGATAATGTCTCTTGCATCAATGATGTGTTTAATGGGTTATGGTCTAATATTGAATTGTTTCTGAATGATCGTTTGGTTTCGCATAGCAACAATACTCATGGTTATACCAGCATTATCTCTCATCTCATCCATGATTCGGAAGAAAGTCTACATTCTGAGCGCTCTATGCGTCTCATGTACAAGGATAATGCTGGGTCAATGAATAGTCATGAGGTGAAAAGACCTAATCATGAACAATATGTATCCGGGTTTCATGTCAATGCTGACGGTGGTGACTTGGCTGAGCAAGGCAATAATGGCTTACATCATCATTATTTATATACTCGTCTTAGCCGTGATGTTATGCTCGCAGGTGGTTTAAGGATAGATTTATTTGAGCAGGATCGTTATCTTCCGAATGGCATCAGTTTGAAATTGCGTTTTCATAGACAAAAAGATGACTATGTATTGATGGCTGCAGATAATACCTATAAGGTAGAAGTGAAAGAGGCATTTTTAACCATTCGCAAAGTGAGGGTGAGTCCAGGTATTCAGTTAGGACATACAGATGCATTGATGAAAAGTCCTGCCAAGATCATCATCACTAGAAAAGAATGTAAAGTCTTAGCTATTCCAGCAGGATTTCAGTCTTTTGTGAAAGATAACATCTTTTTGGGTCAATTACCAAATCGTATTGTCATTGGTCTGGTTCATAATGAAGCTTTTGGTGGATCAGTATTGAGGAATCCATATGATTTCAAACATTTTGATCTGGACTATATGCAACTGTACACGGATGGTGAACCAGTTCTATCCAAACCTCTCAAGCTTGACATTACACAGAACAAATACCTGAACGCTTTTGAAACGCTTTACAAATCGTTTGATCGGTTGAATGGTGAGAAAAGTTCCATTATAAAACGGGAAGATTGGCCTAGAGGTTATGCTTTATTTTCGTTTGACTTAACACCGGATTATGATGGTGATGATCATTTCCCCCTGATCAAGCATGGGAATTTGCGGCTAGAAATGAACTTTGCTACGGCTTTGCAACCTACAATCAATGTCATTGTCTATGCTGAATTTGACAACATTATTGAGATCAGTGCAAATCGCAGCATCCAATTCGACTACCAGTCATGAACACGAAGCAGATTGATGCCATATTGAGTCGTGATGTCATGACCAAAGACTTGTTTCAAGGCGTGTTTGCCATGGACCAGTTACCGTCTTTACAACGCGGTGCCTATGTGATCAACACAGACGATCAAGATGAACCAGGAGAACATTGGGTGGCAGTGTATTATGATAAAGACCCTGTGGAATATTTTGACTCTTATGGACTGTTCCCTCTCGATGATCGTTTAGACATATTTTTAAGAAATGACTATATGTATAATTCTATCTCATTACAAACGCCAATATCATCGTCATGTGGTTTTTATTGTGTATATTATATATTACATAGAGCTCGAGGTCAGAGTATGTTTGATATTGTGAATATATTAAAAAGAAAGGATGGCGATTTTATTGTAAAGGACTTTGTATATAGACATTATAAACCATTGTTTTATTAATGTTGTTGTTATATTAGTTAAGTTGTTGTTATATTAGTTAAGTTGTTGTTATATTAGTTAAGTTGTTGTTGTTGTTGTTGTTGTTATATTAGTTAAGTTGTTGTTGTTAAATAAAACAACCCAAGTTTCAAACAACTGTCTTGTTTATTGTGTTCTATTTACAAAGTTTACAAACACTATTTACAAAGTTTACAAACACTATTTACAAAGTTTACAAAGTTTACAAACACTATTTACAAACTCTTAACTACAAACACTATTTACACTATTTACAAATTCTTAACTATAAATTCTATTTACACTATTTACAAACTTTTATTTACACTATTTACACTATTTACAAAATTCTTAACTACAAACTCTTAACTACAAATTCTATTTACACTATTTACAAACTTTTTATTTACACTATTTACACTATTTACAAAATTCTTAACTACAAACTCTTAACTACAAAGTCTATTTACACTATTTACAAACTTTTTATTTACAAACACAGTCATTTTTTCAATACATTCATCAATGCATGCCATTCATTAGAATCTAAATTGATATAGGTATCATAGACATTATACCCGTATTTGTAAATGCTATGAAAGCTTACATAACGCACATCACCAAACTTTATCACTTTCACAGTAACATGTTCAGACAGTTTCAGTTCATATCCTTCTTCCAAGTCAATGTCCATCAGACGCATAGGCTGTGTCAGCTCAATGAATTTGGTACCCCGCATAAGTTGTATTCCATACTCTTTGAATTCAAGCGTTAGGTTCTTTCCAATCCAATGCTTGCAACAGCGCGTTCCATTCCACTGTGCTGAGGGTGATGATGTCGTAGTGTTCTGTAAGCTCGTCATATTGGCGAAATTGTACAAACACGTCTAGACCGTTCTCAGTCACACGCACTTCTAATTCATTTGAGACTGCTAGGAGAAAGCCGGGTATTCTCAACATGTCTAGATAATCCTTCAACACGGATTGGTCATCAAGCGATAGGACGAGATACTGTCCAAAATGTCGTAGCACAATATCATCACATAAGTTTCTCATGTATGAGAATCCATATGTTATGGGTTCATAATCCAACACATAGTCTTCCATCTCGTCCATGTATTTTATACTCGGATGATGTTGAACAGCGGATGTTGTATCGCTTCTAGGAATCGTAAGGCTGCGCGCCAGTTCTTGATATCAAAGAAGATCAACTGTGCATAGGGTGTATCTGGCACAACTCCCTTATAATCCTTTGGATAATCCTGTAAAAGATTTCTACAGAATGTCACACGTATGTTAGAATCATATTCAGCCACCGTCACTTCCAGTTTATTTTCAAGTCTGCGTTTAAACCCAGGTTCAAGCGGTATGTTTTTAAAGTCTTTCCACACTTCAGGTTTAAACCGATAAGCAGAACTTCTCCGAGAACCCATCATCACTTCATTCCTCTCATTAACTTTAAGGTAAACACCATCGTCCAACATGAGTGCATTCATGATTGTTACCTTGTAATGACTTGTCGTCTTGTCTGCGAAGCCTTTTATCCACTTCTTTCACCTGCTTCTTCAGCATTTTCCATTCAGGTATTGTCAGCAAAATTCCCTTTTTTGTTGGACGGTTTTTTCCAGTCCCCTCATCTCTGAGGTATTCGCGAATGTTTATCACACCTTCATTACTTTGTTTCATAATCTTGATATACTTTCCATTGCCTAGAGAAAGCATTCCATCCCACGACTGTGGTGTTGGTGCCGTCGCCGTCGCCGTCTCCACTTTTAATTTCTTGATGGTAGTGTCAGGATGTTTCACATTCATGTCTTTGACTGTATCAGCAAGAGTATCCATATCCGTTGTTGCAGATCTTTTCCGATTCATGTTGACGCTTCAGTGTTCATACCTCAACTGACTCTCAAGTTGAAGTGTCTCCCCCTTATATACTGTAATGCCCATGCGCCAAAGTGGAATAGCCATCACTCATCACATATCGCTTGTCATCAAAGGGGGAGAGAGCCACTTTCCTCAACTTCTCCGAGAAGATCTGGTGGTCATGACTTCGAATGATGTGTCCTGTGGTCATCGTTTGCGTTTGGTTGAACAAACTGTCTCAATACTGCTGATGTTTCATCCGTCTTTGACACGCGCGAGTGATGCCTTTAGCCGTACGTTTTTCTTTCCCACCATACATCATACTATACATTTTCGGCCGAAGTCCAACAAACTCTTCAATGGGAATGCCCACCGTCTCATCTTTCATTTTCCCAAGCACTTTCTTGTTCACGTTGGAATGTAGGAAATGATCTGGGGGATAGTCACTTGTGTCGAACAAGTCGGCATCTCCCTGCATGTCTTTGTAGATATCTTCCGTTTCTACGTCATAACATAGACTGTCGGTGTCGCTGAACAAGAGTTTGGCTTTGGGATACTTGGTCATGATGTAGTTGTAATGAAAGTGGAACATGAGCACCTTGCTGAGGTCGAGAATGGTGAAACCAACTTGAATGGGTTTATCCAGAAGCAGATCCACTTTGCGCAAATGTACCGCGGTCAAATCTTCGTTGAAAATTCTAAATTTGTGGAAGGAAGGTTTGGCCACAAGTTTCTTGAACCGCTTTTCCTGGTGAACGAGTTCCACATTTATGCGCTTTCTCACATTTTCCATGGTTTTGCCAAACACCGAGTTGTTCATCAGTTTGAAAAAGTCTTTCTCAAACGGGTTCTTGGCCAACTTTCTCTTTTCCGTGTTTAAGGAGATGTATTTTGCCAACCATTTGCTCTGTGCAAACATGATGGCACGGTGCACCTTCGTGACTTTCAATCCCAGTGAGACATATTGCTGTAAATTTCTCTAATGAAGCACATATTTCTTCTTGTCGCACAGGTTGGGAATGAGCTTTTCACTAGGTTTGCCTTTCATGTTTAGATCTTTCCGCAGCTTCTGACTATGTTTTGACAATTCTCCCACTTTCACACATTTCCGTTCCGGAGCCACTGGGTAGTGATTATGATGATCATGGATTGAATATTGGTATTCCAAATCCACTTCTAAAATGTACCCAATCTCATCATCTTCATCCACATCCATAAAGTCAATGGATTCTGGCTCGCTCACCCACATAAATCCACTTTCCGGCATGCTTTGCGACATGGCCCAGCCATACAAGTTGTTTGTATCCAGGTACGTCAAGTAGTTGGTCGGTTTCGTGGGATCGTAATCTGCTACGTATGGGTTATTTGCTTTCGCATACTTGTGTGTGATGACAGATATTCCTCCACGTAGACCTTGTTCAACCATTTGATACATGTCAATGTCGTTGATCAATTCCAATTTCACCTTTGTCGCTTTCAACATAGCATCCCAGGACAGTCCTGGCGCTGTATAGTAGTGAGCTGGATCCAATTCATACGTGTTGAGACATACGTGACGAAAGTTTTCAAACACGTCAGCCAGCAGCAACACATCTGATTTCAGGTACAAGTCATGGTATTCACCAAATGTAGTACACTGGAATGTCTCCCACACCTTCTGCGCATGCGCATAATCCTCATCGCTAATGTCTTCTTCACTGAGCAGACTGTAAAACTTGTCCTTGGACGGCAGTTGTGTTTCAGCAAACTTGGATGGCTCATCCACGTAATCATAAGGGTACACTCCCTTTCTCAACAGTAACTCTTGTTGGTCACTATCGTGAATGTGTGACGTCATGTGATAAAAGTTGTCTTTCCCTTCTGCTGCCAGGTTGGAGACCAACTTCTGTAGAGAAGTACTCATGAACTGATAACTGTCTGTAAATTTCAGATTGCTCATGGTGAATGCAATATATTTCTCAACGGTGTTGGGAATGACTGTAATCCTTTCGTTTTTGAACTTTCCAATTTCTTCCATGATCAAATGGCTGTCATAGCCTCGTAAATTGTGGGAAAACACAGGAATGATGAAAGAATCTTCAACATCCTGCTGATCCTTTCGAAATCGGAATTGCAAATTGCATTGACTATGTGCAGCTCCGCGGTATTTGCCATTGATATGGTCATGATCTCTCACATGATCTGCTCCTAGAGGCTCATGACAAATGTAACAATCTGTGGCGTTCTTATAATCCTCTTCATCTTCATGAGTCATCACCATTTTCTTTTTCTGTTGTAAACCATGCACAATACGATCACGCTCATTCACCATATGGTCTAAAAAGACTTTCACAGCATTATCTCCTCGATACACGACTGGAGCACGTGTATCATACTGGCTCACAACCACATAGGCAAAGCTGTTTGGACGATGATGTTGATACTTGTCTCCTTCTTCATACTTTTTCGTGAAACATTCAAAGTCGGCATAAATCACAAAAGGGACTCGCTGTTGTTTGGCTACATTCTTGAACTTGATGAAGGGTTCCTTGGGAAATGATAAACGTTGTGCTCCATGCTTGTCACACACTTCGCGATGCTCATCTAACAGATCTTGTCGCATAAACCCGTGAAGACAGTTGAAACAATAAAATGCTGCAGCCTTATGCTTTGATCGATAAGCCATCAGTCTGCTGAAATTCTTGATGAGGCAGTAATGTCTTGTCTTGTCATTGCTAATCAAAAGCAAGTTGATTTCTCTCGCACTGGTGTTTCGACTGAGTTGTATGGGAACAACGACATCATGTTCATATCCAAACACGTTAATGGACACATCATTCTCCTTTTCAAACTTTGGAATGTCTGTAATCGGGGTGGGAAATGTCATGCCTTCCACCTTCAATTCATTCTCAAATGGTGTGTAATGACTCACGCGATATGGGTGTTGATGACGATCTTGAGGGTGAAGGTGAGCCAATACAGACCATAAGAAACACTTGTTGTCTTTATTCTGAATGTTTAACACCGCCTTTGTAGTCTTCACTTTCTTCGGTAGTGGGATAAAACTGCTCGCTTCCAGTGGCGCTGACGTAGCTGTATGCACTTCAATGAATAATATGTTATCCGACACCCAACCAGAACCTTGTCGCTCATGTTCATCAAACCTGGTAAACAATTCTTTATAGGCTTCTGGCAAGTCCTTCTCAATATCCGCTGGATTGTATGCTGCATACGTTGGACTACTGATGAAGGCATTATCCACTTGTTCTACCATCACGCCTTCAACATTTGGTGTCATTTTCTTGAAGCGTGCATGTACCACAATGTACCATTTCATGCCACGGTTTAACGTCTCTAGCAAATGTCTCTTGATTCTATTCTCTTGTTGTCGCATTTCAAGTAGCAAATCCGATCCATCTTCAGGCTCAAACCGTCTTTCCTGTGCGTTTTCACCAAGACTCACTCTTCTGCCTCTGCCTACTTGTCCTGTCTCTTTCTTTCTTTGTTCTTCATGAGACACATTTTCCATCTCAACACATGCATGCGTCTCAAACGCATCCAAAGATGGAAATATTTTAATACATTCACCGCAGAGGACTGGATCAGGTCTTTCAACATCATCTTGTAAGGTCTTTCGTCTCTTGGCTTCAATCTGCTCAACAAGCTCTTCACGAGCACGTTTCAACCTAGCTGGTTTACATCTATGTGTCACGAACACTTCCAGAGACTGAAATGTCACATCACAATCATGACAGTAGACTGTTGCCATCGTTGTTGTTTCTTCAACTGCTAGAACTGAAATGAAGTAAAATATACGTTTCACTCTTCCTTTTATACCACTTCAATGGTGTGTTAACTCAGCAAAATGTATCACTAGTTGATTAGTTGACATGTTTCACTCATGCTTTTATACTACTTCCATGTAATCAAAATATGGTGTGTAACTTGTTTCAAAAATTGTTCAAAATTGCTGACTCAGCAGAATTTTACTTGTGTATATGAATATCTCACTTACAGTTGTACAGCTGTACTGCTGCACAGCAGAGACATCTAGCGGTGAAGTTAAATGGTCTGCCAAATGGTATTCATCCGCGAAGAAGCACTGTAATGGTGAAATTTTCAGTCAACTATAACGAAAGTTATAACGAAAGTTATCACAATTTTAAGTTAAAATGACGGTAAAAATGCATACAGCCAGCTGCGCAAATAGCCTATGACTACTTTATAACAAAACTTTACATAAAACTGAATCAAATGGTGAAATTTTCATACAAATCGACCAAGTATAATGAAAGGTATTGTTTTACAAAGTTTCAATTAAGCAAATAACCAAAGTTTGTTTACAAAGTTTGTTTACAAAGTTTGTTTACAAAGTTTGTTTACAAAAA
The DNA here is from genome assembly GCA_949752745.1 of Protula sp. h YS-2021. Taxonomy (NCBI): domain Eukaryota; kingdom Metazoa; phylum Annelida; class Polychaeta; order Sabellida; family Serpulidae; genus Protula; species Protula sp. h YS-2021. The sequence goes on from OX457024.1 coordinate 106,701,554, forward strand.
TTGTTTACAAATTTTCAATTATGTAAATAAGTCAAGTTTGTTTATAAAGTTTGCTTACAAATTTTGTTTATAAAGTTTGTTTACAAATTTTGTTTATAAAGTTTGTTTACAAATTTTGTTTATCAAGTTTGTTTACAAATTTTGTTTACAAAGTTTGTTTATAAAGTTTGTTTACAAATTTTGTTTATAAAGTTTGTTTACAAATTTTGTTTATAAAGTTTGTTTATAAAGTTTGTTTAAAAAGTTTGTTTACAAATTATATTTATAAAGTTTGTTTATAAAGTTTGTTTACAAAGTTTGTTTACAAATTTTGTTTACAAAGTTTGTTTACAAAGTTTGTTTATAAAGTTTGTTTACAAAGTTTGTTTACAAAGTTCACTTTTTATTTATAAAGTTTCAATAAACACTTACCGAAATAGTTGTCACTGGATGCCATCCCTGGATCTGATGTGATCCAATTGCTCCCTCGCTCAACTCACCGAAATGACTGTCACTGCTGGATGCTCATCCCTTATATACCCCTCTGATGGAACTGAAGCTGACTTGACAGAATATTGCTCGCCTAGGGGGGGGGGGGGTCGGTACATAGTATGTCCTGGGGGGGGGGGGGGTCGGTCGACCCAAAAAATGAAAAATGTTCAGAATCGTCTGAAACGGATAAATATGCAAAAATCACAATTTCGAGGGTGGGGGGGGGGGGTGGTCAACCCAAAAAATGAAAAATGTTCAGAATCGTCTGAAACGGATAAATATGCAAAAATCACAATTTCGAGGGGGGGGGGGGTGGTCGACCCAAAAAATGAAAAATGTTCAGAATCGTCTGAAACGGATAAATATGCAAAAATCACAATTTCGAGGGGGGGGAGGGGGTGGTCGACCCAAAAAATGAAAAATGTTCAGAATCGTCTGAAACGGATAAATATGCAAAAATCACAATTTCGAGGGGGGGGGGGGGGGTGGTCGACCCAAAAAATGAAAAATGTTCAGAATCGTCTGAAACGGATAAATATACAAAAATCACAATTTCGAGGGGGGGGGGGGGTGGTCGACCCAAAAAATGAAAAATGTTCAGAATCGTCTGAAACGGATAAATATGCAAAAATCACAATTTCGAGGGGGGGGGGGTCGGTTGACCCAAAAAATGAAAAATGTTCAGAATCGTCTGAAACGGATAAATATGCAAAAATTACAATTTCGAGGGGGGGGGGGGGTCCTGGCTTTTTAGGGTCTGTTGCCATGGTTACACTGATTGACAGGTGGAGTTCGTTGGCTTCATGATGATTGACTCGGCCAACACTTTCAAACAACTTTCGCTCCAGACTTTCGCTCCAGACTTTCGCTCCAGACAGTATGACGTCATTATGACCTCATTATGACCTCATTATGACGTCATGGATGGCCGCGCTTATCCTTACGCTTATCGTGACCTCACTTCCGGTCCAGACAACACTTCCGGTCCAGACAACACTTCCGGTCCAGACAACACTTCCGGTCCAGACATGATGACGTCACTTCCATACAGTATTACGTCATCAAGTGGCGCAGAACCCCCGTTTCCTACCTACTAACAGTCTTGCAGAATCGGAGAGACGGGATGGCCCATTATATATATATATATATATAATGGTCACCAGAGAATGTTTTCTGATATTTGCTCTGTTTTCCGTATTCACAGTATAAAATTGTAAAGGTAACTTGTCGTTTCTCCAGAATGCCACCCAGGTCAGGAGGAATGGGAAGGGGTTGGGGAAGAGGAGGGGGACTCATTCCCATGCGCCCCCGGTGAGAACTTCCTCGCTTCGTTCTTGAGTTCTGTACGGATACTTCTTCCATGGATCTTATGCGTCGTGTGGACACTTCTTTTCTTGACTTTAATTCTCATGTGGACACTTCTTTTCTGGACTTTTTTTCTCATATGGACACTTCTTTTCTGGACTTTAATTTCTCATGTGGACGCTTCTTTTCTAGACTTTTATTTCTCATATGGACACTTCTTTTCTGTACTTTCATTTCTCATGTGGACACTTCTTTTCTTGACTTTTATTTCTCATGTGGACACTTCCTTCTCGTAAGGGAAGTTCAGCCCACTACATGAAAGGATGCTCTCATGTACCGTGTGGGCATCACTTTCTCGTTTGGAACCTTATGTCCCGTGAGGGCTCGGTTAGGGTTCAGGACGTTACGTCCGTTGTGGACATTTCTTTCTTGTTTGGGATCTTATGCCCCGTGCGGGCTTGGGTTAGGGTTTGGGACGTTATGTCCCGTGCGGGCTAGGGTTAGGGTTTAAGACGTTACGTCCAGTGTAGGCTTACTCGTCTCGGTCATTATGTCCCGAGCGGGCATTTCTTTCTCGTTTAGGAAAATATGTCACGTACTGGCTGGGATTGGGTATATCTTTGCCGTTTAGGACGTTATGTCTTGTGTGGTCATTTCTTTGGGACTTTATATCCTGTGCGGACTATAATTAGGAGTAGTATAGAAATGGGCGTAGTAAAACACTTTGCACTTTAAATGCACTTTGTGACGTCATAATGACGTCATCAGTCACGTAACCAATGAAAAGCCAATGAAATGAATGAAGGCAATGAAGCCCCGCCCACTTTCTGTCATCTGTCAATCATCGTGACGCCATCAATCACTTGATCAATTAAACCAATGAAATCAATGAAGCCAATGAAGCCCAGCCCAATTTCTGTCTATCATCTGTCAATCATCGTGACGTCAGTGCCACCTATGACGTCATAATAGGCGGCGTAAACAGTAGAGAACTTTCGTTATGTTTAAAGAATGAAAATTTTACCGTTTGATTCAGTTTTATGTCTAGTTTTGACATAAAGTAGTCACAGGTTATTTGCACATGTGATTGTATGCATATTTTTTCATCTCAAATTTTTAACTTAAAAAGTGAAAAAAGTAGATAACTTTCGTTATGTTTAACCGATTTGAATGAAAATTTTACCGTTTGGTTCAGTTTTATGTCTAGATTTTACATAAAGTGGTCACAGGCTATTTCGATGTGTGGCTGTAAGCATAATTGTTTCATCACAAAATTTAAACTTGCATATGCAAATATGCAAATAGCTTGTGACCACTTTATGTAAAAACTAAACATAAAACTGAATCAAACGGTGAAATCTTCATTCAAATCGGTTAAACATAACGAAAGTTATCTACATGTTTTGGATATTTAAAAATTAAAATTGTGGGATGTAAGAAATATGCTTACAGCCACATATGCAAATAGCTTTTGACAACTTAATGTAAAAACTAGACATAAAACTGGATCTAACGGTAAACTTTTCATTCAAATCGGTTAAACATAACGAAAGTTATCTACTTTTTTGGTTTTTTTTTAAGTTAAAATTTTTGATGTAACAAATATGCTAGCAGTCAAATATGCAAATAGCTTTTGACAACTTTATGTAAAAACTAGATATAAAACTGGATCAAACGGTAAGATTTTCATTCAAATCGGTTGAACATAACGAAAATTATCTACTTTTTTTAACTTTTTAAAAGTTAAAATTTTGAGATTGAAAAAATATGCATACAGCCATATATTTAAATAGTCTTTGTCAAAACTAGATATAAAACTGAATCAAGCGGTAAAATTTTCATTCAAATCGGTTAAATATAACGAAAGTTATCTACTTTTTCACTTTTTAAAAGTTAAAATTTTGAGATTAAAAAAATATGCATACAGTCGCATGTGCAAATAGCCTGTGACCACTTTTTGTCAATATCAGACATAAAACTGTATTAAACGGTAAAAGTTTGATTAAAATCGGTTAAAAATTACAGATGTTGTAAAATTTTCCACTCTAAAAATAGAGTCATTATGACGTCATAGGTGTTCCACAACTAAAAATAGATGTAAAATTTCCCAATCTAAAAATAGATGTCCTCACTATGGTTACGCTGCCTATTATGACGTAATAGGTGGGACTGACGTCACGATGATTGACAGGTGATAGACAGAAAGTGGGCGGGGCTTCATTGCCTTCATTGGTTTCATTGGCTTTTCAATGGTCACGTGACTGATGACGTAATTATGACGTCACAAAATGCATTTAAAGTGCATTTAAAGTCCATTTAAAGTACAAATTGTTTTACTACGTCCATTTCTATACTACTATTAGGGTTTAGGACGTTATATCCCGTGCGGACTAGGCTTAAGGTTTAGGACGTTATGTCCCGTTCGGGCTAGGGCTAGGCTTTAGGACGTTATGTCCCATATGGGTATTTCTTCTCATCTAGGCCGTTGTTTTTCTTGCCGACAATTCTTTCACATCTTCTGAACCTTGTTTAGACTTTATATATGTGTGGTGTTATCAGCGTACCTTGTACTAGTATGTTTTAGGGTTAGGGTTTAGTGTGAGGGTTAAGGTTAGTTGTCCGTGTACCTTCTATGTGTCGTGTTGTCCGTGTACCTTCTATGTGTCGTGTTGTCCGTGTACCTTTTATGTATCGTGTTTTCCTTGTACCCTTTATGTGTCGTGTTGTCCGTGTACCCTTTATATGTCGTGTTGTCACCGTACCTTTTTTCTCACCAAGGTCATACACAGCACATACAAATTCCCACATCCTTGTGGGATTTTCTCGTTCGCGCTCTGATGTCTCATGCGACCACTTCACTGTGACAGATATTGCCATGTGTTACATGCCATATGAAAACCTTCACTGTAACATCTGATGCCATGTGTTACATGCCATATGAATCTCTTCACTGTAACATCTGATGCCATGTGTTACATGTCATATGAAACTCTTCACTGTAACATCTGATGCCATGTGTTACATGCCATATTAAAGTCTTCACTGTAACAGATGTTACCATGTGTTACATGCCATATGAAACTCTTCACTGTAACATCTGATGCCATGTGTTACATGCCATATGAAACTCTTCACTGTAACATCTGATGCCATGTGTTACATGCCATATGAAACTCTTCACTGTAACATCTGATGCCATGTGTTACATGCCATATTAAAGTCTTCACTGTAACAGATGTTACCATGTGTTACATGCCATATGAAACTCTTCACTGTAACATCTGATGCCATGTGTTACATGCCATATGAACTCTTCACTGTAACATCTGATGCCATGTCTTACACGCCATATGAAAGTCTTCCAATTCTTTGCCATCTTGCTCTGTCTAGCGAAGATAAAGAATCACAACCCCAACTGCTAGTCCATTGGTGTAATGACGCGGAAAGCACATGTTACAACCTTTCAACATCGTACATCTCTAAATCAAAGCTACACCTGCACCCATAGGCGTACACTTTTCAGAGTGGGGGGGGGGGGGTGGCATAGTAACCTTCGCCCCCCCCCCCAGTTGTAAGAACGTGGCTACGCCGATGCCTGCACAACTCCCAACCCCCTCCACCCCCGCTTCAACCATCCTAACCTTGTCAAAAACATACTTCATATTATTGGGTCGCCGCTTGCAGTAAGTGGCAGCCATTGAGAAAGCCAGCACATGCAATCACGTGACGCACTCAGTGACGTCATACAGCAGTGACGTCACCGTTGTGTCCAATCACCAGCTCTCGTTCAGTGGGTTAAAACTTTAATGGAAACGAGACCAGGGTTTCAGTGAGCGACGAGACATTCAGTGTCACATGACCAATGGGTTTCAGTTGCTTCAGTGACGAGCATTTTGGATGGCCGCGAGGGAGAAGGGACACCGTGTTATTAACTGGATTAGCGTTATCTGTGTGTCGACATTCTTTCAGCTGAATACTGGAAGTTATTGCTTTGAAAACATACACTGAAGACAAAGATACGACTGACCTTATCACATGACGAGGGGTTGTATTTTTAGAGGGGGATTCGGAGAGTCGGAATGCTGAGTGGAGGAAGGGATCCGGTGAGGGGGTATAGAAAGAGGGATCCGGAGAGGGGGAGGGGATCCGGAGAGGGGAGTTGATACGGAGAGGAGGAAGGGATCCGGAGAGGGGAGGGGATGTGGAGAGGGGAGTTGATACGGAGAGGAGGAGGGGATCCGGAGACGGGGATGGCATACGGCGAGGAGAAGGGAGTCCGGAGAGAGGGAAGAGATCCGGAACGGGGGGGGGGATTCGGATCAGTTAAAATTACCAGATTTGGAAATATGGCTCAGCAAACATAATTTGAATGAATCAAGCCCCAAGACGCTCCGAAGACAGAAGACTAATACAGAAGCCCTAACACCGACGCCCGTAACACGTACACCCTGAACACGGAATCCCGGACACGGACGCCTCAAACACGGACCCCGGAACACGGACCCCCGGACACGGACGCCCCGAAAACGGATCCCCGGACACGGACGCCCCGAACACGGAAACCCGGACATGGACCCCCGGACACCGACACCCCGAAACCCGGGCCCCTGGACACAGACGCCCCAGACACGGACCCCCGGGCACAGACGCCCCGTACACGGACCCCCTGATACGGATTCCCGAATACGGACGCTTTTGCCTTCTTTCCACTTAAATCTTGTCCGGGTCACTCCTCCTGACCGTTTGAGCTAGATAAATGAAACTCGGCAGACGCAAAGAGAAAGACAAGAACTAAAACATCCAGAATATGGTTAGTAGGTCAACATTTAGATGTACTTCGGATACCTTTAGAGATGTAAGTATCATATTCAGATTTGATTATTTTGCCCGGCTTAGCAAGGTGTCCACTTTGAGGTTCCCTTATTATTTGCGCTTTAGCGCAATATCTACACAAACTTTTGACTGTACCAACACTTGCAATTTATTTATTTTTTACAATTTACAAAATGATTTGCTTTGGAAGCGCTCTATAACTCTGAATGCCGATACTTTAAAAAATGTATGTTTGGGTACACAAAATAGCAGGGTCTTATATGCAGTGTCCGGAGTGGAAGGTCCATTGTACAGTAAATCTTGGTAACAAGTCGGATTCGGTGCCCGGAATAGTGAGACGTTCGGTTTATTGAGGTTTTATGTATTATGTAAATAAATGGATGATAAAGAGAGACTGAAAATATGTCCGGTATGACGAGTTGTCCGGTTCTTCGAGGGTATGCTAACTAGAGGTTTTACTGTAGCTATTGTTGCGCACATAGAATCACCCCTCCCCTTTCCAATATTACGTTAGCACTGCTGTGTGGACAATAGCACAGTGTCTTTGCGTCAAGCAAACAGGTCACGTGGTACGTGAAGTGCGAACAGCAAGTGCCCTGCATCACAGCACCACTCGAAACAACAAAGTAAAAGAAATCTTTCTACTGATAACAAACAAACGGAGGAGGAGTGGACGGGGGTGGAGGGGGTGAGGGGGGTCGGCGGGGGTGGAGGGAGAGATTACTGGGCTCGTATATACTGGGGTTGCTGCGTGGGGAGTGGGTGGGATGACGGGTTTCTGCAGTGGGCGTCAAGTTGCACCAGTTCCGTCGCCAGCGCTCAGGTTGATTGTTTGCACAATCAGATGGTAAATAGAAGCCTTGTGCTATGCACTAAGAAATAACTACCTTCCATATGGGGGTGTCTTTTTAGACTAATTACGTCATATTTACGTCACTATGAAGCTCCTTAACAAAACAAGTGGCAGTTATTTAGATGTGGAATCGATGTTTCTTATGTATGGCCTGTTTTCAAATTCATCGATTTCGTATGTTTATGATTCAGCAATAATTGAAAACATTTCATTGGATACTTTGCTGATGCTCAGTCTGTCTGTAAACTGCTAGCCATCCCTCGTAAAAAAAAGGCACATTTTCAGAGCATCGCAATAAACACAGCGGTATAATTTTAATCGATCAGAAACAAAAAAAAAACTTGTTTACAATTATCAAGTGCCGTTGTGGCATCGATTGGCACAAAAATGAAAAATGAATTTTCTTTATTTTCAAACGTCACTTCGTAAGAACAACAAAATCGAGGAATGGAAAGGATAGTTAGAACGCCAGCAATGTGACGTCATACGATGTAGAGTTGAAACGTTTTTTATGCCGCCATAACTGCAATATTGAGCATAATTTGAAGCAATGAGTAATTCAGGTCAGTGAGCAATTTGCACACACTACTATACCAGCTGGCATCGGTATCAACAAATCGGATGTTATTTTCAATGTGGAATATTATTTAGACATGGCGCATTTTCTGCTGGGAATATCGGGATATAGCTTCCACTTTGGCACTGTCAAGAAATCAAGGCTGGGCGCATTTGTACACTCAGCAAGATAATCAATAATATCGGGAATTATAGAGAGGAAAAAAGAAAGAAAAAAAAAGAAGGAATAAAGGAAAGAAAAGGAACAAAGGAAAAATAGAGAAGAACTCGATGGAATCGCCCCCTCCACATTTCGTCATCAATCAGGTGGATGATGATGATGGGACGCAGCAGGACTGGAACGCGAACTTACCGCACAGCACGCCCCCTACCCCGAGGTAAGTCCTCACCCCTTCCCCTGCACACAGGCCACTGCCCCACACAGCCCATCTACAGCGTGCCTCCTACCCCGAGGTAAGCCTTCAGCCGCTCTCCCACGCCCCCCCTACACACACGTCACTGCCCCACACAGCCCATCCACAGCACGCCTCCAACCCCAAGGTAAGAACTCAGTCCCAACCACCCTCCCATCCAAACTTTAAACCCTCACATCTTCACCCCTCCCCTGTCCCATCTCGATCAGTTACTTACGTCACTCCTATTGGTAGTATCTATTCACAGAATGGTTAAAATTACAGTTTATTGTCAAATTCACAGTGGGGGAGGGAGATTTCATACCATGGACTATTAACTATTACTGCAAGCGCAGGATCCCCGCCCCCTCCAATATCCGGGACTAGAATCGTTTGAATCCCCTTTCGCAATATCGCCATCCGGACACTCCGTGACCATACGAACACTTCACCACCATCCAGACACATCATCACGATTCGGGCACTCCGTCACCATCCGGACTGTACGTCACTATCCGGAGACTCCGTCACCATCCAGACACTTCATCACCATCCGGACACTCCGCCACCATCCGGACGCTTCACGACCATCCGGACACTCCGCCACCATCCGGACATTCCATCACCATCCAGACACTCCGCCACCATCCGGACACCCCGTCACCATCCGGACATTCCATCACCATCCGGACACTTCGCCACCATCTGGACACCCCGTCACCATCCGGACACTTCGCCACCATCTGGACACCCCGTCACCATCCGGACATTCCATCACCATCCGGGCACTTCGCCACCATCTGGACACCCCGTCACCATACGGACATTCCATCACCATCCGGACATTTCGCCACCATCCGGACATTCCATCACCATCCGGACACCCCGTCACCATCCGGGCATTCCATCACCATCCGGACACCCCGTCACCATCCGGACATTCCATCACCATCCGGGCACTTCGCCACCATCTGGACACCCCGTCACCATCCGGACATTCCATCACCATCCGGACATTTCGCCACCATCCGGACATTCCATCACCATCCGGACATTCCATCACCATCCGGACACCCCGTCACCATCCGGACATTCCATCACCATCCGGACATTTCGTCATCATCCGGACATTCCATCACCATCCGGACATTCCATCAACATCCGGACACCCCGTCAACATCCGGACATTCCATCACCATCCGGACACTTCGCCACCATCCGGACACCCCGTCACCATCCGGTCACTCCGCCACATCCAGACACTCCGTCACCATCCAGACATTCCATCACCATCCGGACACTCCGCCATCATCTGGACACCCCGTCATCATCCGGACACTCCGCCACCATCCGGACACCCCGTCACCATCCGGACACTCCGTCACCATCCGGACATTCCATCACCATCCGGACACCCCGTCACCATCCGGACACTCCGCCACCATCCGGAGAATCCATCACCCTCCTGACACTCCGTCACCATCATGATCATCATTATTATGAGGCAAGAGTTCTTTATAATTACTCATTAAGTGCACCTATGATAATAAAAACAATAACAAATAAACAAACAAACAAAGTATATTTAAGTTTGATGATGACCATTCGTTGCACAGACGTAAACCCTGGTGCACTGGAACATGCAGAGTCATCCATATGTCATCCAGGCGTCACAGACTCTGCCGCTGCTGCTGAAGCTGCAGCTGCTAGGATCGCAATAGTGTCCTTTGTTATTTGACGTCATATTTTATGGAGTATTGTATTGAATGGAATATTTTATGGAAATACCCCTCCCGTGTGGCATTGTATGGAAATACCATTCCCGTGTGGCATTGTATGGGAATACCCCCTCCCCCTTCCCCCCGCCTTGACATTGTGTCACTTAAACAGTCGGCTTTGTCTTCACGTCGGCGTTTATGGCGTTTACGGTACGCCCTATCTCCAGGAACGCTATAAATAACCCTTCCCTGCGTCATGACCATATTATGGAGGTCGATCCTGTATGGAGCATCCAGGCCTTTCGATGCCTTCATGACAGAAAGTAAAAATATGAAATTCTCCACAACCAATCACATAAAGAGCAGAAACACGCCAGTTTAAATCAATACTAAGGAAGACAGATGTTGATTGACGGGTGTGATGTTCTGTGCAGCATGTAGACAACGAGAGTGCATTAGGGTGAAGAAAACTCAAGTCCACCCCTGGGAGAGAAGAGACGTTCTTTCTACTTCCATTTCCAACCTACCTGCAACGGTTGATTAGACATTACATAAATAAAAACCGACGTTGATCCGACGCCGGTACGTCTCCCGGACGCTGCCGAAGGTCGCACTGTTTACTGTTTGATGTTGTGGAAGCGTCGATCACATCTTGATAGAGGTCACGAAGACGCATCCCGCATACAAGCCCCATATGTCAACAAGTCCTTATGTCAACAAGCCTCATATCTAGCCTCATATCTCAACAAGCCCCATATCTCAACAAGCCAATATCTCAACAAGCCCCTATCTCAACAAGCCCCATATCTCAACAAGCCCCTATCTCAACAAGCCCCATATCTCAACATGTCCCTATGTCAACAAGCCCCATCTCTCAACAAGCCCCTATCTCAACAAGCCACATATCTCAACAAGCCCCTATCTCAACAAGCCACATATCTCAACAAGCCCCTATCTCAACAAGCCCCATATCTGAACAAGCCCCTGTCTCAACAAGCCCCATATCTCAATCAAGTGCATTTCAATTAGGTGCATATCTATTTATTGCATAGCCATTACAGCACAAACTCGTTATAACGACATAGCTGGGGGCCGAGAAATAATATCCATGATAGCCGACATTTCGTTAAAGATGTGGTTACCAGCGCTATGTCGTCATAACCGATGTTATCAGCGCTATGTCGTTATAACCGATGGTCACCAGTTTATACGGGAGTGCCCCCTCCCCCTCCCCCTCCAGCGCACAGACCTCCAGGAGTGGCCTGCGGGATCTTGACACCGTCGAATGTGGTGATTTGTGTGGCAGGCATCGCTACATCCGTGAAAAAAAACGCGGAAAATATGGATGACTTGGACGCCTGACGCGGTCCGCGCCCGAGTACCCGTTTCGTTAAAAGGGATGGGAATAAGCCTTCAGTACTCCTCACCGTCTTTCGGAACTGCACTTAAAAGACGTCAAACAGAATTTAACACACTTCCTTATTTAGGTGTCCGTTGTTTGTTCCATGATTGAAGTAACGTTCTGGCTGCGTCGGTGCCCAAAGATCTGTCATTTGGTGAACAAAGGACAAAAAGGCAGTATTTTTTAAGCGTGACGTTATGGACACGCATGGTAGTTATTTTTTTTTTGAGTACCCCCCCCCTTCCCTCCCCTGCCCCCTCAAAATTTGAAAGAGCTTTTGTGATCAAACCCACATTTGTATTAGCTCATTTCTTTGCACTTTTTCAGTCTATTTCCAGTCTTCCAATGTTATCTTTACCGCGTGGTCTATATATTACACGCTGTGTGAATCTGATGTACGTTTTGAATATGACGTAATGAATGTGACGTGTTGAATATAACGTATTGCCTTGTGGATTTTTTTTACTTCCCGTTTTGCAGCTGAAATACCAAACTAGTGAAAAAAAATGAAAAAAGTGAATGACACAGTGAAGTAAATCATCAGCTACGCCACATTTGGGAGGACCTGTGTGACGGCTTTGTTGTTACAGTGAACAAGTTAATTAACTGGGTTATCCCTCGCAGAAGGCGGTAACCATTTGACATGCCGGGGGGGGGGGGGGGGGTGGGCGATATAAGGGAGTGGTTTGTCTGGGCAGGCAGCAGCATGTGGTGATTTTACGCTTCACATTTCTGCACATGAAAGGAAATGTGTGCTTCTGAAGACAGAAGTCGTACGTGGTTTTGGTGGGGGGAGGGGGGTCGGAGGTGGGGGGGGGGGAGGATTGCGATGGAGGTTGTGCGGGGTGGGGGGATGCCTGGCAAGACCTTTAACGGAGTCTGCTTACCTTCGTGACGTAGAGCGGTAGTGGTGGGGAGATGGTGGGGGTGGTGGGGGAGATGGTGGGGTGCGGCTTGCGAGACCTTTGACGGAGTGTTCTTTACCCTTGTGACGTGTGGTGGTGGGGTGGGGGAGGGGGAGGTGGTGGGTTGTCCTCAATAGCGGGCAGGCTATAGGCTCACATGACGGAGACACACATCCCGTAAGGTTGTCCTCAATAACTAGCAGGCTATAGGCTCACATGACGGAGACACACATCCCGTAAGGGTTCTCCTCAATAGCTAGCAGGCTAGGCTCACATGACGGGGACACACATCCCGTAAGGTTGTCCTCAATAGCTAGCAGCCTAGGCCAACATAGCGGGGACACACATCCCGAAAGGGTTGTCCTCAATAGCTAGCAGGCTGCGCTCACGTGACGGGGACACACATCCCGTAAGGTTGTCCTCAATAGCTAGCAGGCTATAGGCTCACGTGACGGGGACACACATCCCGTAAATGTTGTCCTCAATAGCTAGCAGGCTAGGCTCATATGGCGGGGACACACATCCCGTAAATGTTGTCCTCAATAGCTAGCAGCCTAGGCCAACATAGCGGGGACACACATCCCGAAAGGGTTGTCCTCAATAGCTAGCAGGCTATAGGCTCACATGACGGGGCCACACATCCCGTAAGGCTGTCCTCAATAACTAGCAGGCTATAGGCTCACATGACGGGGACACACATCCCGTAAGGTTGTCCTCAATAGCTAGCAGGCTATAGGCTAACATGACGGGGACACACATCCCGTAAGGGTTGTCCTCAATAGCTAGCAGGCTAGGCTAACAGAGGGGACACACATCCCGTAAGGTTGTCCTCAATAGCTAGCAGGCTATAGGCTCACATGACGGGGACACACATCCCGTAAGGGTTGTCCTCAATAGCTAGCAGGCTATAGGCTCACGTGACGGGGACACACATCCCGTAAATGTTGTCCTCAATAGCTAGCAGGCTAGGCTCACATGACGGGGACACACATCCCGTAAATGTTGTCCTCAATAGCTAGGAGCCTAGGCTCACATGACGGGGACACACGTCCCGTAAGGGCTGTCCTCAATAACTAGCAGGCTAGGCTCACATGACGGGGACACACATCCCGTAAGGGTTGTCGTCAGCACGAGTCGGACATAAATGGAACTTGCAAATTTAATTAAATACAGAAATTCCCCAATTCTCCAATTATAATAAGGAAATATTTAAGTGATCAGCATTTTCATGCCAACACGTGGATGCCTCTTCTGCGTGGAGAAGGAAGATGAAAAAATAAAACAAAACAATTTCAGCAATTCTATTGGAGGAACCAGTAAACGTCATTGGCATGTCTTTGGTAATTAACACTACTAATAATTCTCCCAGGCACGGGGCCATTGTATTGACCTGGTTATCACCATGACGCGTCTAGATGTTGCCTAGCGACGCGACCGAGTTTCCTGGCAGCCATTACTGTTAATTATGACGAGGGGGAAAAAAAGAAGAGACTACTTAAGCAACTACAAAGGACTAATAAATTGCCTGTATGACATATGTCCTCAGTTATCAGTGTAGGTTAACATGTTTCAGCTTCCCTGGATCTTTTTTTAGCTGTGTGAGTAGGGAACACATTTGTTTAACCTGGGAGGTGGCGGGGGGGAGGGAGGGAGGTGGGGGCGGTGAGTTGGTTTTTAATAATACCATTCCATTTACGCGCCCTTATTTAAATAAGACAAAATAAACAATCGATATCTTGTACTAATTAAAACCAGAAGACAAAAATCTTGACATAAAACATTACAACCAACTCAAAAAAAAACAAAAAAAAAAAACAAACAAACAAACAAACAAAAAAAAACAAACAAACAAACAAACAAACAAACTCTAACATCTAAGCTGCAGTTTTTTTTCTTTGCCGTGCTGCTCCTCCTATTTCGAGTCAATGTTGACTTGGTGATTATCCAATACATAATCATCGTTATCAATCATTGGTTTGTGAGTACACAGAGTTGTTACGATCTTGTCAGGTGCCGTTGTGATTGTACCGTACGGCAAAAAAAAAAACAAAAAAAACAACATCTATATACTGGATAAATTATATGTAAAAATGTGCATAAAAATGAATAAAGCGAAACGAAACCCATTGATTTGTAAATATCGATACGTGAGCAGGGCGATATCTCCAGGTCACGTGGTTAGGTTAGCGATTTTATAATTCTGTTTATTCTTATATACTCTCGGGACCATAGAAATATGAGCCTGCTGGGTCAAGACTCGAGGTCATAGAGCTATGAGCATGCTGGGTCACGACTCGGGGTCATAGAGCTATGAGCATGCGGGGTCACGTCTCGGGGTCACAGAGCATGAGCATGCTGGGTCACGACCCGGGGTCACAGAGCTATGACCATTCTGGGTCAAGACTCGGGGTCATAGAGCTATGGGCATGCTGGGTCACGACTCGGGGTCATAGAGCTATGAGCATGCTGGGTCAAGACTCGGGGTCAGAGAGCTATGAGCATGCTGGGTCAAGACTCGGGGTCACAGAGCTATGGGCATGCTGGGTCACGACTCGGGGTCACAGAGCTATGAGCGTGCTGGATCAAGGCTCGGGGTCACAGAGCTATGAGCATGCTGGGTCACGACTCGGGGTCACAGAGCTATGAACATGCTGGGTCACGACTATTGATTGTAGATTGATTATTGAGTGATTATAGATTATAGATGATTTCCGTCAATGTTTTCGCATTTGCCCACCCATTGCTTCAGGTTCGTGGCACACTGCAGGCATTCTGTGATGCTGCAATAAAACGCCGACTTGGACCTTTCCCTGTGAATATTCAAAGCTTGATCGAACGTCGATTTCAGACTGCGACGTCGATTCGACCAAAACAACGTTCAGTCTGGTTGTACTTTGGTTGTGGTTGATCGCGGCCACCCATCAACGTCTGGCCAACGTCTTGGAGGCAACGTTGAATACGGGTTGGGTAAGCAATACTGTTAAGACGTTGCTTTTGGTCGCTACCAAAACTCAATCTTCTCTGACGTCTAATCAACGTGTTTGGTAGAACGTTGAATAAAGGACGTTAGATAGACGTCGAACTCGCAACAATAACTTCTTTTTTTAAAGATTTTCATTAAAACAAACAAACACACAAACAAACTGACGCCATAACTGTCGTTCCCATTCGTAAAAGCGATTCATTCTCACCCACACACAGACGTATAACAGACTGCTAGGTGAAGGAGCACCCAGAAATGGTGACTGTGACAGGGGCTTGAAGAGAACTCTGCTCACCGGAAATGTTGACTGTGGCAGGGGCTCGAAGAGAACTCCGCTTACCGGAAATGTTGACTGTGACAGGGGCTTGAAGAGTCTTCTGCTCACCGGAAATGGTGACTGTGATAGGGGCTTGAAGAGAACTCTGCTCACCGGAAATGGTGACTGAGGCAGGGGCTCAAAGAGAACTCCACTCACCGGAAATGTTGACTGTGATAGGGGCTTTAAGAGAACTCTGCTCACCGGAAATGGTGACTGTGACAGGGGCTTGAAGAGAACTCTGCTCACCGGAAATGGTGACTGAGGCAGGGGCTCAAAGAGAACTCCGCTCACCGGAAATGGTGACTGTGACAGGGCTTGAAGAGAACTCTGCTCACCGGAAATGTTGACTGTGGCAGGGGCTTGAAGAGAACTCCGCTCACCGGAAATGGTGACTGTGGCAAACCACTTCGAGAGTAAAAACCAATACGTAAAATATGAGAATTTCAAGGGCGCGCCAGTTTTTCCCCCGCCTGCTTTTGAAAAATAGTGACGGAAATGGACTTCTTACATATGTTGGGTGACTGGATGGCCCAAGGGTGGGGCAGAGGGATGACTCGGAGGGGCGGGGGGGGGGGTAGGTTCCCTTGATATGATTGCCGTATTCAAGATGGCGATTCTAGATTATTACTGCCCGGAATTCAGAAGCATCGTGATTTTGTTTTCCATGATTTTATTTCTAAACAGCTGGACTTTTCTTCTGTAACCTGGTGAGGCTAACTGCTGTTGATACCGAGTGGGATGAGTCAAACCTCCTCAGCTCGGCTGAGCCTAATCATGGCTCGTTCATGTGTAATAGTCTAATCATGTCTTTTTCGTGTATAAGAGCCTAATTATGTCTCGTTCGTGTGTGAGAGACCCTAATCATGTCTCGTTCGGGTGTAAGAGCCTAATCATGTCTCGTTCGTGTGCAAGAGCCTAATCATGTCTGGTTCGTGTGTAAGAGCCTAATCATGGCTCGTTCATGTGTAAGAGTCTAATCATGTCTTTTTCGTGTGTAAGAGCCTAATTATGTCTCGTTCGTGTGTGAGAGCCTAATCATGTCTCGTTCGTGTGTAAGAGCCTAATCATGTCTCGTTCGTGTGTAAGAGCCTAATCATGGCTCGTTCATGTGTAAGAGTCTAATCATGTCTTTTTCGTGTGTAAGAGCCTAATCATGTCTCGTTCGTGTGTAAGAGTCTAATCATGTCTGTTTCGTGAGTAAAAGCCTAATCATGTCTCGTTCATGTGTAAGAGCCTAATCATGTCTCGTTCGTGTGTAAGGGCCTGATCATGTATCGTTCGTGTATGACAGCCTAGTCATGTCTCGTTCGTGTATGACAGCCTAGTCATGTCTCGTTCGTGTATGACAGCCTAGTCATGAGTCGTTCGTGTGTCAAAGCCTGATCATGTCTCGCTCGTGTGTAAGAGCCTAATCATGACTCGTTCGTGTGTAAGAGCTAAGCCTACCAAAGTCGTTGTGTGTGAAACCTGGAGGAGTCACGGCACTATGAGTCAAAACAAGCCTTTTTTTCGACTTTGGGGGAGGGGGATGGGGATGAGGAGCTGGGAGGGGGGTCAGCAATTTCAATTGTTATTTATTTTTGAGGAGAAAAGTTTGAATGAATGCATTTCCGTCATTAAATTATGGGTCAGTTAAAAAAGTAACTGTAAAACACGTTTGCATGATCAGTTGAGAGGGTATTACAAGGTTCTTCGCTTAGAGTTATGTGTAAACATGTGGTGTACGTGGTATATACATGCGGTGTACGTTGTGTATACTTGTGGTGTACGTGGTGTATACATGCGGTGTACGTTGTGTATACCTGCGGTGTTCGTGGTGTATAGATGTGGTGTACGTGGTGTATACATGTGGTGTACGTGGTGTATATGTGGGTATTCATACGATGTAAGAGAGGTCGCTTAGATTTCTGTAGAAGCCACAATCTAACGGTAACGGACTTGATTGTTTGCCTGATGCCTTGAGTTAAAATGGTGTGTATGTATTGTGCATGTGGTATAGTATTATATGAGTGTGTGTGTGGCGTAAGCATGTGGTGCATGTGGCGTGCATGTGTGTGTGTGTATATATAGTTTGCATGTGGTGTAAAACGAGTGCATGTAGTCTGTATGTGGCGTATATGTGGGTATTCATATGGTGTGCATGTGGTGTATGTAGCCGTGTATGTGGTGTACGTTGCGTATATGTGGGTATTCTTGTGGTGTATGTGGTGTGCATCTGGTGTTAGCATGTGGTGGATGTGGGCTTTTGTGTGATGTAAGCATGCTGTGTAAGTGACACGTGTGCGGTGCACGCATGTATATGGGCTTTTGTGTGATGTAAGCATGCTGTGTAAGTGACACGTATGTGGTGCAAACATGTATATGGGCTTTTGTGCGATGTAAGCATGCTGTGTAAGTGACACCTATGTAGTGCATGCATGCCTGTGTGCTTTTGTGTGATGTAAGCATGCTGTTGAAGTGACACGTATGTAGTGCCTGCATGCATGTGTGCTTTTATGTGATGTAAGCATAGTGTATGTGACACTTATGTGGTGCATGTATGTATATGGGATTTACATGTATGTGGGCTCTGCATGTGGTTTTTAACTGGAGCTCGTACGCACGGAGCCATTCGTCTTGTCTGACAATATCGAAACTTCTGTTTATTCTCTGCTTTCCCCATCATTGAATTGAGCAGTTACTGATTCCTGTGCTAGAATTTACATGTTCCTTTATTATAAATACATTATTACAACTTTAAATTCTGTCTATAAGCCACAGACATCACATGCATATACCACATGCATATACCACATGCGTGTACAACGTACATATACCACACATATGTGTATGTGTGTATTAGCGAGTGTGTGTGGGCCGCAAATGCAGTAAATGAAGCTACAATTTTCACGCATAAAGACATGAAAATTTTGCCTAACAGCAGCCATGCTGATTTTTTTGTTTTTTTCTCCCACCAGTCATGAACAGATGCGTTGTGCACTTACATCACTGACACATAAACGATAATTTTTCTTCATGTCACTGACACATAAACGATAACTTTTCTTCACATTTCCCAGGGCCCCTGTGGCGCGAAACATCAAAGGAATATCAGACGTTTGTAATCACCAACGGGTCGGTAAAGTTATCGATTTTGTAATCAATGCCCCCATGCGGCTGGCAGATGATCGTATTTGACTTACTGCACTTAACTAGGTCAATTTGACTGAATATGATTCAAAGATGTTGCACAAAATTTGAAATCTAGGTTTTTTTTAAGATGGTTGTTTTTTTTACAGATTCAATGGAAAAGGCAGATTTTCTGTGGTTTCGTTTAAAATTGAACAATACTTTGCTTTTGCTTTAGTTGATTTAAATCCTTTCATCGAACTTGTTCTTTCCATAGCAAACTTTGCGCTTAATGTTCTTTCCAGATCAAACGTTTTGATGCTGT
Organism: Protula sp. h YS-2021; assembly: GCA_949752745.1. Classification (NCBI taxonomy): domain Eukaryota; kingdom Metazoa; phylum Annelida; class Polychaeta; order Sabellida; family Serpulidae; genus Protula; species Protula sp. h YS-2021. The sequence continues at coordinate 106,720,744 of OX457024.1, forward strand.
TGCCGTTTTTTTGCACCTATAATACAGTTCAGTTTTTATTACCCATTATTTTTGTTTATTTTTTTATTTTGATGTAGTTGAGTGGTGATGTATAACGATAACTGCTCTTTTCGGTTCACGGAACCATCACAACAAACTGCAGCCAAACAGCAGAAGTTTGCCTTAATACCCAACTCTGGTGAATTAATATCGCGTTAGCTGTGTAGGAGTGCCTCTCTTCTGTCTCCCTATGCAACAAGTGCATTTCAATTACGTTTTTATGACGTCATACATGTGTCACACAATGCATAGACACAGGTGCAATCGTGCCCATCTGCACTCCGGTACAACAGTGAAGAAGTCACGGCGTTCTCGTCGACTTTATGGGATACCCTGCAGCTTTCCTGCCCCAAATCAATGCAACACCCGTGTACTGACATCTTTTATACTGAGTTATGTTAACCCGTAAACTTTCAGAACAGTGCAAAGAACTTGAGCACTATACAGCTGTGTACTCATATTGGTCGTACTTGAATACTTTCAGCTGTGTATCCATACCGGATGTACTTGAGTACTTACAGCTGTGTGCCCACACTGGTCGTGTATACTTGAGCACTTACAGCTGTGTGCCCACACTGGTCGTCTATAATTGAGCACTTACAGCTGTGTACCCTCGCTGCACGTACTTGAGTGCTCAGAGCTGTGTACACACGTTGGTAGTACTTGAGCACTTACACCTGTGTACCCACACTGGTCGTGTACATGGTCAGCGTTATTGACTCTGAGTGCTTCGAGTACTTACAACAATATGCGTATATATTTGCAATACTGTTCCAAGTACTTATTAAAATGCGATTAATACCAGCGAATACTGTCTACAGATAAATATGGATATGCATACGTATATAGCACGAATACGTTAATGTAACTGACAGGCGTTGGGAGCCAGAGCGTAGAGGTCCTTAGGATTGGTATAACACTAAAAGGTCAAGGCCGTAGATAGGCTGGTTTGTCGTAAAAGGTAATGCGGTTCTTCTAGAATGAACGGGCTAAGTAAGGCTAATTTGCTGTTAAAACGCTGAAGGTTATCCGGTTCCCCTGGAGTGAATGGTTAACAAAAGGATGGTTTGTCGTTGAAACGTTGAAAATTATGTGGTTCTGCTGGAGTGAATGGATTAGGTAAGACTGGTTTGGCGTTAGATCGTTGAAGGTAATGACGGTTCTCCTGAAGTGAACGTGTTAGGTAAGGCTGGTTTGTCGTTAAAATATTGACGGTTCTCCTGTAGTTAACAGTTAAACGTTGAAGGTGATGACGGTTCGGATGGATTGAACTGGTTAGGTAAGGCTGGTTTGTCGTTAGAGCTTTGAAAGTTATGCGGCTGTCCTGGAGTGAACTGTTCAGCAGTGCAGTTGCATCAACCCGCCTTTGATGTGATTGTATCTGCTACGTCCTAGTGCAAGCACCGGTGCAGCGTTTCGTCGCGCTGCAAACAGGGCATTAAATGAGCACTTACTCGCTGTATTAGGCTCTTTGAATAATCCATATGAGACGTAATCATTGCTTTTATTGAAGTTTTTTCACGTCCGCCACCAAATATTTTTCCATAGTAAAAAAATCCTTGGTTTGAAACTACTTGGGATACCATTGTTATGATGTTATATCACTATTCGTATGGAATGCGTCTCCAGCATATGAGACCATGTTAAACTGTCGAGCAACTCGATCCTGTTATATCATGGCTATTGTCAAAACTGTCACAATAGCTATATGGAATGCGCCGCCTCAACACGCACCATCACACTCGTAGCTGTTCTCCATCACACTCATGGCTGTTCTCTACTACCCTCGTGGCTGTTCTCCATCACACTCATGGCTGTTCTCTATTACACTCATGACTGTTCTCTATTACACTCCTGGCTGTTCTCCATCACACTCATGGCTGTTCTACATCACACTCATGGCTGTTCTCTATTACACTCATGACTGTTCTCTATTACACTCCTGGCTGTTCTCTATCACACTCCTGGCTGCTCTTTATTATACTCCTGGCTGCTCTGTATTACACTCCTGACTGTTTTCTGCCTCTGTCTCTCTTTTTCTAGGCGCCGTGTTCACAATTTGTTCACCATATAGTTGATTTGGTAATGTATTCAGAGCTGAACACTTTGCTCCATATTTTGATCCAGTTTTTTGGTTTTGCACGATCTACATATGGGTAGATGTTTATTGTTCTTTATCAACGAAGTGCACGATGCGAAGCAACGAGAAGCAGTGCAAGGATCAATGTTGTTGTAACCATATGGTTGACGCGTACAGAAAGGATTAAAAACAAATCGAGTAGAACTGGACACGACATCATGACGGCAATGGCTTCATGACGTCGGTGGCATCATGACGTCAGTGGAATCATGACATCAGTGGCTTCATGAACGTCGGTGACATCAGAACGTCAGTGGCATCATGACGTCGGTGGCATCCTGACATCAGTGGTATCATGACGTCAGTGGCTTCACGATTCTAGAAATACGACGACGAAGTGGCACAAAACGTGATACGAAAATGAATAAAACATGACAGACACCATCTACAAAATAGCTCCAAAGATGGTACAGATTTAGCGAAGGGTACCTAAAAACTGTGTAGAACGTTGGTCCGATCCGTTTTAAATGTTAGCATCTGCGGGATTATTAAACGCAACTTTAAAAATGAACGAGGAATCATATCCACACTTTGTTTTTTAAGCGAAATGACACACTTGAAATCATAGAAATGTCTGTATTGTTGGCATTTGGCCGACTTATATGTAGTTGACTGATCCAGGAATATATACATTGGATATATCAGTGCAATTTGGTAATCCAGAGAGGAAGGGCGAGATCCTTGGACTTTACATGATAGGCATGACCGCAGTGAATATTCCATTTCCCCCTAAATACCCTCTTGATTAAAAACGACGGCTACTAAAAAGGGCGGTTTGTTCCAAAAGCTGTTTCGGTAAAATATAAATATAAAAAATCACTGAAGTTTGGCAGTTCGAAATCTAAGATGAATGTTCTCTTCAACTTAAAGAGCGTGTTCTGTACGCGAACATATTGGTACATTCTGACTCAAGCCAAAAGGATTAGGGAGAAGGGCTGGGAATCGGTGATAAAATGTCGAGCAATCCAATAGCCTGAGAATGGTCTAACAGCATTAACAGAAGGGAGATTTCGATTTCAATTTCGATTTCCAAGCTATTTGCGTTTTTGATGAATTACTGGAAAACGATTTGAATCTTTCTCAGTGTAATTAAGACCATCCACATTAAGTATATACTAAGTTAGACTTCCTTTATAATTGAGCCATGATATCAAGGGCAACTTGTTTAGAATACAAAACGCGCGAAAAGAACGATACCACTAGGGACGGCCACAGGAGACCACACATTGAAAAGGCTATTCTGTTAATAATCATTAAAAAATCATTGGCAGGGAACTCACTGCGTTTTGTCTTTGCTGAACAGAATGAGCTCTTTGTGTGGTGATGAAAGAGGATCGCAGGTGGTGATTGATGGCAAAGTATTCTTGTTCTTTATTTGACTTCTATTGCATTTAAGTCGGTGGCAATTAACAACTTATTGCCTCGATTGAGTATATATATATATTTAATCGCGCAAAAATATATTTGTTAAATAGAAATACCCAGCTAAACTTTAACTCAGTGAATTATACATTTTTGGAAAGAAAATAACACACATTTCATTTTTCTCAATTTGTCTCGTTACGATTCGTTAAGCATACAACGTAACGCTTGAATTCATCCTGTGCCTGTTTTTAATATCGCGTGTGTCTTCCACGTACTACTTGAATTGCCGTCAATCTACGCCCAATTGAGGTGATCAACTCTTGAATCTTGTATTGTGGAATGTTGTGTCACTCTTCCACTAGCGTGCGACGCAACTGAGGTGCGGAATCGCGTGAGCGTACGGCTTTATCGAGCATGTCCCATGCGTGCTCAATGGGCGATAAATCGGCAAAAATGCAGGTGAAGGTAAATTCCGTAAATTTTGCGTCCGTAGATACTCTTGTGTCGCGCGGATTGAGTGCAGAAGCGCGTTATCTTGTTTAAGAATAAGCCTATGACGTTGAACAAACGGAACTGTACTTGACTCCAGAATAACCTCCCGATAAATGCCAGCATTGACAACACCTGCTATGAAGTGGATCTCATTATGGTGAGCAAATGATCTTCCAGCCCAAACAGTTACACTTTGACTCCTCCAACGCTCTCTTTATTGAATGCAGGCGTCGGCGTATCGCTCGTTCGAACGTCGCTCATTTGAGGCAAAACCGCGATTCAGTGAATGTGAGTATTCACCCGTTGCACACGACGAAGCCGTCTAGCATGAGTTAACAGTAATCCTCGATACGGGACATAGATTGTAGCGATGGAGCGTATTTCTCACAATCTGAGCACTTATGCGATTATTTCGAGGCCCGGGTGTTGGTCTAGCAGTCACAGTTGCTGGCAGAAACCGATCTCTCAGGTATGATAGATGCATTTGTAGGTCCTGTCGTGGAGTGGTTATCGGTGGTCTACCTGGTCTAGGGCGGTCTGCGGTCGACCCAGTATCATGCAAAAGTGTTCTTAGCTGCGAAACTGGTGACCTATTGACACCGAATTGTCTAGCGACGTCTGACGCAGATCATCTACTTTCGAGCATCCTGACTGCGCGCTCGCGCTGAATAATTGTCAGTCTAGTCATAAGTTCAGCGCACACTTCACAAAAAACTAAACAGACTGACTTTTCCCCAGCTTTTCTACGAGAATTGCATAAAATAAATGTTCATAAATTATACAGAGAAGCACCGCGTGCTTTTTTACGTATTGGTGTTGTGTGGCCTTGACCTCTGTTAATAAGGAGTACTGCACCAAGTGAATCACACAAAGTACTCATGTTCATATTTCTGGGCTATGTTTGAACATAAGTACATTATTTACCATGCTCCTGTAAGTTGCATGACACAACAAAAACGCCCTTAATTTTTATTGCGTTTTTTAATTGGTTGAATATATACATAATTTTTGTTGCGTTTTTAATTGGTTGAGTATATACATACGTCAGGCAGCAGATAAACCACGGCCGAGAGGGTGGGGCACCAGATCCGAGCAGGTGTGAGATAACCGCACACTTTTTATAGTATAGAAAGGTTATGAAAGTACAACCCAAATCAGTACGAATGCTGCAGAGGAGGTGAGGTGATCGCATAATGCTGTGTACAATGTATCTGTGTGATTAGAGCTAGTAGAAAAAAACACAATTTTTAACGTGTTAAAACTTCCCGATGCGCCCCATGGTGAGGCACAGATGCGAAGGCGCCCGTACGATATCAATGGATACGCACGATGCCCATGGCTATGCGTGGTATCCATGGCTACGCGCGATATCAATGGTAGCCTTGCAGTGGTCTTCAGACCAATTTTCCTATAATATTTTGTGTTCACACTGGCTCGAGTCGGTGAAGATGTGACTTTTGTGCTCCTTACCCCGAGTCGGTGAATGTGTGACTGAGGCATGACGTCTCAGCATGACGTCTCCACGAGCAGTTATGGTTTTCTCAGAAGCTTGCAAACATTAAGTGCAGACTTCCCTTAATATATCAAATATAGAGAAAAAACGAATTCAGGCCCCATGTCGTAATTTTGTCGTATGCGTATTTGCACCTCATGACTGTGCCCCTGTCTGGGCTCAGTTCACCCGAGCAATGAGGAAGGTGACTCCAATCAATACACATTACCCGACAGATGTTGCTGCTTACAGCTTGCAATGAAAACAGGTGTACACACGAATACGTTCATTATAACCGTTAACTCTCTTTGCTTTTGTTTTTATTTATCTGCCGAATTTTTAATGTAAGTCGTTCTGAGCACAAAAAAATCAATTAATATCAATGGCAGTTGCTTCATTTGATATTGAAATTGATATAGTGATGAGACGCGCCCGCCTGGAAAATCGTTTCGTCGGCGATTCTATTGTTTAGAGACATGGACTCGATCCCGAGCACATAAAATCGATTTGTCGGTGACTTTTGCCTCTTGAAACGAGGAATCGATTCATCCGACGACTCTTGCCTCTGGCGACGAGGAATCGATTCATCCGACGACTCTTGCCTCTGGCGACGAGGAATCGATTCATCCGACGACTCTTGCCTCTGGCGACGAGGAATCAATTCGTCAGCGATTGTTGCCTCTGGCGATATGGAATCGATCCCGAGCTCATGGAATCGTTTTCACAGCGACTTTTCAGTATGTGTATTATTTTTCCTTACAATTTCGCCAAGCAAATAAGAAGTAAGACATTCTATGCAGCTAAAGCAGGCAATCGGCTCTCCACACACTTACACACTTACTGCAGGCAATCGGCTCCCCGCACACTTGCTTTTCTATGCAGTCAATCAGCTCCCCAAACACTTACCTTTCTATGCAGGCAAACGACTCCCAACACACTTACTGCAGGCAATCTACTCCTCACACAGTTACCTATCTATGCAGGCAATCGGCTCCCCACACACTTACCTCTCTCAATTCTACTCATACTACAAATGTTTTATGAATCAACACAAAACAGCAGCTTAGTAACAGAGCACCAAAGTGAGAACCAGGATACGTTTTGGAAGCATTCGAGCCGAAATCAACAAAACGTTTGAAATTTAAGTTTTTCTTACAATTTAATGAAATGGAACTTTCGTTTCGTTTACTTAGTTTGCTTTACTAAACCGATTATTGAGTGCATCTGAATAAAAGGTATTCTTCCGAACGTTTGCTAGCAGCAGATGTGCATGTATGCATAGTATGAGGTTTTTCTCCTAACGTTGGCCTACAGCAGATGTGCATTTATGCATAGTAATAGGTTTTGCTCCTTATGTTTGCTCACATCAGATGTGCATGCATGCAATGCATTAGATTTTGTTCCTGATGTTTGCCTACAGCAGATATGCATGTATCATAGTATGAGGTTTTGCTCCTGATGCTTGTTCACTGCAAATGTGCATGTATGCATAGTAATAGGTTTTGCTTCTGATGTTTTCTCACAGCAGATGTACATGTATGCATGGTATGTTGTTTTGCTTCTAACGTTTGCTTACAGTAGATATGCATGTATGCATAGTGTGATGTTTTGCTCCTAGCGTTTGCTAACAGCAGATGCGCATGTGTACATAGTAATGTGTTTTGCTCCTCATCTTTTCTTACAGCAGATGTGCATGCATGCATAGTATGAGGTTTTGCTCCTAACGTTTGCTTACAGCAGATGTGCATGTATGCATAGTAATAGGTATTGTTCCTGACGTTTGCTTACAGCAGATTCGCATGTATGCGCAGTATGGGGTTTTGCTCCTAGCGTTTGCTTACAGCAGATGTGCATGTGTGCATAGTACTGATTAGACGGTTTCTAAATCCCCCTGTTTTTGAAGTTTTACTTTTATTTATTTTTATCGATGTACCTGATTGGTTCCCTAAAAACCTGTAATGAGTTTTTTACCAAAAAGTGCCAGATTAATATTCATTAATATTATATTGATATTTATTCGTGTTAATATTATATAGAAATTGTATTGATATTATATTGATATTCATGGATAATTTCTCAATGATCACCTATCAGGTTATTACTTCCGATCCGCCATCAAGTGACGAATTATTGGAAAAATTGCTCGGTCATATTTGGCTGAATTACTCTCGACTTTGACACGGCTTTAAGAAAGATTCATATCTATACTAAAACCGCATTTCACAGGCGATATCTTCAACACCTGACAAACATTAAAATTTAAAAAGCAAAACTCATTTTTGCATGCGCTCCTCAGTGACTCTAAAGCACCCCCCTCCCGCGGAAACCACATGGACGCGCACACTGGCTCTCAAATAATATTAATATTTTGGACTTTTTAGTATGCCAATTGTTTTATTTGGACAAGTTTTTCTAATGAAATTGTCATGCCATTGATATATTAGCAAACATCACAGGTTGAATTCTGTTTATAAACCATGTACATTTTCTTGGTTATGTTGACTCAACGGCTTTACTGATTGAGCGGACTAGCACTTTTTCTCCATGCAGGCAGAGCTCGCGTAACGCCCATAAGCTGTGTTGTTTTGCTCAACCGTTACTTTGCTTTTAAATGCGCTGTGTTTAACACTTGTTATTTATTCTGAAGTCAGCTGTGTTCGTATGACTTTTAAGCATGAAAACGAAATCGTGGACGAAAAAAGGCATAAGTACAAAGTTATGTGGTCCTAGGGCCTGTGGTGTCAGAGAAGAAGCTGAGACAAGAAAATGGATTTTTATATATAAGCCTTGAACAAGTCAAAGACTTGTCAAGTTTTAATTATGTAAACACAAAGGCTTAAACATTTTTAACTAAATCACTTTCACTTTCAGCATGAATCTTTCCTGGGTTCTCTTATGGCCAATTTCTATTGTTGTCAATTCTCCAAAAGAGTATTTAAAATGCTGAGGCTTTCTTATAGTTAAGTCGCCTTGAAGTATAACACAAGCAATTGTGAGATGGCGCTCTACAATCTTGTTATTTCTGCAGATTGGTCTTTCTTGAAAAAAGTAACTTTCGATCCACTCCGATTCTCGAGTCCGATTTTCCATCCAGTTCCAGTCAAGCATTGCCTAGTTCGAGTTGATTGAGGTGAAATATTTATCAACCTTTTACATAAAAGACAAGTTACACTGGTGCAACTGTAAATTATTCCTGTAGCTCACCTAGAAGTTCTGGAAAGGTGGGATGTCTGCTTGGATGACTTTGCCCTGTGACTCACCGAGAAGCTAGAAACCGTGGGATGTCAGCTGGGATGACTTTGCCCTGTGACTCCCCCAGAAGTTAAGGGACGGTGGGATGTGTACTTGGGTGCCTTTGCCCTGTGACTCACCTAGATGCTAGGAACGGCGGGATGTCTACTGGGATGACTTTGCCCTGTAACTCATCCAGAATTTAGGGAACGGTGGGATGTCTGCTGGGATAACTTTGCCGTGCAGCCCCCAGAAGTTAAGGAACGGTGGGTCGTTTACTGGGATGACTTTGGACTGTGACTCCTCCAGAAGAGAAACAACGGTGGGATGTCTACTTGGATGACTTTGCCATATGACTCCCCCAGAAGTTAAGGAACGGTGGGTTGTCTACTGAGATGACTCTGCCCATTGAGTGTAAGCTTTTCTATTGGGGAAAGTATCGTTTTATGAAACGTCCGTGATATTACAGATTGTGACCTGTTCTTCAAGCAATGGATTGCTGTTTGCAGACTCTGACAGGAGTTATTAAACGGTGGGTCAAAGATAAGCATTTTTCGACTTTAATTCAACGCATATAATGTTATGTTGTATTAGAATCATTTCCTGTATGATGTATTTTTGTTTTTTTATGCCAAACTTTTATCGTAGTGCAATTAATAAGAGAAACAAAAATGAAATTTTATGACATTGAGGTCACTATTGACTAGTCTTAATTATATGATACATCGCTCCAGAATATTGGACAGCCTATGACAAGGGAAGTGTATTATGGCACGTTTGTCATGCGGCTATGCCTAACAAATATTCTAAGTCGTCCCAACGTCGATGTAAGGTTGAGAGGTTGATCCGACTAAAACGCAACAGTAACTCTGGTTGTACTTTGGTTGTTATTGATCTCGACCATAGATCAACGTCTAACCAACGTCTTTGATGCGTTCGTTAGACGTTGCTTTTGGTCGCAGCATAACTTAACTTTCTCTTATGTCTAATCAACGTCTTTGGTACAAAGCTAAATAGACGTGAGAAAATCAAGGTTGGAAGATGTCGTTCGTACAATTAAAACTCTTTTGTGTTATTGCTCACCGGAAATGGCAGCCATGACAGTTCACTTGAAAGTAGACCGAAACGAGGACGTCAGATATGAGTATTTCAAGAGCACACAAGCTTTTCCCAACCAGCTTCTGAGAAATATCGTATAAAACGTCGTTTTTCCGACGTCTGTGCAACGCCTGGAAGAAGATGTTGTTTCAAGTTCCACATAAAAAATTATGGTACATTATATTCAAATATCTGTTATGTTTATGTTATAAGGCCAGGCATGTCTTCCCCATATGTTCTGCTCCATAAGGTCAGGCATGCGTTACCATATGTTCTGCTCCATAAGGTCAGGCATGCTTCACCATATGTTCTGCTCCATAAGGTCAGGCATGCGTCACCATATGTTCTCCTCCATAAGGTCAGGCATGCTTCACCATATGTTCTCCTCCATAAGGTCAGGCAAGCCTTCACAATAGGCATATATCACAAGATAAGGCATACCTTCACCATGTGGCTGTTATTTAGACAGAACCTTGACTTGATATGTTGTTGGATTTTCGCTGTTGAAGTGGGCCCAGGGAGAGGGATGGGAGGGGAGGAGGAGTGGGCCCAGAGAGAGGGATGGGATGGGACGACGAGCGAGCCCAGGGATGGTAGGGGAGGAGGCATGGGCCGGGGGAACCCAGATGATATTAGATTATGGAGAAAAAAAATTGCAAAGTTAAATGGCAGTTCATGAATAGCGACACCAGAGGTCGTATTCACAAAAGTTAACTATACAGCTAACTGATTCCGTTAACTGCTCCTCTAGCGACAACAACAGTCGAAACTAAATGAATAAATTCACCCTGTTTAATAAACATACATTCTGAAAAATTGCTTGTTTGGTACAGACAGATTAACCGATCATTCGCTTGTTGGAATACAGTTAACTGTGCAGTTAACTTTTGTGAATACCGGGGCAGATGCTTAAGTTAAGGAATTACTGAGCATTGATCTGAATTCTATACGCGTCGAGAAACCCGAGGCTGGTTTTTATTAGAACAATAGGTTTTAGAACGCAGGTCTAAAGGACCTCCGCAGTGTTTAGTGTGTGGGTGCCTTGGGGTCAATGATGCGTGGAAACAGGTGAAAGAATGGGCATTCAAAACAGCAAAAAAAAAAAAAAAAAAAAAAATACATAGACAACAATCACTGTGAATATTGTATGGTGGCCCACCTGACTGCCATTGCACCATCGATACGGACACCGTTTTGAGGCCGCTCTGTCTACGGACACCGTTTCCGGGCCGCCATATCTACGGACACCATTTTAAGACCACCATGTCTACGGACACCATTTCGGGGCAGCCATGTCTACGGACACCATTTGGAGGCCGCTGTATGTACGGACACCGTTTTGAGATCGCTCTATCTACGGACACCGTTTCGAGGCCGCTGTATGTACGGACACCGTTTCGAGACCGCTGTGTGCGGAATGGGTTGAAATGTCGTTTGTGCATCATTGCCTTTTTAACATGGTCGTTCAACATCGTGGTGCACATGGTGGTGCAAGTGGTGGTGCAAATGGGGAAACTGAAAATTAAATGCTATTTTCAATGTGTAAATCCATAAAATAATTCATATTGAAACATTTTGTGGTGACGTCAGCATAGCTTTTAAATAAAGACAAATAGAATAAAGAGGAAGAATAAAACAATATGGAGAGCCTTTTCAGACTCGTGAAAAACAAACACACTGGAAGAATTCGAGAGATCCTGCCTCTCCCTCGAGCCGTTACGTCTGCAGTGAATGCGAGGATGCCACTTTGACGTTGTCACAACGCTAGCGTATTTGTCGGGCCCCATACTCAGCGTCGTTTGGTAATTCAGTGAAATGGCACTGCTGGTTTTTTTTGTTCTTTTTTAAACAAAGTGGTAATGGAATCCCCCCGATAAATAATGCACATCTTTGATGACCTTGACTGAATGCTGTTGCCTGGAGGGGTGCCTTGTTTTTATTTCAAATTCAATCCGGGTCACCGAAACTTCAGAAAAACCTCTTTCAACATGATGAAATATTACTGAAGCCCCCCCCCCCTTTCCCACCCTTTCTTCATTAACTCAGGTTTTATTAATTTAGTTCCTGGAACGGCCAAATCAGATTTCCTACCCTGGAAATAAGTTTGTGTGAGTGCGATGCCAAGTGAAGCCCAAATGGGGGTGGGGATGGTTGGGGGAGGGGGCTGGCGGGCGGGGGGGGGGGGGGGTGGGGGAGGAAGCTCCGCCTCTTTGTTAAACAGCAACTCCAAGGTTTTTGCTTGAAGAATCCCAGGGCTGGAATTTTCATGACCAATGACAGAAGTAAGAAGAAATGTTTAGTTGTGTATGAGATATTAGACATGAAACAGGAAAGATGCCTTGAGCCAGGAACATATCGCGAAACAGTAACATATCTTGACTTATGAGGATGTTTTAACTTCTGAACATATCTTGAGCCAGGAACATATCTTGATCCAGGAACACGTCTTGAGCCAGGAACATGTCTTGAGCCAGGAATGTGTCTTGAACTCTCAGACTGATACGTAACATGAGTCAGTTCTATAGTTAAAGCCTAGTTTTGTAGTGTAAGCGTCTGAAAAGAGGCCAGCAAGAGACCGCATATTTAGGCAACCACACCCACCGGATCATCTAGTCAATATATTTGTGAACAATGGGACTATTTTACCCTCCCCTCGTCACCTCACCCCCGTCGTCACCTCATCCCCCTCGTCACCTCACCCTCCCCCCCCCCCCGCCCCTCGTCGCCTCACCTCCCTCCCAAAAATACCACACGAAAATGTGTGACGTTACCATATCGAAACAACAAGCGTGCGTATAAATTCAATTGAAGCCTGAGATTAGAACGATGGATTCGAAACAAATGCGTGAATGACATCCCTAATCACTGGCAGCTGCATGGCAACAGCTGCATGGCAACAGCTGCACGGCAACAGCTGCATGGCAACAGTGCAGCTGGAATTTTTATGATGTTACAGAGCACGATTGAATAAATTGTACCTTAAGAAGGAACTTATGGTCAGGTGAAACTCGAGCCGTCCTGTAAATTCTCAAAGGACCCACTTCCGTACAGAATAACCTGTCATACCGTACCTGATTGAGGGCAGCCACGATAACCTCCCATACAGAATAACCTGCCATGCCGTACCTGATTGAGGGCAGCCACGATAACCTGCTATTCAAAGAGCAGGCACAATAACCTTCCATTTTGAGAGTAGCTCCAATAACCTTCCATTATAACAGTAGCCCCACTAATTTCCCATTCCGAAGGTAGCAACAATCACCTCCCATTCCAAGAGCAGGCACAAAAACTTTCCATTGATGTAAACGTTTTGAAGTAAAGATTATCGGAAGCATTCCCAGCTTCCCAATTGTTTTATTATTTATTTATTTATTTTATTATAAGTTGTTTTTACTTACCTTATATTATTTTCTTAGTGTTTTTTTTTTTGGGGGGGGGGATTTGTGTTCTAACGCAAAATCATATTATTAATATCGGTGTGTGCATGGGTGTGTAAATGTTTCCGACTGGAGGGGTAGGGGTGGGGTGGGTGTAGGGGAGGGGGGCCGTTCGACCCATTCGTTTGTGGCTGTGTGTGTGTTGCAAGCGGAGACGATTTCAGTAATTCCGGAAAAAAATCATACCGCCATGGCGAGGTACACCTCGTTTATCCCAACCCCCCCCCCCATTCCTCCCTCCTCTCCTCCCCGCCCCTGGTGAGTAGGTTTAACTGTACCTAAGTGCCATTGGTTAATTTACAGCTTGAGCGACATATGATAGAATTTAATTAGCACGTTTTGCCCTGGAGTTTTTGTGACAACAGTCGCACATCGTTCTCACTGCAGCGCGCCTTCCTGCGGAGAGTGAGGGAAGGACACACACAGACCACAAGCGTCAAGCGCTAACGCCAATCGAAAATGAATTTTAAACAAGATTTGGCGCCAGAAAGGATATTTACTTTTGAGTTTGTAGACAAAAGAAATGTGTGAGTATGCTTTCAAAAATGTTCGGTTTCGTAAAATGCCACTGTTGATGGGGGTGTTGGGGAGAGAGGGGAAGGGGGAGAGGGGACATTATAGATATCAGCTGCGTAGCTTTGAATAGCTTCATAATTTTTGTTCAGTATTTTTAAAATAAGCCAAAGTCTGTGTGGAGGGTACTGTCACGCAGAGTTGTCTATACTATGGCTGTCGCTGCCTAGGTAGCTATTTTAGCCTAACATTATTCCAGCGTCTATGCAACGTCAGGAGACAGGCGTCATTTTGGCTTCCATTTGTAACCACCACCCATCGTTGATTATACGACGGATAATCGACGTCTATCCCACATCGGATTCCTGAAAAGTGAACGTTAAATCATATGTCTAGATTACTCTGTATTCAATTCTGTTATCTTTGTTATGTTCTTTGATTGTGCGAGGCAGTCTTTGTGAGGCTGTCTGTTTGAGGCTGTCTGTTTGTGTGAGACTGTCTGTGTGAGGCTGTATGTTTGGGTAAGGCAATCTGTCTCTGTGAGACTGTCTGTGTGAGACTGTGTGAGGCTATCTGTTTGTGTGAGGCTGGCTGTGTGAGGCTCTCTCTGTGAGACAGTCTGTGTGAGGCTGTCTGTTTGTGTGAGACAGTATGTGTGAGGCTGTCTGTTTGTGTGAGACAGTCTGTATGAGACTGTCTGTCTCTGTGAGACTGTCGATGTGAGGCTGTCTGTGTGAGACAGTCTGTGTGAGGCTATATGTTTGTGTGAGACTGTCTGTGTGAGGCTGTCTGTTTGTGTGAGACAGTATGTGTGAGGCTGGCTGTTTGTGTGAGACAGGCTGTGTGAGGCTGTCTGTTTATGTGAGACAGTCTGTGTGAGGCTGTCTGTTTGTGTGAGACAGTCTGTGTGAGGCTGTCTGTTTGTGTGAGACAGTCTGTGTGAGGCTGTCTGTTTGTGTGAGACAGTCTGTGTGAGGCTGACTATTTGTGTGAGACAGTCTGTCTCTGTGAGACTGTCTTTGTGATTCTGTGTGAGGCTGTCTGTTTGTGTGAGACAGTATGTGTGAGGCTGGCTGTTTGTGTGAGACAGGCTGTGTGAGGCTGTCTGTTTATGTGAGACAGTCTGTGTGAGGCTATCTGTTTGTGTGAGGCTGGCTGTGTGAGGCTCTCTCTGTGAGACAGTCTGTGTGAGGCTGTCTGTTTGTGTGAGACAGTCTGTGTGAGGCTGTCTGTCTCTGTGAGACCGTCTGTGTGAGGCTGTCTGCGTGAAGCTGGCTGTGTGAGGCTGTCTGTTTGTGTGAGACAGTCTGTGTGAGGCTGTCTGTCTCTGTGAGACCGTCTGTGTGAGGCTGTCTGCGTGAAGCTGGCTGTGTGAGGCTGTCTGTTTGTGTGAGACAGTCTGTGTGAGGCTGTCTGTCTCTGTGAGACTGTCTGTGTGAGGCTGGCTGTGTGAGACAGTCTGTGTGAGACTGCCTGTTTGTCTGAGACAGTCTGTGTGAGGCTGTGTGAGGCTATCTGTTTGTGTGAAGCAGTCTGTCGGAGGGACTGCGTGCTCTATGTTGTGTGTAGAGATAATGTAAGAAAAGAAAAGATAAAAGAAATAGATATAAATAGATGTAAATGGATGTTTGAATAGCATTTGGGAGACAAACTTGAATGTGCTTATCAAATGTGAGAGGTGTGCGAAGTGCGGGCAAGCGCGATGTTACGTTTAATACGTCACAGAAACAGTATCCAGATGTTGATCCAGATGTTGTTTTTATTCAAGAATTGCACACAATTGACAAAGATGAGGAAGTATTAACGATCTCTTGACGAAACTCTGCAAAACAGCCCTTACAACCAAATTAAAAATTAAAATTGAAAATAAAATAACAGTAAAGAATACGACCTGAATATTTGACTTTTAAGCCTCTAGGGCCCTGCTTTGGAAAGTGAGAGGACTTCGAAACAGTGTGCTTATGCCATTTTAGGAGGAGATTTCAATATCGTAATACAATCCTGAAGTCAATAAATGGGGAGAAATAATACTGCTAAAAATCATGGAGGAAATTATCGGACAGATCTGGCGAGCCAGTAATAAAAATAGAGCAAGTTTTACTTGGTCACAACCAAATCTAAATGTTAAATGTAGGTTGGATTAGTTTTTGATTAAAAAAATTCCACGGAAAAAAATTCCACGGAAAAAATAATAACCAGATACGACCTTTTACCGTGCGTCAGACCGATCACAAAATCTTTCCACGTGAAATGACTTTTGATGAGGATGGAGATTACAAGATTAAGTCCAAAATTTAATTAAAGCCGTTTGGGAGCTGGGACAAAGTAATGAAGCTGTTAGTTCGATTATGTAAACTTTAACATCCAAACTTTTACAATTAACCATAATATACATAGGGTTGATACAGTGTCCATTCTCGTTAAAATTAATAGATAAAAAAATAAATAAAACATCGGAATGTCGTTTTTCGGCTTCCATAAACAACCATAACCCGCATTGATCTAGTGTTGGGTGCGATGTCTGTCCGATGTCCAATGTTTTCCGGGACGGGATAGGACCAGTCCACAAATGGGACCACTCCACAAATGGGACCAGTCCACAAATGGGACCACTCCACAAATGGGACCAGTCCACAAATGAGACCACTCCACAAATGGGACCACTCCACAAATGGGACCACTCCACAAATGGGACCAGTCCACAAATGAGACCACTCCACAAATGGGACCAGTCCACAAACGGGGCCACTCCACAAATGGGACCAGTCTACAAATGAGACCACCCCACAAATGGGACCAGTCCACAAATGGGACCAGATTACAAATGGGACCAGTCTACAAATGGGACCACTCCACAAATGGGACCAGTCCATAAATGGGACCATTAAAAAATGAAACCAGTCCACAAATGGAACCAGTCCACAAAGAACCACTTCACAAATACGGACGCCTCTCAGTAGTGTCACGAACCACTTTACAAACACGTCCACGACCACATTTTAATGGTATCACGGACCACTTCGCAAAAAAGGAAAAAAAAATGACATGGTATATATACTGCCCAGTGAGTGTCAATACTGCCCAGCGAGGTGTCAATACTGCCCAGAGACAGAGACGTGTGTGATCTTTTAAGCACTTCATAATATGCATAAAAGCACCATCGTGACGTTCACTTCTAGGTTATATGACGTCATACAGTAATCACCCGGCCGTAACGCTGCTGTTTCAGGTCTCGCTGCAACAGCTACACTCTACGCTTCGGCTACGATGACAACTGCAGCCAGTGCAAGAAGATAGCTCATCGAAAAGCCAACAGGTGCCGCCACTGCAGGTGTGTTATTGTTTATTTTGTACTCTCGTGTAACTCTCGTGTGTTCGTGTGAAGCGAAGCTGTTGAGTGATCCGACGCTATGTTGCGAGCAGTCACCGATTAGTCGTATACAGATCGGGTTCGTTCGCCTTACCGCTGCCTGAAGGACACGCTGCTGGGCTAGTGTGAGTTTTAGGGGCCTCTAAGGTAGCGCTGTCCATAAGGTAAGGCTATCCACGTGGGAAAAGTCCTCCCTTGTGAGCGCTGCTACAGTCCCAGCTGTCAGGAGCTTTGAACGTTTTCGAAGCTCCGATGGCCCCTTCAACCGGCTTTGGCAGTTTTGAATGTTGTCGTACTAGAAAATCGCCGCAAACGTTTCTGCAAGCCAAATTAAGTCGCAGAATTTTGGTCGCTCAAAGAACTTTAAGTCGCTGCTCCACAATCTGCAAAAGGATGATTTATATATAGCAGGAGTTCCACGGGGTGGCCACTTGGTACAAGACGCGATATAGCGTCATGGCGAAATGGCGACAAGATGTCTAGGGTGGGCATTACGCGTGTACACTGTCGACCAAGAGTGCTGCATTACACTCCTGCTGCAGGGCGTGTGAATACGTTCTTTTTCAGGGAAAGTGCTGCATTACACTCCTGCTGCGGGGCGTGTGGGTACTTTCTTTTTCAGGGAAAGTGCTGCATTACACTCCTGCTGCTGGGCTTGTGAGTACTTTTTCAGGGAAGAGTGCTGCGTTACGTTAGAAAAGAGTTAAAAGAGTGAGTCTAATTTCTGCGCCTGATTTTTCATATTTTCCCGAATCGTCACCCGTTGTTGTCCAACAGCCAACCCCCCTCCCCCCTCCCCCTCCCCCTCCCCGCCCCTACGGCGGTTCGGTCTGTTGTGCATAACACCTTTTTACTCCCCAGATCCACTGGGGATTCCGTGAAAATAGTACTCATGAAGTGAGGAACTAGTTTTTAAATATCCGTCCGCTCCGTATTTATACATTACCCATAGATCTGCCAGAGGTAATCAGACAGAAGGCAAAAATAATGCAAAGCAGAAGAAAAAGACGTTCTAAACTAGAAGCTCATTCCGCTAGCGAAATGTTAAACACTTGACAAAAATTAAAACGCAAAAATACTTCCTTCAGTGGGTTATTTCTTGAATAATATATTGCAAACAACACAGCTTGAATACGTCTTATACGCCGAGCAGTGTTTGGTTGTTGTTGACTTAAAGTTTTATTGACTGATCAGGTATACGCCTTGTTATCTATTTACGCAGTGAGAGCTCGCACAAAGCTCACTGAGCAAATGTGTATTCTGTGCTATCGTTAAATGCTACGCATTTACTTGCAAAAAATACTCTCTTTTCACATGGCGTTTTAATAAAGAAAACGAAATCAAAGACGAAAATAAAAAGTGACATGCACATGTTCAGATCAAGCTCTTCATAAGTCCCAAGTTTCATGGTCGTAGGGCCCATAGTGTCAGACAAGAAGACACAAAAAATCGGAAAAACTGTCAGGAAGAAAAAAAGGACGAATTTTGCTCGCACAATTTCATATAACCCTTGCAAGCCAAAGGCTTGTCAAGTGTTAATTATTGACAGTTTTTATGATGTGCTTCGGTGAAAAAAAAATTATTTTAAAAAATTGAACGAGATGAACTGCCCTCTTTGTTACTCGTGGCTGCGTGTGATGAAAAAAAATATCTGACCTGCTTTTTCTGAAATTCGTTGCTGCCCAACAGCAAACCTCCACGGCGTTTCGGTATATTATGTATAACGTCTTTTTACTCCGCAGACCCACTGGGGATTCCGCGAGAAAAATATTCATAAAAAGGGACTACTTTTTAAAATATCCATCCGCTCCGTTTTTGTACATAACAGAAAGATCTCCTCAGAGGTCAGCTGTTTTATAACAACGTCTGAAAAGTGCTTCGTTTTGGCGTAGGGATAGAACGAGTCTCTGTTCTGCTCTTTATTTTCCTTTGCGCTGATTCTCCTAAATCTCCAGATCTGTGCACGGCTGTTCTGTTGTTTGTGCAGGGCTGTTCCGTTGTCTATGCAGGGCTTTTACGTTGTCTATGCAGGGCTGTTCCGTTGTCTATGCAGGGCTTTTCCGTTGTGTATGCCGGATTGTTCTGTTGTGTGTGCAGGGCTGTTCCGTCGTCTATGCAGGGCTGTTCCATTGTCTGTGCAGGATTGTTCTGTTGTGTGTGCAGGGCTGTTCCGTCATCTATGCAGGGCTCTTCCATTGTCTGTGCAGGATTGTTCTGTTGCGTGTGCAGGGCTGTTCCGTCGTCTATGCAGGGCTGTTCCATTGTCTGTGCAGGATTGTTCTGTTGTATGTGCAGGGCTGTTCCGTCGTCTATGCAGGGCTGTTCCATTGTCTGTGCAGGATTGTTCTGTTGTGTGCAGGGCTGTTCCGTCGTCTATGCAGGGCTGTTCCATTGTCTGTGCAGGATTGTTCTGTTGTGTGTGCAGGGCTGCTTTCATACTTTATGCAACGTTTTTGAGGATCCGCCAAAGGCTGGGTAAATGCGGGCTTCTGAAAAAAAATCAGCAACCAGTTTTAAAATGCTTCTACCACTTCCTGGCGATCCTACAAGCCTTTTGATACTTGAGTAACTAGACCTGGGCTGGTTACAATGTCCTTAAGCATCCTTGTTTCACTTGGAACGCGATTTAGGTGCCAGCTAGAAGAAAGGCTGTTTTATCAGCTGCAGTTGAAGGGTGCAAAAACCTGTTCATCTTGTGAAAGATTTTCTTGGAAATTTAGTCACTGTATCAACACAAAAAAAAGTAGGACTGAAATTAATTACAGCACAGGCTTTGATTTTAACAAACACAACACATTGTCACGATTCTTTCTTCAATTCGATGTAAAATCAACATCCCAGCAAAGGTTGACAATTACGAATACAGGTTTTGGTAAAGCGCCGGGTGAGAGGGGGGGGGGGGAGGAGCTGGTTGAAGGGGCAGGGGGGGAGTAGTCAACCTTAAAAAACTACCCGGATGTTCACCACTCAGAAGTTTTGGTGAAAACACAAAATTTAATAGTCTAAATTCCTATTTCGAATTTGGAGGGGGGGGGGGGGGGAGAGGGGTAGCAACCCCTGGACGCCCCCTCCCTGACTATGTTGCTAAAGCAATGACAGGTAAATGCTAATTTGTCATTAAAACTGGACCAGCTACAAAAGGCGACGAAAAAGAGGCAATTCAAGTTTAATTACAAGAATGTCCAGGGACATTGGACCAGCACCGAGATCCAGTGAGCCAAGTATCAAAAGAGCTTGTAAAGGTACCAAAAAGTGGAAAGCAACAATTTAATAGTCGTTACTGAAAATTTTCAAAGGACGGTATTTGCCTAATCTCCTGTAGATATCAAGGCCGTCCTAACTTTAAGCTACGCCTAAAAATTGAAAACAATCAGAGTAAAACAACTTGCAGAAGAAGACTTATTTTGGAATACTTGATCGCTAAAACTTTCCCTTTGAGGGAGGGGGGGGGGGCGGGGAGGGAGGGGGGTGCACCACAAAAAGTAGTAATTTTTAACAGCAGACCACCCGAAGAGCCGTTGTTTGTAAAATTCTGAATAAATGCAGACTGCTGGAGGCAAAGCATTGTGCTAAATACCTCAACCAAGTTTTAAAATGTCGTCACTTAGCCAATGTTTTTTTTGGCAAATCGCCCAAAAAAGTAATGATTTAAACAGAGAACCACCCACGGAACATTCTTGGAGAATTTGAAAATTGATTAACAAAAAATTTCAAAATATCGCTATTTCTTCAATTTTTTGGTGACTTGCAAAAAAAAAAAAAAATTTCAAGATCGTACAAAATCTGAAAGGTGGAATGCTCCCCCTTCCCTCCACTAACTCCCCTCCCCCCCCCCCCCCCCCGACGAAGTCAGCTGGTCTTAAAAGGGGTCATTTAGGGCTAATAAGTTACTTCACCAGGGGGCGTGATGCATATATTGGGGCACTAAAGAAATGCTCATCACGCAAATAGGATCAATTTTCAACAGTGCGATTCTACTTGCCTTTATGAATAGCACCAAAAATAGGACCGCCCCGGAGACTGAACCACTTTGGTGCATTCCAGTGACGTCATTTCCAGGTTCCTTCACAATTATGTTTGTGACGATAGCCTCTTCAGAAGGCAGGTTCTTATGTTTTTACCAAAAACCTGCATTTGTTTTGTCTCGAGATATTTATACTCGCCAGGTTTTAATTAATTTATTTATTTCCTTATTCATGAAGCAAAGTGGCACTACGGATTGCAATGGTTCAAGAGTTCATATATTCACATGCTCCAGACAAACTTTTAGTTGAACAAAAAACAAATGCCCTTTTCTCTGCTATTGCCCCCCCCCCCCTCCCCGCTCCCCCGAAAAAAAGCCATAAATTTAACTCTTCTATGAGGGTAAAAAAGTCACTAATTGAGAAAGTAATGAAGTGCGTTTTTGTTCTGTACACATGGCAATAATAACAAAAAGCACGCCACGGTCTCACGCCATCTTTTTTTCAAAAACCTTCAAGTCGTCTGGTGCTGAGACAGAATCGGTGACAATAACCGGATGTTACAAAAATCGTTGTAGCTTTTCTCTATTGTTGTCGAATCGAGTGCTTCAGTACGAATGCTTGCTTGCTTTTTTTAAAATCGTCATCAAGAACTAGGGATATCTTATATCAGTTAATAAACCCCCTCACTGTTCTTCTCTTTCTTCGTGTTATTTGGAAAAGATAGATCAATTAAGATTATACCTTTCTAGTGCATTTATTGCGGTTTTTATAAACATACACCAAAAGCGGATACAAAAAAAAAAAGAAAGAAAAAAAGAAAAGAAAAAAAAAGAAAAAAAGAAAAAGAAAAGAAAAACTGCAGAGAAACTTGTAGCTGTTTCAGACCACACGGTTTGATTCGACACCGGAAACAGACGAAAGGCATGTTGGGTAATGTCTCGTGCCTGAAATATCATACTGATTGGGGTGGTGGTGGTGGTGTGTGTGGGGGGGGGGGGCGGGGGGATGGGAGGAGGGGCATGGCTTATCTGGTGCTAGTCATTGAATACATGTGACGTCACATGTGATGTTTGTGTCTCCTTTGACGCTGCACGACAAACTTACTTGTAACATTGTTTAAGACGCATTCCTGAGTTTTGCTATGCAGTCTCACCCTCTGGACTCCGCCCCTCCCATGGCTAGCAATGACGTCAGAAGTGCGACATTTCAGTCGTTGACTATGTCGCTGTATTTACTCAGTACCAAGCCCGGACTCGGCACGAGGGGGAGGGGCGTAGGTAGGGCGAGGGAGTTAGACTTGTTGCTAACAAGATTTTTTTTCTTAAAGAGATGGTCGAAAGCCTCAGTGGGCGTTAATTTTGAATTCCGTGATAGGTGATCCTAGCTAAGGCAATCGGAGCGAACGTCAATCCCCTGCTTACTACCCCGAGCTGCAGTCGAACTCGGGACCTTGGGATTTTCTCCACAGGAGAAGGGGGAAGGAGTTAGGGTTGTTGCTAACTATATGCCGGTCTTAAGCCAAGGCTCGGGCTCAACACACAATTATTTGCGTTTTTCGTCATGTCTTGGTTGTTCTCCGCTCGCAGTTTGTTTCACCATACGAAAAAAGATAACCTGATATATATTTACACTTGGGGATTTTCAGTCCCCTAGTTTATTGCTTTCGTACGACTCAGTAAAGTGTTTCCGTATGTTTCCTTTCTTCCGCCAAAACCTTGTCACGCGAACTCCTCTGAGACAGGCTAGGGCTAGGACGACAAAATTTGGCAGAGACATAATGTAGGATGTGAAGCTAGTCAAGCTTAAGTTTTAAAAAAAATCATTAACATTTAATATGTAAAATGACATTGAAATTTTGCCACTGACACCCATTAAAACGCAAACAAACGCCTTGCTTTCGCAGCTAAAGGAACTGTTATGCTATCAGCATAGGCATATTGATCGCCCGATTGTTTACAATGAGAGCGATTACAGTATGTGTCTGCAAGCTGAAGGTGACTGCAGCGTTTGGGTTTTTCCCAATTGCTAAGGAGTGATGAAATTTGGCTCACTGAAGAGGGTGATGGGACGCCGTGAAATCGACATTTTCTTTACCATGACCATTGAAAATGATTGACCATTCTCTCGAAAATGGTTAGAGATAGAGCGATTTTGAGCTTATTTTCGATCGTTTGGGCATAAAAACTATATGTAAGAGGTACCTCGGTAACCTTGACCTCCTCGGCCAAGGCCAAAGTAAAAAACCCGAAGTTGAACATACAAAACCATATGTAAGAGGTACCTCGGTGACCTTCATGCTCCTCGGGCATGGTCAAAGTCAAAAACCGGAAGATGGCCATTATCTCTAGAACGGTTAGAGGTAGAGCGATTTTGAGATTATTTTCTACCGTTTGTTTATGTCTATATGTAAGGGGTACCCCTGTAACCTTGACCACCTCGGTCATGGTGACGGTGAAAAACCGGAATTTGACCATCATCTCGAAAACGGATAGAGATAGATATATCTTGAGCTAATTTCGACCCTTTCAGCCTAAAAAGCGTTATGTAAAAGGTACCTCGGTGATCTTGACCATTTCGGTCATGGTCAATGTAAAAAACCGGAAGTTCCAAAAATGGTTAGAGGTAGTGCCATTTTAAGCTTATTTTTGACCGTGTGAACCTGAAAGAGAAGAAAAGGGAAGAGGATCTTGGTGGCCTTCACCTCCTTGTTCATGGTCAGTTCTGGATTTTAAGAGTTCAGAATCGTACTTTTTGTGGACCCCAAGTGTAATTTTCGCTACTCGGTAACGAAAACGGTCTAGTTTGTCTATATTATTTTATTTGATCAAATCATGATCATGAATATTGCTTTACTTGGCTGTTTGGTGCAAAGTGCATCGTGTAGAACTGCTTTAATGGCTTGACAGTGGCTGCAAACGTTGACATCTTGTTTGGCATACCAGTTGCAATGGCTGGGAGAGCATTTAAGTTCCATCGGTTTGTAGAAGTCTTTCCAAGGCAAATAAAAGCCAGCGTTTGGGAAACTTGTAGTTGCACTGTTTGGCCAACAGAGGTGAAAAGGCAGGGTGGGGAGGGGGGGGGGGTTTGTTGAAAATCTCTGTAAGAAAAAGTAGAACCATTGCACGACGCAGGCCCGAAAGGACACACGGTAAATGAAAGTTGACGCAGATGGCCAAACACAAAAATGTCGGAGGATATGTCCCTAAAGGCCTTCGTAAGGAAGAAAAGGTGACATTCATAAACGTCGCATGCAGAGGATACAGGGTTGTTTAAACCCGGTCCGTTCTATCTCAAAAATGTGACGTCATCCATCTATCAGAAGAATGTCGTAAGTAAAATGCAAAATGCTGCCATCGTCCTTGGACGGCCTTCGTCAAATTGCAGCCTTGTTGGCAGCAGTGCTGACACACATCTGCTGGTCATAATTTTGTCCTGTGTATGATTACAATTACTCGCTATACCATACATTCCGTAAAAGAGTTGAAAAAAAAACACTTTACTTGAAAATGTCAAAGATTAAATGTCATTGTAATCAACCTCCCGCGCACTGCCATTTTTACTCAATCGATTTGACAGTAGATCCGTTTTATTGAAAGGCACAGTGTATTAATCATTTTTCTGTGTGCCTAGTAACATTTAAAAAATGCGGGCAACACTGTAATCCCTGTGTCAGGGAAGGAATTCGCTTTTTTCCTCGAGCTCTTCCTCCATCTCCCTCCCTCTCCCTCCCTCCTATCCTCCCCCTCACCCCGCAACGAAACGACCCTTTTTTAAAGTAGTTTTTTGGGCATGGTATTATTGTCGTGACGTAGTAAAGGGTGACGGGACTGCACAATCGTGTGTTTATTTACGATTGGTCGAATCCAGATCAAACTCCTCCCTTCCTCCGACCAAAGCCGCCGTAACAAATCCATTCGCCCGATGGATGGGGGGGGGGGGGGGAGGGGGAGGGGTGGCCCTCGCGTTTAATCTAGTTATCATGCGTTTCCGGGACTTAAAATGACCATTGAACGGAAAGTGTTAAGTTTTGAAAAAAATATGCCCCCTTTTTATTGAAACGCGCTCCCTTTATTCCCGACCCATCGAACCCAAAAGGCAAGCATAAATTGGCTGAATATGTTGATGATAAAGGTTTGGTTGAATCACTTCTGTGCAGTCATTAGCTAGCAACCAGACTAAAAAAAAAAAAAAAGACTCAAAAATAAACAACAAAAGTAAACTTTCTACTCAAGCTATTTTCTAAGGCTTGTCCTATCCCTTGTTTCCGGTGCATTTCTGGTTTGGTGAAATGTATTTTTCATCACTTAAATAATCCTGTTCTTGCATTTCTAACTTTAAAAAAAAAGTTTCATTTTAAACTACAACAGTCACCCTCAGACGCACAAATATTGAAATCTAATCGAACGTTTATTAATTTTATGGAGCATATTTTAGCCGTGTTAAGAAAAACTCTTTTATAAATACTTAATGTTTTCCGTAAAAGCGACAAGCCAAGTAGAAGTCATGTGATTTTACTCGATGGCTTTTAAGCTTTCAAGGCCTTTTGCTATGAATTGATTTTAAATATGGCGTAAAATAACGTTCTTATGTAGCCTCTTGTCACGTAACTACATTTTAAAATTAAAAACAAAAATTAAAAAAGTGAGATCCTCGCACAGTGCACAGCTTACATTCACAGAGTGATAAAACATAGCCACATTCACACACTGAGATAAAGCACAGCTCACATTCACACAGTGAAAGAAAGCATAGCTCACATTCACATACTGGGAGAAAGCGCAGAGTTGGGACATTCTCTCTTTGAGGGTGTAAGACACCATTCACTGCTCCACAGTTCTGTAAAAAAATTTCTGCTTGCAGAACAGCGTTTTCAAATTCGTGTCTAGCGTGCTAAAATAACGAGCTTTGACACAGCACGAGGGATTGGTTGGCTGGTTGACGTGCGGGAAGGGGGGCCCTGCGGGGAACGGGGCAATATCAAGCTTGTGCAGCCAAATATGCGCCCGGGAAACACTGGCACGTTGGAACAACGTTGAGTTTGTTTGTTTTTTAAATCAAAACCATCTTTCGATGTTGTATAGTCGGCAAAGCGACTATGTCAGACGTCGGGACAATAATACCTAATCTATAATCGCCATCTTGCCAGCAACAATCATAGCATGCCACCGCCCCCATCCCCCTCCCCACTGCCCCCCCCCGCCCCCCCCCCCCGACACCGCTCCTCCACCACAGCTTTCCTATTCTTGTGCCATCCGATCACACGGGATCTATCTGAAGTTCATTTCCATGAATCTTTTCAAAAGTAGGTGGGCAAATTCTGATATTGTATGTCAGTGTTTTGATCTGCTTTCAAAGTGACCTGTCATGGCTACCATTTCCCGTAAGCGATAACACAAAGAGTTGGTGGCGGTTGGTTGAGTTGGCTGACGCGCCATGGGGTGGTGGTTGTTTCAGGTGGTGGTTGGATCATTTGGTTGACGCGCCAGGGGAGGCAGTCGGTTGAGTTGGTTGACAAGCAGGGGTGCCGGTTGGTTGAATTGGGTGACTCTCCAGGGGAGAGTCAGCTAAAGCATCTGTCAAGTAATCAAGAGGTCCTGGGTTCGAATCCGGTCAGGTGTGGTAAGCAGACCTCTGTTATATGATGAAACCTCAATAAGAAAGGTGTGTGACAAGAACTGGACCAATTCCAATGCAATCTGCACGATATTATGTTGTTGGCCGACTTTATTTATTTATTTTTTTTTTGCAAAATTGAAAAGATAATTAAAAATAATGGCACACAGGCATTCTTGGCAACTTATAAAGTCTGTTGTAGCAGTTGAGGAGGCGGGGGAGGGGGAGGGGGTTGGGAGAGGGGTGATGTGGGTGGGGGGAAGGGGGTTGGGGAAGGGACACTTAATGCTAACAAAGTACGCTCGGGGCAAATCTAATCAGGCTTAATTAAAAAAAGCCTTCATTTGAAATAAGATAAATCCGAGGTTATATAGTACAGAAGCGCCGGCAATGTTGGTTTATGATATCACAGGCTTTCGTGAGGGTTCGTATGTGGGTGACACGGGGTAAGAAGGCAGGCCTTTGTTAGATACAATTGTACTTCTATTTTCTACATAAACATTGGCTAAACCAGAGCTGTCAGATGTAAAATTATGCTGTGGTTTATGGCCCCGACGTGCATAATACATAATATGATTGATCTATGACTGAAAAAAGGCAAGCAATTGACGAGTTGTACTGGGTTCAAGAATCTTCACAATCCTGCAAGAGGAGGTGGGGTGGGGGTGGGGGGTGGGAAGGGAAGGAGGTGTGGAAGGGGGTGGGGGGGGGGGTAGTGGCGGAGAGAGAGAAAGAAAAATGAAGTTAAAAGTGACTTGAAATGAAAACGTTTACGACTGGAATGTAACCCAGCTCAGGCAGATTACTCACGCCCTGCTACCACGCGGCAAATGTTTAAAATATGTTTCTGTTCGTTTGTTTTGTTTGTTTTATTTCCAAATTTTTCCAAATATATGGACACAAAGGATACAGTTGACAAGTAGCAATCTGAACTAGAAAGAAATGAAAATACAAAACTAACTATACAGACATATAGAATGGAAACGTGATTTTATTTAACAAAATCAGCAGTTATCCTTTCAAGGGTATGCTTTAGAAAAGATGACTTACTTTATATAGAATTATTGTATTGATTAGCCAAAGCTGTGGATTGTTGCATTTGGAGAGGGAGGTCCTCGTTCTTTTTATTCTGCAGCGAGAACCGCCAATAAAGCTTTTCGCTGTACAGTGTCGATAAGATCTACAATTGAAAAGTTAAAGCTTTGAAAA